>CM035429.1:135558491-135563491 GCA_020310875.1 Ceratopteris richardii | reverse complement strand
TGGCCAAACTATACGGTGCCATACATGAGGCAGAGCTCAGTTCATATGCAGAGACTGAGGGGCTACGAGCACGAGGCCAAGCAGGTTTTCGACGAGCTTTCTCTACTATTGATCACATCTTCATTCTGCGCTGCCTCATTGATGGGGCAAGGGTGCGGAAGAAGAGGCTATATTGCTGCTTTGTGGACTTCCGCAAAGCTTTTGATACAGTGCCGCGAGAGAGGCTCTTCCAACGCCTCCAGAGCTTGGGAGTACCATCAGGGATGATTTGGGCCATCTATGCACTCTATGAGCAGGTGACTGGGAGGGTACGGTGTCCAGGAGGTATGTCTGAGGCCATTGCTAGCACCATCGGTGTTAAGCAAGGCTGCCCACTCTCTCCCACTCTATTTGGTCTCTACATTGACGAGATTGAGGACTACATTCTCCGAGCTGGAGGAGAGGGTGCAGACCTCGCAGGTACACATGTCCACATTTTATTATATGCCGATGACATTGTCTTGATTTCAGAGTCACCCGAGGGATTACAGCGCCACCTTGAGGCCCTGGATGAGTTTTGTACACAGAGGGGCTTGACAGTAAACCTTGGCAAGACCAAGGTCATGATCTTCCACACCTCCCCCATGGTGAGGAATGGAGCAGGATTCAGAGCTGGTGGTGGACAGATTGAGGTGGTCACTTCCTATGTCTATCTCGGAGTCACATTCACGAGCTTGCCTGGCCCCTTCAGCATGAGACAGGCAGCCACCGATAGACTCACACGCGGATATGCAGCTTTAGCCATGTTAGAGCGGAGATGTCACCAAGCACACTTCCAGGAGCCCCGCACGAAGGGCTGGCTATTTGACACACTGGTCAGACCAGCTATGATGTATGCTGCGACGGTTTGGGCCCCAGGTCTCACAGTCACCCAGTGGAGTGCGATCGAGAGGCCACAGGTACGTATGATCTCGCGATTATTTCGTGGGAAACAGTCGGTGCCACATGACATCATCAGGGCAGAGCTAGCTGCACCACCCATGGCAGTAGAGGCACTATTCCAGACTATCTGCTTTATTCAGAGGATTAGGGACCTCCCTACAGATAGACTCACACACAGAGCTCTTGAGGCATCTATACAGATATCAGAGTTAGGATATGAGAGAGCTTGGTACACTCAGGTTAGAGTCTGGTTTGATAGTCATGGACTTGATATGGACAGATTGCCGCCTTTTCAGTATGACCCAGACTCACCTCACATCCACCTCTCTCGTCGTGAGAGGAATGTTGTGCTCAGACAGGATCTCTGGCAGCTCTACATTAGTCAGACATGGCACACACCACACATGGGATCGAGACTATCGCACTATCGAGACCAGTTCATAGACATACTAGCTGACGGTTTCATCCAGCGACCACGCTACATGGATACTCACATGCCTCATAGCTTGAGGGTAGCGATTGGCCAGCTGAGAGTCTCATCACACCGACTCGAGATTGAGACGGGCAGAGCCGCAGACATTCCCAGAGAGGAGCGGATATGCAGAGTATGCAGAGTAGAGATGGAGGATGAGGAGCACTTTGTATGCAGATGTAGCGCATATGATGGCATCAGAGGCAGATACGAGACTCTGTTTGCAGGGCAGCCCACCCTCCGAGAGATCATGGACTCTAGAGACCAGCGACAGCTCGGGCGATTCTTACTAGAGATACAAAGTCACAGAGATTCCCTACTCCAGCCTACTGTAGCACTCCATACAGGAGGGAGACAGAGTCAGCTCACTGACTTTTTTATTCCACGACGTGCTGCAGCCCTCCCCCCCTCAGCCCACATACCGAGCGGGGTGACTCTTCAGCAGGCTCAGATATCTCGAGCTAGGAGACGACCCCGTGATATAGGATATCGGGCCCCGAGACTTCACCGACACCAGATTGCGGAGATCCAGGCTTGTGACCATCGCGCCATGGAGGAGAGACGATCCCAGATGATGGCCGATCCCGTTGCAGCCATCAGGGTGGCCCTGACTCCACCTCCACCTATGTATCACATATTACATCCCACCCACTAGCACAGGATGGAGCTAGTTAGTCGTTTTAGATGCATTCTCATGGTTGTTGTACTACCCTTTTGCATATAGACTATCATAGATATCGCACTCCATACACCCCCCACCACTTTCATGGGTATCCCCACATGCACACCACTTTCTCTCTCTCTCTCTCTCTCTCTCTCTCTCTCTCTCTCTCTCTCTCTCTCTCTCTCTCTCTCTCTCTCTCTCTCTCTCTCTCTCTCTCTCTCTCTCTCTCTCTCTCTCTCTCTCTCTCTCTCTCTCTCTCTCTCTCTCTCTCTCTCTCTCTCTCTCTCTCTCTCTCTCTCTCTCTCTCTCTCTCTCTCTCTATATATATATATATATATATATATATATATATATATATATATATATATATATATATATATATATATATATATATATGTATATATATATATATATATATATATATATATATATATATATATATATATATATATGTATATATATATATATATATATATATATATATATAGATATATATATATATATATATATATATATATATATATATATATATATATATATATATATATATATATATATATATATATATATATATATCTATATATATATATATATTATATATATATATATATATATGTATATATATGTGTATACACACACACACATATATATTATATATATATATATATATATATATATATATATATATATATATATATATATATATATATATATATATATATATATATATATATATATATATATATATATATATATATATGTATACATATATATATATATATATATATATATATATATATATATATATATACATATATATATGTATATATATATATATATATATATATATATATATATGTATACATATATATATATATATATATATATATATATATATATATATATATATATATATATATATATATATACACACACACACATCATGCTAAGTGCACACACTCATGCATAGTACATACATGCATTGACCATTCATACACATGTCACACAAATATTACATACATGGTACTACACATAATATACATACATACTACACACAACACATACATACTACATACATACACACACATAATGTACATACATACTACACACACATATTACATACATACCACACACACATATTACATACGTACTACACACATAATGTACATACATACACTATTGCACACACACATAATCTACATACATAATACATAGTACATGCTACACATACGACACACAATACATATATACTACATACAGACACATAATATGCATACATATTACACACACACATTAAATGCTTATTACAGACATAATGTATACTATGGGCACCAAGTTAGTAATCACCTAATACAAAGTTCAAACTTCAAAGTAGACCATAGTGGGCTTGAAGATAGTGAGACTCTCTCTCTCTCTCTCTCTCTCTCTCTCTCTCTCTCTCTCTCTCTCTCTCTCTCTCTCTCTCTCTCTCTCTCTCTCTCTCTCTCTCTCTCTCTCTCTCTCTCTCTCTCTCTCTCTCTCTCTCTCTCTCTCTCTCTCTCTCGCTCTCTCTGACTTCGAAGCATGGATACAAAGCGCATTGCTTATCGTGCTTTCCAGGCATCACGTGATATGCCATTTACAGGTGACACCTCCTCATGGTATGCACAGACACGAGACTGACTAGCCCACCATGGTTTTGACATAGACAGGCTACCACCACTACAGTACGACTTACATGCACCAACCTACTCGCTCTCTCATCAGGAGAGGAATAGGATCATTCGTCAGGAGATATTGCATACATACATACAGAGGACATGGGTGAGCCCTAGGGATACATTGCCATCGAAAATGCTCTATTACCGTGAGCATTTTCTATACATATCGAACGAGGGCTTCATCGAGATTCCGAGATACATGCAGACATACCTACCCCACCACCTTTGAGTCTTCATTGGGAAGCTCCGAGTTTAATCACATCAGCTCGAGATTGAGAGGGGTCGGTCGAGGGGAGTCCCCCGTGAGAGGTGGTGCCCATTATGCCAGACAGAGGTAGAGAGTGAGGAGCATTTTGTTATCAAATGCCCAGCATACTTAGACCTACGAACACAGTTTCATATAGAGGAGTCTCTCCAGTTGTGCATGACTATGGAAGACCAACGGCGCTTGGGACGCTTCCTCGGAGGAGCATACGAGAGGCGAAAGCGGTCACTACAGCCCACACATCAGACACGGGTGAGTACCCAACACACCATTACTCAGTTCTTTCAGTGCGCTGAGCTACATCAGAGAGGTCCATCTATAGGGCTCACGATCCACCAGGCAACAGCACAGAGAGCACGACACCGACCATGCATGATTGGATATCGGCGACCACGACTTTATCAGGAGCATAGTGGAGAGCAACGTTTTAGCAATGGCAACGGCAACGGGTTAGCAACGAGGGCAACGTCTAGACCTAGGAGTTGCGATAAAGTTATTTATTTCTCAAAATGTATATATGTATTTTTCATGGATTTTGGGTCCTATGATATGTAATAAGGTGGGATATGACTATATATACCATAAAATACTTATTACAATATAAGATATATCATAAATAATAAAGATTATCAATCTAACTGGTCGTGACTCATGAGTCATGAGTCACGACTCACGATTTCAAAGTCCGGACTGATGATTGGTTAGTGGTCACTCATTACATCATTCATGTCACATGATCATAATATTAAAGTTTTAACATGTTACATCCATCAATTATTATTCAATGATCTAAATCTTGATTAAATAACATCTAACATGTCCCATGAATCATGATACACTATACATCATAAATTATAAGATTAAACATCAATAATCATAACATCATCGTCTAGATCCTAACAACATAATGATCATAACATTTAACACCTAACTTTCAAGTTTCTAGTTTCTAAGTTCTAACTTTTAACTTTTAACAAA
>CM035429.1:135230991-135545991 GCA_020310875.1 Ceratopteris richardii | reverse complement strand
TGTTCCTATGATTGTAAGCTTTCTTTTGGATATAATCTTAGTATCAAGTGTTCATTATCCTTGAGTATATTGAGCTTGAAAGCTCTCTAGTCTGATCTCTACATATTCCCAAGTGTATGTGTGTTGGAAGATACACATAGGTGCAAGCTACCAGTTTGGACAATTTCTAGTCTATCTTGTGAAGGGAGGTTGATACCTCTAATATTATCCAAATTGAGTGATCTTTGGCTTGTTGGAAAGCCCATACTGTGTATTTATACTGTGCAAATTTTCATAGGTTTACTTATCAGGTCCAAAGAGCAATTCAACTTTTAGTGGACTGTGGTAGTGAACTGTTTGGTCTTAGGAAGGGCCTATCATTCTTCTGCTGCAAGTAGGAGTGAATATACTCCATCATGGAGGAGGTGTGCTCTACATCTAGAGATATCTAGAGGAGTTCGTGTCAACCAACATACTCTGAGTAACAAATCTACATCTGTCCTCACTTGTTCATTCACTCGTTTCTAATTTAGATATCACTAGTTTCTGATTTAGATAATCAGAATTCGGGTTTGTTGTCAAACCCGAATTCTCCATATTCTCACACACACACACACTTTTCATACCTCTTAGGCACATAATTTCTTATATCTAGTTCTTATTTCTGCTTAGATTCAGATCTTATTAGTTTGTATCATATTCACAGTGCACACATTGTAATTTGACATTTGAATATAGATAGTGTAGATCAGCACTCTAGCTTACTGTATACTTTGAAAATCTTGTCTATTCTCTCTCTATCTCTCACTCATCATCTTTTTTAGTATTAAGGCGTATATGCTAAGGTTCATGTGTTGGAAGATCCTATAACCTGTGATTAAATGTTATTTAGGCCCACCCCACTTCCAACATTTGGTATCAAAGCATAGTTGACATACACCCTCAACAAGATTAGTGATTATAGACTTTGAGAATGAAGACAAGCTTGAGGGCATGTCTAACTATCCAATGCGGAGTTTTATGATGATGAATCAGTTGGTATCAAAGGACTTGTGTAATATTGTCAATGGCACTTATCCAAGGCCAAGACAAGTCAGAGAAGATATTGCTTCACCTTCTAGAAGACCTGTTGTTTCTATTTCTGCTCAACAGGAGGTTAGTGAAGAAGAAGAAAACACTTCATCATCAAGAGTCCATACTACTATCAATTACTTACTACAGAAGAGCAATCCATATGGGATTCAAGGGATGCACTAGCACTTTCATATATTGCTACACGAGTCAAGAGGCATATTATACCTCAAATCAAGTCTTGCAGAACCTCTCGTTAAGCATTGGAGTTAGAGAATCTCTATCAGAGGAGAAACCTTGCTAGGAAAGCTCATCTAAGGAGTCAACTAGCCAACACAAGGATGAAAGTTGGTGAATTTATTCAATCACATATTTTGAAGCTAAAAGATTTACAAGATCAGTTACTCAATGTGGGAGTCAATATTTCAGATGAAGAGATGGTAAATACACTTCTAAACTCACTTCGATCTTCATATCATGCTTTTGTCACTTCTTTATCTCTCTCGACAAGAGATAGAGAACTTTCATTTGAAGAGCTACAGTTCTGTTACTTCAAGATGAAGATCAACAAAAAGGAATGGACGAAAATAATGAAGCTATGTTATCATTGTCGAAGGGAAAGAAGAAGAAGGAGAAGAAGAGTCAACAATCCAAGAAGAAAAGTAAGTCTTCTAATCCTATGTCTTCTAGCCCTACCCTTAATGCTTCCTCTAGAGTCTACACCCAAGGAAAAGTCTTCGACTACATCTGATTCAAAGAAAGGAGTATGCCATTACTGTAAGAAACCAGGTCATTTCATAACAAAATGCAAAGCAAGGATTTTTACTCAGAAGAAGAAAGCATCAGGTAACAGTGTTGAAGATAGATTCATATGCATGTGTTACTGTTGAAGAATAAGTTTTTGATCAAGTAGTATTAAATACAATCTTAGATAATCCTTCGATTTTTTATTTTGGAGCTACTAAGCATATGACAAGTTGTAGAAAGGTACTTTCTTCTCTAACTCTTCAGGTAGAAGAGTGACTATTGCAAATGGTCATGATTTGGATGTTGTTGGTGTTGGAGAAGTAAACCTTAAGTAAAATGCAGGTGGAAATTTCCCCAATGTTTTTTATGTTCCAGACATGAAGAAAAATTTGCTATCTATCTCTACATTTTTGTCACATGGTTATAAAGTTGTTTTTAAAAGTGATTCACGTTAGGTCCTCTAACCTAATGAGCAACATTGTCTACTTCAAGGTGAAAACAAAAGTGGCATGTTTGTATTGTCCAAAATAAGTCATGCTTATGTTGCTAGGTCTACTACACCTACGGAGAACATGAAGTTATGGCATGCTAGATTTGGTCATATCATTCACATAGCTCTCAAGCATATCAAAAGATCGAGGTATGGTGTAGAGTTACTTTTGCTTTACCAGATGATGCAGAGTCATGTGAAGGATGTCTTGAAGAAAAGCTTCACAAACTACCTTTCAAGAAGCATGGATACATCACAGCCACAAGGAGGAAGTTGTAGATCATACATTCAGATGTGAATGGTCCAATGCGAACAGATTCCATTCAAGGTTTCAGGTACTTTGTTATGTTCATTGATGATTTCTCAAGATATTCATAGATTTACGGTCTTAAAGTGAAGTCAAAGGTTTTTCCTACTTTCAAGAAGTTCTTAGTTATAGTTGAAAATGAAAGTCAATCAAAGATCCAAATTTTGAGAAGTAATAGAGGAGGAGAGTACATGTCTAAAGACTTTAAGTCTTTTCTCAAAGACAAAGGTATCTCTCATCAACTGACTATTGCTTACATGCTAGAACATAATGGTGTTGCAGAGAGAAAGAATAGGATACTTGTTGAGATGAAGCATAGTATGATTTCATCCAAAAAGCTTTCTCCCAAGTTTTGGTTTGATGTAGTACATACACATAATCACATTCTGAATAGGTATTCCACAAACGCTTTAAAGGTTATCATACCTTATGAAGCTTATTATGGAAAGAAACCCAATGTAAGTTACTTCAAAGTTTCTGGTTCCAGCCATAGTTAGTAAGGTACGATCCGTACGGTTCGTACCGTACGTATTAGTACGGTACTACGTACGTACCCTAAGATTTGGGGCTTCCGGTACGATATTCGTACGTTCATAAAGTACGATTTTTTTTTGGCTGAAAATAATATATTTTATATTTGAGATGATAAACATCATGTTTATGAATAAAATACATCAAAATGAAGGTAAAAAACTTCATTTAGCTATATTTAATCATGTGGGATATTGTCGTCATATCGGGGAATTGGATGTATCAATATCTACTTAGAAGTTAGAACTTAGAAGTTAGAACTTAGAAGTTAAAACTTAGAACTTAGAAGTTAGAACTTAGAAGTTAAAACTTAGAACTTAGAAGTTAGTACTATCATTTATGATTTATGTTAAAAACAAAAATCATGCTATCAATTTTCAAACTTCATTCATGACACATGTACATACTACATACATCTAGATTCTACATGATACCATCATACCAAAATGATAAATCTAGCTTCAAATCATATCAAAGTTTCAAACATGATCATCGTGATTCATGAATCATCACCAAGAATACATGAAATAACAAGATGATAAGTCACAAGTCTAGAGTGATAAATAGTAAATACTAAAAAACTAAAAGCCAATGAAAAACATCATCAATCATCATAATGTCCAATGTCAATAAAGTGTCAATAAAGTAACATCAATCACTCATCATCCATCTCATCAATATCACTATCATCAGAATTCTCATCAAGAGAATCCGATGATGTCATCTCATAAGTACATGATGGTGGTGTGGGAGGATCACTGACAAGGTTCCCCTCATCATCAAAACGCGGGGATAGTGGAAGCAGCTGCAGCGATGATAATGTACTCCTCTGCCTCCTCGTGTATGTACTAGCCGGTGCTCGACTAGTGCTAGCTCCATCCCCGTGTGAAGTGGTTGATGCACGCCGGATAATCAATCCCTTCCCGCGACCACAGACTCCTCTGACCCTTCCTCTGCTATGGCCCCTTGTTTGCCTCACATCTATAGAGCAAAGCTCTCTATATAGATCGGCAAAAAGAAGCTCTTCCTCATCTTGAGGCACATCATGTGATGGAAGAGGAGTGTCTTTCACGGAAGGCCAAAATTTGTCCACATTCACCTAAACAAAAAAGAGAATCAAAACATGAATTAGCATAACACGGAAGCCTACAACATTGAAAGCTGAAATTTTATGCAAGCAGCATATGATAAAGCTACTTACTTGTTTGAGAGTCTCCATGTTAGGGATATTTTGCAACATTTTAAGATTTGTACGACAATATATTAACTTTTCCATTTGATGAGGACTAAGTCTATTCCTCACCTTTGTGTGGATGAGAGACAAAGCACTCCAATTTCTCTCACATGCACCGGATGAGCAATCTTGAGATAACACTTTAAGAGCATATGTGAATAATGTAGTGAATGCAAAACCAAAATTTTGCCACCAAAAGAGTGGTTTTACCATTGATTCTCTATCCCAACATGTAGGAAAAAGAAAGGCAGGATTTCCCCTCTCATCCATATAACAATTAATTTGCTCCAACATGTCATTATGTAGATGTGTGGGAACTACACGTGACATATATTGAAGACGATCCGATAATAACTCCACATCATCATATAATCGGGTGCTTTTGAATGCCGGATGCAATAAACCTGCAAACCCATGGATAGGCCGATGCATCCATGTCCATCTTCTCATTGTTGCCTAAAAAAAAAGAAAGAGGAGATGAAAATTATAATACACATGCCACATGTGAGATATATATCTCATTGCATCATGCATGCATGCATGATGCATGATGATTACATGATACATCATGTATGCATGATTGCAATTCACAATCCGTCATGCGTAGAGCTTTGTAGATAGGTGTGATGACACCTAAAATAGCTCTCACACCATCCCAAAAGCTCTCATCCAAACATAACCTTTGCATGCTTTTTGACTCCTCCGATGTGCTCTCGTCCCACTCGATCCAAAAGGTAGATACCACCATTTGTCGTAGAGGCACTTTCACTTCAAGCAACCTTGAAAGGACAATCCACATGTATGCAAAGCGTGTGGTGGCGGGCTTCTTTATTTCAAGCTTGCTATGCTCTCTAAACATAGCCAACACTTTCACTTTTTGTGTGAAAAATGTAACTATGTTCGAGGCTTGTAGTGTGCAAGCTTTCACCCATGTTAGCTTTCCGATATCCTCCATGAGCAAATCAAGACAATGAGTTGCACATGGAGTCCACACAATATGTGGATACTCACCCTCCAAAAGTTGCCCCATATGCCTACAATTGCTTGCATTATCGGTGACAACTTGCACTACATTTGATGAACCCACCTATGCATAAAATCCATAAATTAGTGTCAAAATATCAAAATGAAATTAAAATAAAATAAAAATTTAAAACTTACTTCTTCAATGGCCTTCTTGATATGCCGATAGATGAACACTCCGGTTGTCTTCTTTCCCTTCTTTCCAACCTCAACGGCACGTAGGAAAAAAGTACCAATAGGGCATGAGTCATGACACAAGAATATTAATTATGCCTCTATTTTTTCTCTCTCCATCCATCCGAGAGGATAGTGCATCCATACCTAAACCATTTCTCATGCATAGGGGCAAGTGAGAGATCTATTCTTTTCTTCTCCTCATCAATCTTGGTTGTCCTCATATCGGAGTAGCTAGGTCCACTCCATCCTTGACATGGACCCACTTCACTAATTGCTTTCACCATAGTCTTCCATTGGTTTGAATTAAGAAGATTAAATGAGAGATTTTCCATAATTACCGTTCTTGCAATCTCTATGTCGGCTATCTTTTGTTTCTCTTTGATCCATGTGAGAGAGGACTTTACATGCCCGGAAGCTTGCCCTAATCCACTTTGCCTCATTGATTGTGACTCCCTTTGTAATGGTGATTGTGAGGATGAACCAACATTTGAGTCATGAAAAGGTGACTCCTCTTCATGTGAAGAAGTAGAGACTGTTGCACGAGAAGAATGGCTTGCATATCCTCTTACCGATGTAGGTAATGTGCTAGGAGATCCCATCATTTTTTGTCTAATCTCGGATGCAATATGATCAGGAATTTCCTTGCATGCGGCCACTTGCCCTCCAAGCTTGCTTATGTGTTGAAGTAGCCTTGTGGCCTCGCTTGTGTATCGCTTGCCACAATATTTGCAAGTCTAATGATGGGAATTGGACTTCTTTGTGTCTTTCTCCACCCCAACACAATGGAGATCAAAAGCCTCATGCTTTTCTCTCACCATGTTGCTTAGAGAAAGGTTAAAGCTGAACTAGAAGAGAAAGGTTTGAAGCTAGCTTGAGAAAGCTTGATAGAGCTTGAGATAGAGCTTGAGATAGAGCTTGAGAGAGGCTAGAGCTTGAGGAATCTTAAGTGTGTGTGTGTGACATGTGTGTTTGAAGATGGGAGATGGTAGTAGACTCGTGAGCGAGCGGCTGCAGAAAATACCCGAACGCGCAAGAGTTTGAAGTGAACAAAAGTGAACCGAACGAAAAAGTATAGGTCTTTTTTTTTCGAAAAAAAATCGTACGAACTCGTACGATTACGTACCGTACGGTACCTTGCAAAAAATACGTACGGACATATTCATACGCGTACGAATAGCAACTATGGTTCCAGCTTATGTTCACATTGAGAAGAAAGATTGTGGTAAGCTTGATATAAAAGTCATTAAAGCTATCTTTATTGGTTATGCAGCTGAAAGCAAAGGAAATACAGATAATATCCTACTCTCACGCAATGCATATATTGCAAAGAGTCATATTTATGATAAGAAGGAAGAAGTTCCAAATTTCATGACCGCAGATGACTATGCATTTTCTAGAAGGAATTTGGATTCTTATATTCAGCCATACAAGGGGGGTGATGAACCTTCTCAAGCCCTAAGAGAAGCACTTGATAAAGGTGAAGAGAGAGTTACATTACCAACGTCAATACCTAGTCCATCATCAGTACCTCTTGAAGATCCAACTTATGAAGTTGGAGAGGGTTCTAAAGTTCCAGAAGAAAGAGACAATGAATAACCAGAAAGGATTCCACCACTTTTCAAGAATACACCAAAGTGGTTATATCAAACTTGGAAGGATAGTGGTATAAAGGAATACACTGGAAGAACCAAAAGTCAGACAAAGAGATAATAAGCAGACAAGGTAAATTAAGAATTTCGACGCGTTTGAATTTCTGGAGATGCTTCATCATCATCTTCATCAGCGTCTCTGTGCACGCAATCATGAGGAGGTACAGAAGAGGTAGCCTTTAGCAAAAACGAGGCTTTAGACCTCCCTGAGCGTCCCCCCCTCCCCCCAAGGAGGCCACAAGCACATGGTGCCCCCACAGATGCCCAAGACCTCCCAGGACGCCCGTGAAGGTTGCCGACACTCCAGCCTCAACTTCCGATGTAGAGAAGGCACTCACTTCGTTCATCTTGTTATGGCAAGCTAGGTGCATGAAGCTCTATATCACTCCGAGTTCAGCGCTAAAAATTGTGTATATGGGATAATCCAACTCGTTGACGCTTAGCTCATGTTCATAGAGAGAAGAAATTTAATTTTTTTCTGATCAACATCTCCAAACCTCTTCTAGAAGGGCACAATTGGAGTACCTAGCTTCACCAAATTTGATGGAGCTCATTAAATGAAGTGATTTCACTTGGAACCCTTACTCAGAGAGCTATCTTTTGACCGCCAGCAAGACACCATTTAGTTTTCATTTACACACTTATGCAAAGCTTTGAAGTTGGTTGTATGCTACCAACGACTCTAGTAGAAACATTTTTTCGACACGAGGATGATCGAGATCAACTTGGAGATGCAAAAGGGCTATATAGCAACCATTTCCAACACTTGCACATACCTACACGTGGAAATTTCAAAACTTAAGATAAGTTTTCTCGTGATTTTTATGCATCTCTACTCTTTTTATACATCTCTACTCTCTCTTATGCATTGTTTTGCATCTAGGACAAGCATAGCACATTACATATGCATATATGTTTATCCACATGCTTGTTTAGCTCTTCATTTTGTATGCAAGCAGAATGGTAGCATGTGCTTTTGCAGGTATCGCAAGGAAAAAAAATAAGAACATTCAACGTTCTTAACATTTTTATCCATGCTGCAAGCACGAGGGTTTTTATACAATGGTGTGTAGTGCCCTTTTGTCATATTGTTGTATATTGTGTGGCCGCCTGCACATTTGCTTGAAAGTGTGTGTAGAGCACTTAATCGAAATCGAAATTTTTTCTAATTATCATTTTCTTGCCAAAATGTTACCAAAATTTTCAAAAAAAGTTTGCATGCATAGCATAAAAATAGAGGAGTGCTCTTGTTTTGTTATTTCTTTATGCAAAGGCTTGTGACTAGTATTTTGTGCTACCACTCTTTACTTTAGGTGTACATAAACTCATAAATTTATTATTTAAAAGAGAGAGAGAGAGAGAGAGAGAGAGAGAGAGATTAAAAACATAAAAAGAATTTTACTCTCTTTTAGTTATGGATTCAGGACCATCTTCACTGCTTAGGGATGACACGAAGATGGTTGATCACTATGTAGATACCATAGAGACCATGAGTGCTAGGATTTCCCAATTAGAGAGTACTCTTCATGACATCTTAGAGCACATATGTAGTTCCAAGAAAGAAGTACCACAAAGTGATCTTCCAAGAATGGAGTTAGATCCTCTGGATGAGCATCTAACCCCAGAAGTTCCTAGCGAGAGTGACCTAGTAAGAGAAACCAGATGGATGCTTAAGGATCTTAAGCCGCCAAGATATCATGGCTCTACTAGCGCACGAACATTTAATGTTGTTTAGCAGTGGCTCTGCAAGTGGGAGAAGTGTTTTCGATTATACCATATCGTGGACGATAAGCATAAGATTCAGCAAGCTACCTCTAACCTTATGGACGTTGCCCATAGGTGGTGGCGTAAGATCAAATAAGACAAGAAAGAACCCACTACTTGAGAACAGTTCAAAGTCATGTTTTATAACAACTTTGTGCCACCAAACGAGAGGTCTAGCGCACTAGACACTTGGTTTTTCATTAGTCAAAAAAAAACCAAACAGTTGAGGACTATGTGGATAAGTATAGGGAGGTACTTCTTAAAGTACCTAACTCTATTCCAGAGTTTCTCCAAGTTCATAAGTTCTTCTTGGGACTTACAGAAACTATCCGACCTTTAGTAAGAAAGGAAAGGTGTCACTCTTTGGCACAAGCCATAGAGATGGCTCTGGTCTATGAGGACGGTCACAGGGGCATAGGCTCCCACGGCCAAAGATCCTCATGGACTAAGATGAGTAGGCCCTTTTCCACTAGTACTTCTATCTTGACCAGTGCAGAGCCTCAAAAAGAGGCTAAGCAAGTGCACATAATCAAGATAGGTTCACAAGCAAAGAGAAGGGTGCCTTCTCTGGTTGAGAGGGCTTATGATAAGTCCATCCTTACCCCTCAATCGAAAGAGAAGGCAATGAAAGAAGGGTTATGTCATGGGTGCTAAGTCCAACATCGCTTTAAAGACTTTCCTAAGAAGAAAAAGATAACAGCCACCATAGTCATAAACCCCACACAAGTAGGGAGTGATGTTGATGAGGATTTCGATGATTCCCCATCTCAAATATCATCTCGTATAGTGGCCATGACTGCCATGAAGAAGGTCCCTTTTGTGCCAGATGTTGTGCTTTCGCCAATGGCACAAAAAGAATACCAGCTTCCTGATACCTAACTCATTGTTATGAGAGGATTCATGTGAGGACAGCTTGTCAAGGTCCTCTTTGACACTAGGTCTACACATAATGTCATTAGTTCCCGACTTATCACGAGGTTACACTTAGACACTGTGTAGTCATAGTATGGCTACACAGTGGAGTTAGCCGATGGGAAGCTTACTGAGACATGGGACGGACGAGTAGTAGGTCTACCCATCCGGATCCAGTCCTACGAGGACATATTGGATTTTGAGATGGGACGACTGGCCCATTATGATGTAGTCCTAAGTAAAAAGTGGCATGCTAGGAAATGACAAGTCATAGATTTTGTTCACATGTTTAGCAATTTGAGCATGAGGGGAGGTGATTTCTGATCCGTTGAGAGCCAAATCTCCAAGAGATACGATTGGTGACCACAACCAAGTTGCTCAAGATCGATTGTGCGTATATTTATTTTCTTTATTTTGTGTATTCATCTTGTGTAGTGATGGACTCTTGGAGTCAAGGAAACTCTAGTTGGAATGCTCAAGTATTTTCAAATAAAGTAATAGCAAAATTCCAAGAGTTGTTTTTAAAAGAATTACCATCGGGTTTACCTCCTTGCAAGACCATCGAGCATAGATTTCGATTCTACCAAAAGCGAGTCCGACCGCTCGACCGCCATTCCAAATGAGCGTGCAGGAGGAGAATGAAGTCCACAAGGTCATGGATGAGTACATGGAGAAAGGACTGATCAAACCCAACTATTCGCCCTTTGCAGGACCAGTCCTAGTAAAGAAGAAAGATGCTCTTATAGGATATGTGTCGACTACAAAACACTCAATAAGATTACCATCAAACACAGGTATCTCATGCCGAGGATAGATGATCTCCTTGGTGCTCTAGGTGGAGCAGTTATATAGAGTAAGATAGATTTGAAAAGTGGCTACCATCAGATTAGGGTAAAAGAGCAAGATGTATATAAAACAACTTTCAAGATCCGTTTTAGGCATTATGTGTATTTAGTTATGCCATTTGGTATGACTAATGTGCCTGCTACTTTCATGATGTTAATGAGTGATATTTTACATCCGTTCATTGGAAAGTTTGTTGTGGACTTTGTAGATGACTTGTTGGTAGTAGGTTTGTACATGAGCAAGAAAGTCATTTAAGATTAGTGTTAAATAAGTTAAAAGGAAAATCGATTGTTTGTAAACCTAGATAAAACTTAGTTGTTTCTTTCAAAGATGAAGTATCTAGGGCATGTGGTATGAAGGGGTTCGATGCCAAGAAGGTCTCAGTTATTCTAGCTTGGCCTACTCCTCAAGATGACGTGCAGTTACGGTCATTTCTAGGACTTCCCGGATATTATCGAAAATTCATTTCATCCTATTCATCGATTCCAGCACCCATGACGAATCTGCATCCATGACGAATCTGCATCAAGGCAAAGTACCATTTGCATGGAAGCAAGAGCAACAAGAAAGTTTTGATACGCTAAAGCAAGTCGTTTTAGAGGCTCCAATACTCAAAGTGGTAGATCCACAGAAACCATTTGAGTTGGAGACAGACACTAGCGGCATAACCATAAGGGCGGTTTTGAGCCAAGATGGAAGGCAAATAGCTTTTGAAAGCAAAAACTTGAATCGTGCACAATGCGATTGGGAAGTGCATGAACAAGAGTTGTATGACTTGAAGTACAAGATGATGAATTACAAACTTCCCAATAACTCCCAAACCTCCTATATTTCAAACTTCACATCGTCATCATTAATTAATGATGTCAATGTGACATTGATGGTTTATAAAGAATTGCATGTTAGTAGTGAGCATTGAGTTGTAAGAAGTTAGTGCTTATCTTAAAAGAAATAAACATATACATTGTACATGTAACACCACATTAGAGAGAAAACCAGAACCACTATATGGATTATATACATGATATACCATAGATAAATCATGAATCATGATGTGAAATCAAAATACAACGGTCAACCATAGAATGTGAGTCAATCCATAATGTGATATGCTCATTGCGGCATTTCCACATAATACATGGAACATAAGTGATGAATCATGATAGCATAAAACTACTATTGTGACTTTGAGTCATCTAAACTGACTGACTCCTCTGATGAAGAATCCTCTCTAGATCAAGAAATATCAACCATGACTATGATATTTCCATCATCATCATACTTTGGTAAAGGTCTATCATGTATATCCTCCTCAAGACGGTGTGGATCTTCTCTCTGTCAAGGGTGCAACTTGCGCCTCCTTCCTCTAGATGTTGGTGTAGATGCACTAGTAGAAGGAATATCCTCTATGGCCGGTGCGTGTCCTCCTCATGAAAGAGCCTGGGAACATGATCAATTAATGCGTCTATCAACATTCTCGAGCTCTAAATGAAGAGTGTAATATATTTCATCTTGTTCATCAAGAACAAATGAATCTATATCGATGCTTTCTTATGATCTGAATGCATCCTCGAACACAACTAGAGATGCCTACAATAACAAAAAGTTCGATTAATATTTTTATATTTAAATTTTAATTTTACTTATAATTTATGCATTATCAAATATTTACCTGTCGAGGACCTATCATATTTTAAAAATTCTGCAATAAACGTAGATTGGCCTTGCAAAAGACCACGCGCTCAAGTTATGCGCGGCACTCAAGCGATTTCTCAACTTGGTATGCACAGTGCAAATATTCTCAACTTATGCTCACAAGCGCTCACGAATCCCACAAAATAGAGTATCTTAACACTTATATATCATAGAGACTAAAATACAAAAACATAGCAATACACTATAAAGAAATAATTTTAATCAATTCAAATTACCTAAAAGAGAACTCTCAATGAGTAACGACAAATATGAGGATTCCCATATCCATAAATGTTCCACACTCTTGAACATAGAGAAGTGAACTGTGCATAGGAGATCATGATGTTTCCCATATATGCTTAAAAATCTGCATCAAAATCTATCTGAGCATCGAGATCCATGGTGTGCTCCATATACATGTCCCTCATGTGGAGAAGACTAACTTCTGACCACAAATCAAGACGCTTGAAGTATGGATGTAACAAAGATGTGAATCCATGAATGAGACGTGATAAGAACTCCCATCGTGAACCAAGGAGTAAAATATTTACCTATCAAGGACCTATCATATTTTAAAAATTCTATAATAAATGTAGATTGGCCTTGCAAAAGATCACGCACTCAAGTTATGCAACACTCAAGCGATTTCTCAACTTGGTGTGCACAATGCAAATATGCTCCACTTATGCTCACAAGCGCTCATGAATCCCACAAAATAGAGTATCTTAATACTTATATATGGTAGAGGCTAAAATACAAAAACATAACAATATATTATAAAGAAATAATTTTAGTCAATTCAAATTACCTAAAAGAGAAATCTCAATGCGTAACGACAAATATAAGGATTTCCATATCCATAAGTGTTCCACACTCTATAGGTTTTGTTATGACTTTTAAATGTAGAGAAGTGAAATGTGCATAGGAGATCATGACGTTTCCCATATATGCTTAAAAATTTGCATCAAAATCTATCTGAGCTTCGGGATCCATGGTGTGCTCCATATACATGTCCATGCGGCGAAGACTAACTTCTAACCACAAATCAAGACGCTTGAAGTATGGACGTAAAAGGGTTGTGAATCCATGAATAAGACTTGATAAGAACTCCCATCATGAATCAAGAAGGCTCAAAACATCACTTTTCCTACTACAAGTTTGAAAATAATAAAGTTTAAAGAATACACATAAATCATAATACATCAATGATCATTGATCATACATGTAAATTCAAAGTTTTAAACATGAAAAGATTTATGGTTTAAAAAATGATACCTGGATCTCGATAAAGTGGATACATGAACAATGGCCTATCGCATGTGTCTATATAAATGGTAAACCAAGACAAATGTCGATCCCTCCATGTCAACCACTAGAAGAGCAATGTGTATACACTTAAGGACAAGGATAAGATTTTGTATCTCTTTAAAGTCAATGTCTAATACTTTGCACTGTGTATACTTCGCGCTCTCCGACTAACCCATGGCATCGCACTCCATCTCCTATCTATCATCGCAATACGCAAGGATTCAATGAACTCATGAAGGTGTATAAGCACATAGAATATGTATCCAAAACATGTGTTGAAAATGCAAACCAACTCCCTTTCACTATTTCTACAAAAAATGCTAAGTGGATCATGATTCTTACGTATGAATCTAATGATATGTCTAGCATCACTGATAATAGAGGAAACCTATAAGAGTTTATCTATGTCCTCAAATAGTAAATCTATGCAATGTGTCATGCAAGGGGTCCAAACTATAGAGGGATACTCTCTATCAACTCTCCCATTCTTCTACAATTAGATACATTATCTGTAATAACTTGGACTACACTTTCGCGTCCAACCTCTTCTATGGAACTCTTAATGTGTTCATAGATAAATTCCCCTGTGATCTGTGTGCTTACAGTATTTCAATCTACCGCACGAAGAAAACAAATATCGATACATAAGGAGACCATCATATTTATTATGTGGCGACATCTAATATCACTCCATCCATCACATAATATAGAACATCCATATGTTTGTCACCCCAATTTTATAGGTTGCATAAGCACCTCTATCCTCTCCCGCTCCTCAATAAGCATGGATCCATACAATCTATTATAGTCAATTGCATACCAATCATCACATTGCCCTACTTATGCAATGGCCCTCACCATCCTCTTCCACACATCTGTACAAACTATGTAGAAAGAGACCGCATTCAAAAATGCAATGCTCTATTTCAATCTCAACATCTTTTTGTTGCTTCTTTTGTAGTCCCATAAATATAAAGACGTATGAAGTGATTGCTTGCTATATCTTTGTGATGATGGTAGATCAGGAAGGGTCTCTAACTCACTTTCATCTCTCTATGAAACACCTCTTTTTCTCAAAGCCATACTAGGCTCTCCCTCAATGTCCTCTAACATACCTAGTGAGGATGTTCCTAGCTCACGGTGACGAGCTACAAGATTTGCTTGTGCAATATTATGTTCTTTTTAGTCACCTTCCGCTATGTTCGGAGGAACCTCTGAACATGCACCAATCACCATATCACCTAATCCTCATACACGGCGTACGAGACGAGGCATCGTGGTGCAAAATGTTTTACTACAATACTTGCATACCCATCTTATTATACCAATACCAGAGCATGTAGTGTTTGCCGAAGTGTGGCATGTGGTATGGGCATCTCAAAGAGAAGAAATACCACGAGGCATGGTGTACCTGAAACATAAAACCCATACTACATTAGTCATGGTGGATAGTAGTTTGTAGATAGATCATAGTAGAATACATTAATAACATCATACATGCAAAATTCAAACTGTAAATGTATGCACTATGCAGTGTGGAGTGTGCATTGTGTAGTGTGTATGTGTGACATGCCACATGTGTCACGTGTCATGTGTGTATGTATGTATGTGTGTGATATCAACATATATGATGTGTGCGTAGTCACGAGTGTACACCGTGGAATTTGGATACATGGATGCAATGCACATGTGCATCACACCATGCATATATCTTCATCAAGTTGAGAAGATAGATCTTCATGTATCAAACCCAAGATATATGGAACAATAGTTACATACTTTGGTTATATCTTTGGACTTTCAACTGCAAAAGATATGTATACTTCAATACACTTTGAAGTACCTTCCGGTGGAAAGATTCATTCCATACTGAAAGTTTGTGAGAAAGAGACAACACAAGAAAACCCCATATTAGAATTAAGGGGGGGAATTGTTAGGTTTGTAGGTTAGATTAG
Organism: Ceratopteris richardii; assembly: GCA_020310875.1. Taxonomy (NCBI): domain Eukaryota; kingdom Viridiplantae; phylum Streptophyta; class Polypodiopsida; order Polypodiales; family Pteridaceae; genus Ceratopteris; species Ceratopteris richardii. The sequence continues at coordinate 135,530,303 of CM035429.1, read as the reverse complement.
GATATGGTCAAAAAGTCAAACCAAGTCAAATAAGGTCCAAGACTCGGTGAAACTTGGTCAAAAGTAATCAAAATTGACAAGAAGTGTTATTCACATGTTTTTGAAGTACGAAAAAAGAGCTTTCCAACCATATATAATACATGCCCAACAAACTTCATTACACCCATATAACCCTATATGAAAAGACATATCAATCTCAATGTGAAAGCACAAATTCAATAGAGAAAGTATATGCCATCCTCATGGGAGCCATGAAAAATCACAGGTGCTATTACAATGAAAAGCAATACACAAGAGATTTAAGCATATATGCTAAACGTCAAAGCTAATCAAAGCTTTTGTAAAAAAGTACCTACTCCATACATTTTTTTTATGTAAACTTTTCATGAAAAGCTTTTGCCAGCTATTTCTATGTAAGGGCCATGGTTATTATCACTTATCATCATCTTGTACACATACTTCCATGACTAGAGCATATGACTATTGGAAGTGAGGTACACCCAATATACAAGTCACATAATCTTTCCAACACTTGGAACCTTGCACACATATACACCTTGAACCAAATAAGATAGATGAATGACGATAAATGATAGAGTAGATGTTGATATATTTAGGTAGTGATGTGTGTGAACACTCTAGGACTGCCGGGGCACTTTTTTCCCTCTTTAGGAGGTTTTTTTCCCCCGGCTTGTATATACGCCTATTGCCCTAATGGGCTACTTATCTTTGTACATTCTCTAGTAATACATTCAGTCTTGTGTGTTGTGCTCCAAGCTTCTTCCTCTTCCTTGTGCTGTTCGCGTGCTTCCGCAGACGTTTAACTCCAACAATTGGTATCAGAGCAGGTCGTTGATTCTTCTAGGGCGCCGTCGACACTCCTCCGTTTGCAGTCTCAGATTCGCACAAAATTTGGTGAGCATACTCAGGGTGTTTTCGAGATCAAAACGGCTTCGCTTTGTGGTGCCGAAATCGAGATCTGAGCTCGTTTCGGCCTCCGAACGCACTATCGCAGTGCTTGTGCAGGCTATTTCGTCCTTTTGTGCCAAAGGTATATACCAGTTTCTGTTCGCCAGTTTAAGCGTCTCGAAGTCTGCTACAGGTCTAGCAGAACTCGTCTGGGCAGTTCTGTTCAACTTTTTGAGATACAGTCAATTTTCTGCATCAAGGTATTTTAGTCACCGGCCATGGCTGAAAGCAGTGATGTATTCCGTATGTTGGCTGTTGAGGATAAGTTGGATGGTACCAACTACCCATTATGGGCTTATATGATGCGACATGTACTAGTTGCAAAAGGATTGTGGAACATTGTGCAGGGTGTTGAAAGACGTCCTGTTACACCTGTAACGACAGGTACTGCAAATACAGGTATTGGAGCTGATGAAGATGGTTTCGAAGATGATATTCCGCAGATTCCTGTTCGTGCTGCTGTTTCTGTTGCACCTACTGCAGAGCAGATTCGTTGGGATGGCAGAGATGCCCAGGCACATGCATTGATAGCTTTGTCTGTCAAACGTGCCATTATTCCTCACATTCGCTCTTGCAGAACAGCAAAGGATGCTTGGGATACACTTACCACTTTGTACCAGGCTAGGAATGAGGCTCGTGTTGCTTACCTCCGAAAACAGTTGGAGAGTGAGCACATGAATGAAGGTGATTCGATGGACAGTTTTCTTACAAAGATCAAAGACCTGAAGGAACAATTGATTTCTGCTGATGAGGTTATACCAGATAGCTCACTTGTGCAGACCGTTCTGAATGGCCTTCCTGATTCATATCAGAGTTTTGCCTCTACTCTTCGATTGATGATGAAAGGCAATCCGAATGCCTTGTCATTTGAGGAATTAGTCTCTGTTCTGTTGCAGGAAGATCAGTCCAGGCAGAACAGGTCCATTATGCGTGTTGCAGATCAAGCTTTCCTGGCTAGTCAGAAGGGCAAAGGAAAATGGAGCTCTTCTACTAGTAAGCAGAAATCTGCAAATGCTGCACAATCGAAGAACGAGGATAAAGATGAGAAGAAATCAGAAAAGCAGAAATTGTTCTGCAAGTATTGTAAAGGAAATGATCATATTATAAAGAACTGTCCAAAACTGGCTGCTAAAGAGGCAAAGAAGAAAGAGGCTGGAATGGTTGTTGCAGAGGCCTCTACACCAAAAACAGAGTCTGCAAATCTTGTGCAGGAAGAAGAATGGGCGTTTACTATTGTTTGCAGTTTTGACCCATCTTCTCATGATCAGTGCATGTCTGCAGTAGACTCAGATGTTTGGTACTTTGACAATGGGGCAACCAAACATATTACCTCGCAGCGCAGTTTCTTCTCTTCACTCGAGCCTGCCCCTACAGGGAATACTGTCACATGCGCCAATAACTCCTCTTATCCTGTTATGGGAGTTGGTAAGATCATTCTGACTACGGCTGATGGTAGTTCTTTCACTTTGTCAGATGCTTTATTTGTGCCAGGGATCAAAAAGAACCTGTTATCAGTTTCTGCATTAGCCAAGATTGGCTTGGTTGTGAAATTCGTTGATGACAGGTGTACAGTCCATGATCTCTCAAATGGCGATGTGATTATTGTTTCTGGCATTTTATGTCCTGGGCTGTAAAAGCTCATAGACTATGAAAAATCTGTGAATGATTCGGCATGTGCAGTTCATGATTCTCAGGCTATGTCAGATGCAAAGCTTTGGCATGCACGCTTTGGTCATCTGAATTTTGCTAGTTTGTTACGCCTGCAGAAATCTGAAATGGTGTCCTCTTTGCCCAAACTTGAGGCACCTGGAAAACATGTTTGTGAAGGCTGTATTTTGGGCAAAATGCAGCGTTCTTCCTTTCCAAAAGATGGTTCAGTTCGGGCTATGCAGAAATTGCAGCTTGTACATAGTGATGTATGTGGTCCTATGCAGATACCCTCTTTTGGAAATTACCTTTACTTCGTGACTTTCATTGATGATTTTTCCAGGCATGCATGGGTATATCCACTCAAAGCAAAGTCCGAAGTGTTCATGTGCTTCAAACAGTTTTTGGTTTTGGCTGAAAATCTGTCAGCATGTAAAATGGGCACCCTCCGTTCTGATCGAGGGGGGGAATATATGTCTTCAGATTTTAATGCATTTCTGGCTGAACGTGGGATAAAACACCAGTGTACAGTGTCGTATACACCTCAACAGAATGGAGTTGGTGAACGAAAGAACAGGTCACTCATGGAGATGGCGAGGTGCATGGTAAAAAGTCAGGCTTTACCACATAGTTTCTGGCTTGAGGCTGTCATGTGTGCAGCATATGTACTGAACAGGTGTCCCACGAAAGCGTTGCAGTCTATCACTCCATATGAGGCTTGGCATGACCGCAAGCCATCTGTTGCTCATCTGCGTGTTTTTGGTTGTTTGGCATATGCATGAGTGCCTGAACAACATCGCAAAAAATTGGATGATAAGGCAGTAAAATGTATTTTTGTTGGGTACAGTTCTGAAAGTAAAGGCTATCGTTTGTATCATCCACAGACTAAACGCATTCTGGTTAGCCGTGATGTTGTCTTTGTGGAAGATGCTATTCAGCCATTGCTTTCATGTACTAAGGAGACATCTGTTAGCTCCAAAGACATGTATGATACTTTGATGCCTCTTTTTACAGGTGGACAGGCTAGCGCTGGTCCTAATGAGGCAACTTCTCAGCCTTTGCAGGTTTCATATGATGATGCAGATCATGCCATTTCTGATGCAGATTTACATGATGCACTTGTTGATGAGAGAGCTGATATTGAACAGGCAAAAACTATGCCAAAATGGCTGGTGCAGACTTTGCGTGACAACAAATTAGATGCACCTTTGTCATATCGTACTCGTTCAGGCTCTCATAGTACCTCCTTTGCATCAGATTGCTATGCTATGGCTGCATCTAGTCTCTGTGATGAGAATGAGCCTGTTTCTTTTGATGAAGCACAAAATTCAGAAAATTGGATGGCTGCTATGCAATCTGAATATGATGCCATAATGAAGAATGGTACATGGCCTTTATGTGACTTGCCTCCTGGCAAGAAGGCCATTGGCACTAAGTGGGTATACAAGCTGAAGCGTAAACCTGATGGTACAGTTGACTTGACAGGTATAAGGCTAGGCTTGTTGCAAAGGGTTATGCGCAGGAAAGAGGCATTGATTTTGATGAGACCTTTGCACCTACATGCCGTATGACTACTGTTCGGAGCATTTGTGCACTTGCAGCCCATCATGGTTGGAATGTACATCAGTTGGACATTAAAACAGCATTTCTGAATGGTGACTTGCATGAAGAAGTGTATGTTTTTCAGCCCCGTGGCTTTGTGCAGAAAGGGCATGAAAACCAGGTGTGCAGGTTAAAGAAGGCGTTATATGGTTTAAAGCAAGCACCACGTTCTTGGTATGAAAAAATACATGCCTATCTGATTGCACATGGTTTTGAGAACAGTCCAACTGAAAGCACCTTATATGTTAAGCGTGCTAATGATGTGCTTTTGATCATTGTTGTCTATGTAGACGACATGCTGCTCACTGGTCCTCTTGAGAAGCATATTGCTGATTTCAAGGCTGATTTGCATGCCTCATTTGAGATGTCTGATTTGGGGCATTTGCATCACTATTTGGGCATTCAGTTTATGCAAGTTGATGGTGGAATGGCTTTGTGTCAAACGAAATATATTGACACATTATTGCAGCGTTTTGGCCTTGAAGACTGTAAGCCTATTGCCACTCCTATGGAGACAGGTTTACGATTGAGTCTTCATGATGCTGGAGATGCATTTGATGCTGTTCTCTATCAACATGCTGTTGGATGCTTGATTTACTTATGCATTACTCGGCCAGATATTCAGTTTGCTGTCTCACAGATGAGCAGGTTTATGCATTGCCCAGGCGTCACGCATTGGAAAGCGGTTAAGCGCATCTTTCGCTACTTGAGTGGTACTCGGCTACTTGGGTTGTTTTATCCCAAGGGGGGATCACTACCGCCAGATTTGCATGCTTTTTCTGACTCAGATTGGGCTGGTTGCTATGACACTCGTGTGTCCACCAGTGGTTTTTGCTTCATGCTTGGTAGCTCATGTATATCTTGGTTGAGCAAGAAGCAGCCTACTGTGGCCACTTCCAGTTGTGAGGCTGAGTATAGGGGAGCTTTCACAGTGACTGTTGAGTGTGTGTGGCTCAGACGCCTTATGGCTGATTTGGGTGTTGGCCAGTCTTCTGCCACCACCATCTTCACTGACAGTCAGAGCGCATTGGCAGTTGCGAGGAACACTGTGTTCCATGCTCGCACTAAGCACATTGAGGTGCATTATCACTATGTCAGGGAGAGGTTCTCTGCCGGGGAGATCAGCTTGGCATATGTGCCCACGCAGGAGAACATTGCAGACCTTTTCACGAAGGCTCTGCCTAGGGAGAAGTTTGAAGCTTTCCGCAAAGCTTTGGGCTTACTTCCTTTTGTGGAGTGATTTCCACATAGCTCGGCACTTCCTTATACATGAGTGCCAGCTCCTTGTTCACCGCATCACTCCCAGGGGGGATTTGTTGATATATTTAGGTAGTGATGTGTGTGAACACTCTAGGACCGCCGGGGCACTTTTTTCCCTCTTTAGGAGGTTTTTTTCCCCCGGCTTGTATATACGCCTATTGCCCTAATGGGCTACTTATCTTTGTACATTCTCTAGTAATACATTCAATCTTGTGTGTTGTGCTCCAAGCTTCTTCCTCTTCCTTGTGCTGTTCGCGTGCTTTCGCAGACGTCTAACTCCAACAGTAGAGACAACAGATAAGAATGAGTAGCAAAGAGACTTTTCTAAATAAAATTAACTTGACGAAAGAATAACTATACAATGTGTGTGTATATATAAAAAAATTGGATAAAAAGCTGAATCTAAAACAGATCTAGATACAGAATAGGAGAGAATTGTGCTTAAGAGTCAAAGAAATATGAGTGTGTGCTGGATAGTGGAATAGAATAGTTTGTTTATAGAGGAAATAGCCTATGTGTTATAGAATAGTACTAAAATCTGCTACAAAAACAGAAATATACATCCTCTTTGATATAAGCAGCTAGAAGATCTTCTCCTCTTGAGCTAGTAGGCTGGAAAGCCTGATACAGCAGCAAGGGATGAAGAAACCAAAAAAATGCAGAACTTTCCATAAAAATCAGCATGTACACACACTAGGTGTGTGTAATAAAGAAGTAGGCAGCAGCTTAACTCCTCCAAAACAGAAGATAATACTGCAATCAGCAGCAACTCAACCTGAGCACACTTACACTATGTGTAAATGATTATCTTTATGCACCCCAAGTGTTTCTCATATAGGCAATCGGCTCCAAAAGCTATTGTTGGAAAACAATCTCAAATTAGGCCAAAATTTTCAAATTTCCAGCAAACCCTGATTTTGGGACTTGGACGAATTTGGGTCAAAGATGGTCAAAAAAGTTTATTCATCAAAAACCTCATATGTATTTTCACCAAGCTGCTTCACGTGCTTTTGATCAGTGGTGTAAGCCTGATACAGCAGCAAGAGATGAAGAAACCAAAAAAATGCAGAAACTTCCATAAAAATCAGGATGTACACACACTAGGTGTGTGTAATAAAGAAGTAGGCAGCAGCTTAACTCCTCCAAAACAGAAAATAATCCTGCAATCAGCAGCAACTCAACCTGAGCACACTTACACTATGTGTAAATCATTATCTTCATGCACCCCAAATGTTTCTCATATAGGCAATCGGCTCCAAAAGCTATTGTTGGAAAACAATGTCAAATTAGGCCAAAATTTTCAAATTTCCAGCAAACCCTAATTTTGGGACTTGGTCGAATTTGGGTCAAAGATGGTCAAAAAAGTTTATTCATCAAAAACCTCATATGTATTTTCACCAAGCAGCTTCACGTGCTTTTGATCAGTGGTGTAAGCTAAAAATAAAGCCCATATAATTTGAACCCTCGTTTTATGGTGGACCATCCAAAGTTATTTATTGATGAAATATGAAAAGCACTTAAAAGCTGCAACTTAGGATTTGAGTTTTGAGGGTCTTATCTTATTCAGATGGTAGAGTGTTATATATCAACAAATAGCTCTTCTGAAGCTCTATAAGAATATGCAATAATAAATTTTTAGTATCTCTGACCAAACCATTCCTGAGAAACAGAAATGGAACAGTTAGGGTTTAATGGAAATTAGGGAGCACAATTGACATCATTTCCAAAAATGAATTTTCAGCTATACTTTGTGTATTCTCTTGAGTATATGTATGTATGTTCTCTCATGTGAGCTCTTAATTCTCTATTTGGGCTGATAACATTAGTATCCTAAACCCTAGTTTTGACTTTGATAGAGCATCTTGTGAATGTTTGAGAAATCTAGTTGACTTGCTTATGTCTTTGTTAGTATCGGGGTTACTTAACTGCAACAATTACCTTCTAGAGTGAAGGGTTAGACTTGCATAGGCAATATTAGCAAAGCTCATAGTTTTTCTAATCTAGTACTTAGTGTACAGAACTTATCTTGGTTTGAGCTAGTATTCTACTCTATTCTTCAAGATGCTCTAGTTAAAATGAGAGATAGAGATCGGTCTAGTATTCTTAGGATATTGCCTCCCTATGAGAGACTTAAGGAAAGTTTCAATTATCCATGTTGGAGTTTTGAAGGAAGGATTGCAGAATAATAGGAAGGTACTAAGGCATTCAACCATTTATTTTCCAAATCTAGCAACTTCCAATCAAGTTGATGGTTAGCCTCAATGGTAGTATGTGAGAGTGAAATGTCATGGTAATTAGTGGAGGGAAGAATCCATGAGTCTTGATAGGTAGAGCTCAAATTGAATTGTCTACATGCACTTATGAAAGAGATCTATTGTCTATTTTAGATGCACTTTTTGACCAAAATATTACCTCTTTTTTTTGTGAAGGTATTGTCCAACTGATCCTAACAATAAATCGATTGGCTTTGAACGCAAAATCGAGAACTGGTGAAGTAAAGTGTTCCTTGAGCTTCCAAATCCACCATTCCACTAGTCATGAGAGCAAGCACTTCCAATATCAAACTAACAGGTTGGTTGTCTAAGAATATAACTTCAAAGGAGCCTGCAAAAATATATTTGACCAGGAATCCAAGTCATAGTACAAAAGTGAGATTTAAATCGTAGGTTTAAATTGCGATTTAAATGTTTTAAATCGTAGAAAATATAAAAATAAAAATCAAGGTTTTTATTTATCATGAGCAATTTTTATTTTGTTTTGTACTTTGTCATTCATCATGGCACCTAAAAGTCTCTCCAAATCTTATTAGCAATAGCAATTACCATAATCTAAGGGATTCCTAGTAAAAGAGATTATCAAATCTTTGAAGCATGCATAATACAACAAGGTCTAGACAAGACTTTAAAAAACAAAACCGTTTTTATCATTCCTAGAGATTAAAATCGCAATTGAGATTTTTACAATTTTTAAGCAATAAAAATCGTATGATTTTTTTAACTATGAACCAAGTTCTATTCTCCTTTAAAGTATACTTCCTTGCATCAACTATCTTGCACATAATGCTTGCCAAGTGAGAGAAGCAAACAGTTCATGTATAGAAGTACTATGTGTGTGAGCAAGGCTCAAGTACATCAATGATGCCAAGACTACCATTTTTATGTGGCTATGGAACTCTACACTATTCACAAGCTATTGACAGGCTACTCTTGAATGAATAAATTGTTTCTGCAAGAGGTTGAACTTGAGGCACAAAACAAAGGGCCTTGAGGAGAATTTTGTCATGTCAACTAATGGCAGGTAATATAATATGTATGGTCACAGTATGCTTTGAAGGTTATATATAGTAACAAACAAAAGGGGCCACTGATATGCCCTCCAATGAGCTACTTTTGGAATCACTCTCTCAAGTATCCATTTGTGTTTGTTTCCAAGATGTGACCTCAATGCCCATTGGGTTGAAAGATGAGGAGAGTACCTGTTTTCTCACATCGACAACCTCTAAGAAGCTCCCAAACTATGGTGAACCTTAACGTCATGAAGCCATGCAAGTGGATATGAGCAAGATGCGGCCAAAGTTGAGAACGGGTGCATGTTGCTGTATGAATAGGTCACAAACAGTATGAATAGATCACGAATGGGCTGTATGTCATGCAAAAACATGAAACCATGGCTGACGAGAAGTTGAAGAGTTGAGGGAAGGCTGGCAAGGGCTGGGTCGGGGCAGCAAGTCACCTTCTCTACCACTCGACTCTCCTATGGAATTTGTTCAGACTGCCCTCTCCATACATACATATTTTATGTGCATACGTACGAACGTATGTACACACATACATGTAAGCATGCACATTCATAAATATGTGCATAATATGTGAATATATATGTATGCGGGCATATAATTCATTCTTCTTCAATTTTTTTTCTATCTATATTTTCTCTAACACAAAATCATTTGGTTCATTCTTAGTATTTTCTTGCCATTCCATGGCTAGTCTTTTTGCTAACCTCTCCTACCTTTCCTCTCTGTTTGTACGTTCATACTCACCATTCTTCTATTCAGATTGAATGGAATTCCGCTTCTTGAATCTCTATACCTTCACCATCAATGATTTACAATCAAAAGAAACATCAAATCTACCTTAGACTAGACGTATGTGAAAGTTGTTTTCTACCCTTTTGCAGTGCTTCTGCATCTTCGATCTCATAAAGAAGGGCATTGTCAACTTCCACGTGCCATTTCCGTGCAGCAGCTACAAATACTTGGCAAAAACCAATCATAGAACTTCCACTTGGAGGTTTGTTTCTGTAAAAGGAAGTCCCTGCTAAGAAGACAGAAGATGCCAAGGTAATCAGAGTAGCCAAGATGCCATATCCAACTCCCCAGCTCACATTGTCTTCAATGTACACTATGGCTGTGAAAGCTATGAAGGCACCCATGGTGAGGCCAAAGTACCACCAATTAAAAAATGAACTTTTGCTTTTCCTTTCAACAGGATGTTCTTCATCAAACTGATCTGCACCAAATGCTTCGAGACAAGGCTTCACACCAGCAGTACCAATCGCTACCAGATATAGGGAGATGAAGAAGAAAGCAAGTTGTCCAGTTGTTGCTTCAGGGCAATCTGAGGAGCTGGAACAACTCTGTGGCCTGAGACCGGGGATAGATGCTGACAAGGCCAGCATTATCAAACCCTGCGGCATAAGTTCAGGGACAAAAGATATCAGATTCCTAGTCAGCCCAAAGCATCCTTAGATAATGGATTGGCAGCAAGACACAGATTTTCACCATCGCTCATTTCAGAATCTTCGCACTTACAATAACATAAAATGCAGAGAGGTACGTGATTGTCCAATATCGTCCCAGGTATGCATCTGCAATAAACGCTCCAAAGATGGGCAACACTGTGGATGCACCCGACCAGTAGTTGACACTTTGACTTGCTGAGGCTGTCCCTTCATGTAATTCATTCCTAATATACAGGACAAGGTTTGCATAAATTCCATAGTATGCCAGTCTCTCTACAAATTCGTAGCCTGAATCAACCCATGAACACAAAAAAGTTATCGAAACGATGAGCGATGCCACATTTATAGCTTACAAATGACAGAAAATCAACTACAGTGACCTAAGACACGTCCAACTTAAGTTAACCACGGTGAACTAAGAGCTGTCCAGCTTAAGTTGTGCGTATGAATGGATGAAAGAATTGATTTCTGGATCATCATGACAGAATAAGTTTTCGCAGTGCGTCTGTGCGTGCGTGTGTGCGTGAAACTCCAAAAGTTTGAAAGGACACCTATGATGAAGATGCAAGCTACTGAGCGCCCAGTGCGAGCCCGAAGAGCAGGACGAGAGCGGAAATCGACAGTGCCATCGCATGTATAGGGGGATGGATCTTTGCCAAGAAGCGCCTCAGTGACGGTAAATTCTGTGTTTGAATCCATTGGCCAGCACACTGTTCAATGATTCACGTTACTCTGTTGTGCTCCAGTACTAAGTGATCTGAAGCTTTCTCTTCTGAATGCGAGCTCGCTGGCTGCTGATCACAGCAGCCAGTTTCGTGTTGAGATTCTTCATTGCAAGAAGGCTTGGCTTTATTTAATAAAGGCGGACCTGGAATCAGTTTTCTTGGATCCATGTTCTCCACAACTTCAAGGCAAACGCCACTCCCATGTGGACAGTGGGCACTCAACTTCAAGCAAGCCCTCTCTCTTGCACGTGAGGGACAGCTTCTACAGAACTTTTAACGTACAAATCGCACGACACAGTTGACGTAAAGACAGCTCTCCTGAGTCTTCGGTAAAGTACGAAATCCCCTATGTCTGAATTCCATTGAAATTTGACATCAAATTTTATCTTGCTATATTGCTAATGACACTTCTTTACCCTTTTCTTTTTTAGAGGAGATTGAGCTGATGCCTAATCTCCTTGCGCGAATTAATAAAAAAACAATTGTACATTCGAGGGCATAGTGCTCATGGATCCACCGTATCCAATATGAGAAGAGAGGTAACACAGCATGAACGCTATACAATGGTGATGGCAATAATTCAGTAGGGAACCTATATGTTTTAGAAAGAGTTATAGATAAGATTGATGAACTTTTCATCACTCTCATGGGCATCGCACTTATTTTTTATCTTTTTATTTTCAAAGACCAAAATCCTATGGTGTCTTGAGGGGAGAGGATTTCTTATAATTACATATTGTTTTACCTAAAAGGCCAAGGGATTGTTCAATCCACCATTTTTCGGATGGTCAATCTTTCTTTCCATTTATCTTTCAAAGTGCTTCCCCCTTCATGGCATTCCACAGGGCAGATGATCAATTCCCCAAGTAACACTTACTTCCAATTGATTAGACTTTGTAAGTTCAAAATCTTGGCAAGAGCCTCCCAAATCGACTGAGTCATGAGGCATGAAAAGAAGATCAGGAGACGAAGGTCTTCTCTACCACCGAGGCAATGCTTACACCATTGAGGGACCCCACAAACTTTATTAGCTTTGACATTAGTCAAAATTTCCCCATGGAGAATTTGGCACATAACAACCGATTTTTTGTTCTCAATGAGAGGATGCCACAGGTCCACGAACTGAAATTCCCATTTGATATAGGGCCACTTCCGACACCATCTCTTGTTAAAGGAGAGATGAAAATCGAGGTACTTCTTGAAACTGGTGCTTTATCCAATTTGTTGATGTTGATCCATCTTAATCCTTGAATTGTAGGGCATATAACCCTAACAAGTCACTTATCTTTGTATATTCTTTTGGTAATACATTCAATATTATGTATTGTGCTCCAAGCTTCTTCTTCTTCCTTGTGTTGTTCGCGTGCTATCGTAGACCTCAAACTCCAACAATTAATATCAGAGCAAATCACCGTTTCATGTAGGACCCCATCGACACCCCTTCGATCACAGTCTCAAAATCACACAAAATTTGGTGAGTATACTCATGGCGATTAAGAGTTCGCAAGGCTTCGATTTGTGGTGTCGAAAACGCGATCTAAATTCGTTTTGGCCTCCGAATGCACTATCACAATGCTTATGCAGACCATTTCATCTTTTTGTGCCAAAGATATATACAAGTTTTGGTTCGCCAGTATAAGCACCTCAAAGTCTGCTACAGGCTTAGCAGAACTCGATAGGTCAGTTCTATTCAACTTTTTGAGATACAGTCATTTTTTTACATCAGGGTATTTTAATTAATGACCATGGCTAAAAGCAATGATGCATTTCGTATGTTGGCTATTGAGGATAAGTTGGATGGTACCAATTCCCCATTATGGGATTATAGGGTGCATCATGTATTGGTTGCAAAAGGACTATCGAATATTGTGCAGGGTGTTGAAAAACGTCCTATTTCACCTACAAACACAATTGCTGAAGGTGATGCAGATGGCATTGAAGATGGTGATATTCTTTAGGTTCTTGTTCTTGTTGTGCTTCTTGTTGCACTTACTATAGAGCAACTTTGATGGGATGGCAGAGATGCTCAAGCACATGCATTGATAACCTTGTATGTCAAATGTGCCATTATTCCCCATATTCGCTCCTGCAAAACAGCAAAGGATGCTTGGGATACACTAACTACTTTATACCAGGCAAGGATAGAGGCTTGTATTGCTTAAATCTAAAAACAGTTGGAGAGTGAGCACATGAATGAGTGACAAAGATCAAAGATTTGAAGGGGAAGTTGATTTCCACTGCCTTTGAACTCTTCGATTGATTATGAAAGTCAATCCAAATTCCTTAGCATTTGAGGAGTTAGTCTCTATTTTGTTGCAGAAAGACCAATCTAGGCACAACAGGTCCATTATGCATGTTGCAAATCAAGCTTTCCTGGCTAGTCAGAAGGTCAAAGGTAAATGGAGCTCATCTACTAGTAAGCAGAAATTTGCTAATTCTGCAAGATCAAAGAAAGATTACAGAGACGGAACAAAAACAAAAAATCAAAAGTTGTTTTTCAAATATTGTAAAGGAAATGATCATGTCATAAAGAGCTATCTAAAACTCGCTACAAAAGAGGCAAAGAAGAAAGAGGTTAGATTTGTTATTGTAGAGGCCTCTACATCCAAAACAAAGTCTATTAATCTTGTGCAGAATGAAGAATGGGAATTTACCATTGTTTGCAGTTATGACCCATCTTCTCATGAACAATGTATGTCTGCAGTAGACTCAGATGTTTGGTACTTTGATAGTGGGGCGACATATTACCTCGCAGCATAGTTTATTTACTTCACTTAAGCCTGCCCCTATAGGGAATATTGTCACCTATGCCAATAATTAGTCCTCTTATCCTATCATGGAATTAGGTAAGATCATTTTGCCTATTGTTGATGGTAGTTCTTTTACATTGTTGAATGCTTTATTTGTGCCAGGGATCAAGAAAAATATGTTATCAGTTTTAGCATTAGCCAAGATCCGCTTGGTTATGAAATTTATTGATGACATATGTATAGTTCATGATATGTCAAATGGCAATGTCATTATTGTTTCTGATATTTTATGTCGTGGGTTGTATAAGCTCATAGACTATGAAAGATTTGTGAATGATTCAGCATGTGCAATACATGATTCTCAGGTTATATCAGATGCAAAGCTTTGGCGTGCACACTTTGGCCATCTGAATTTTGCTAGTTTTCTACACCTATAAAAATCTGAAATGATATCCTCTCTACCCAAACTTGAGGCACCTGGTAAACATGTTTGTGAAGAATGTATTTTGGGAAAAATGCAAGGTTACTCATTCCCAAAAGATGGTTCAATTCAAGCTACTCAAAAATTGCAGCTTGTTCACAGTGACGTTTGTGGTCCTATGCAGACATCACTCCTTTGGGAACTATCTTTAATTTATGACTTTCATTCATGATTTTTCCAAGCATACATGGAAATATCCATTGAATGAAAAGTCCGAAGTGTTTATGTGCTTCAAATAGTTTTTGGTTTAGGCTAAAAATATGTTAGCATGTAAAATGGGCACCCTTTGTTCTAATCAAGGAGAAAATATATGTCATGAGTGTACAATGTTATATGCACCTCAACGGGATGGAGTTGCTAAAAGGAAGAACAAGTCACTCATGGAGATGGCGAGGTGTATGGTCAAAGAGTCAGGCTTTACCACATAGTTTTTGGCTTGAGGTTGTTATGTGTGCAGCATAGTACTTAACAGGTTTCCTACTAAAGCACTACAGTCTATCACTACATATGAGGCTTGGCATGGTCGCAAGCCATCTGTTGCTCTTCTACATGTTTTTGGTTGTCTGGCATATGCATTAGTGCCTGCATAACAATGCAAGAAATTGGATGATAAAGCAATGTAATGCATTTTTCTTGGGTACATTTATGAAATCAAAGGCTATCATTTGTATCATCCACAAAATAAATGCATTTTGGTTAGCTGTGATGTTGTTTTTGTGGAAGATGTTATTCAGCCATTACTTTCATGTACTAAGGAGATATCAATTAGCTCCAAAGATATGTATTATACTTTGCTTCCTCTTTTTACAAGTGGACAGTCTAGTGCTTGTCCAAATGAGGTAATTTCTTAGCCTTTACAAGTTTCATGTGATGATGCAAATCATTCCATTTCTAATGCAGATTTACTTGATGCACTTTTTTATGCACTTTTTGATGAGGAGGCAAAAAACTATGCCAAAATGGCTCGTGGAAAATTTGTATGATAGCAAATTAGATGCACCTCTGTCATATCGTACTCGTTCTAACTCTCATAGTGCTTCTTTTGCATCAGATTGTTATTTAGTTGCCTCTAGTCTTTGTGATGAGAATGATCCTATTTTGTTTGATGAACATAAAATTCTGAAAATTGGATGGCTGCTATGCAATCAGAATATGATGCCATCATGAAAATTGGTAACTAGTCTTTATGAGAGTTGCCTCATAGAAAGAAGGCCATTGGCACTAAGTTGGAATACAAGCTGAACCGTAAGGTGATGGAGCAGTTGACAGGTATAAATCTAGGTTTGTTGCAAAGGGTTATGCTCAAGAAAGAGGCATTGATTTATTGGTAGTTACGGGGAACCCTGTGTTCCATGCTTGCACTAAGCACATTGAGGTGAACTATCATTATGTCAGGGAGAGGTCCTCTACTATAGAGATCATTTTCGCATATGTGCCCACATAGGAGAACATTGCATACCTTTTCACAAAGGTTATGCCTAGGGCAAAGTTTGAAGCTTTCTGCAAAGCTTTGGGCTTACTTCATTTTGTGGATTGATTCCACATAGCTTGGCACTTCTTTATACATGAGTGTCAGCTCCTTGTTCACCACATCACTCCTATGGGGGATTTGTTGATACATTTAGGTAGTGATGTGTGTGAACACACTAGGACTGCCATGGCACTTTTTTCCCTCTTTAGGAGTTTTTTTCCCCTGGCTTGTATTCTCTTGGTAATACATGCCGATAACCTTAACGAGTCACTTATATTTGTATATTCTCTTGGTAATACATTCAGTATTGTGTATTGTGCTCCAAGCTTCTTCTTCTTATTATTATTCTTCCTTGTGTTGTTTGTGTGCTTTTGAAGGCCTCAAATTCCAACAGATCATGCCCAAGAAGGATGGCGAGTGTTTGAGTTATCCCAAGAATTGATTCTATGTCTTAAAAGGCACCAATCTTCATAGTCAAATCTCCTGACTAGGTCCTTAAATCTGATTCACTTTCTTCTCTCTTAATTCTATAGATGTTTCCACAAACAAAATTGTTTGTTCCATAGTTTCTTTCTCCTTTGAAGGTTCTCCAAGTGAATTTCTTTTATTCCCATAATAGGGAAACAAATAGAATTGTTTTGTCAAATCTCGACTACCTACGTCCAATCTTCATTGACCTTGATGTACTGTTTCATCTTGTTCCAACCCTTTCACAAAGAGTAGACTAATTCTGAACCTCTAAGGGTCATTAGAAAAGGGAAAAATAGCAAAGTGAGAAAATCAAACCCCTTCCACCTAGGATGTCACATGAGCATAAAAGAAAATTTGTTTCTAAGAATCAATTTTGCATAGGATGCTTCCTCGTTGCATTGCACTTTAATCATCCACTTGGTAGCCAAATTATATGTTGTTGATATATTTAGGTAGTGATGTGTGTGAACACACTAGGACCGTCGAGACACTTTTTTCCCTCTCTAGGAGGTTTTTTCCCCCACTTGTATATATGCCTATTGCCCTAACGTGTTACTTATCTTTGTACATTCTAGTGGTAATACATTCAGTATTGTGTGTTGTGCTCCAAGCTTCTTCTTCCTCCTTGTGTTGTTCACGTGCTTCCACAAATGTCTAACTCCAACAATTGGTATCAGAGCAGGTCGCCACTTCATCTCGGGCATTGTCGACACCTCTCCAGTCATAGTCTCAGAATCGCATGGAATTTGGTATGCCAAAATCACGATATGAGCTCATTTCAGCCTCCGAATGCACTATCGCAGTGCTTGTGTAGGCTATTTCATCTTTTTGTGCCAAAGATATATACAAGTTTTGGTTCGCTAGTATAAACATCTTGATGTCTTCTATAGGTTTAATAGAACTTGTTAGGGTAGTTCTTTTCAACTTTTTTGGATACAGTCATTTTTCTACATCAAGATATTTTAATCAGTGGCCATGGCTAAAAGCAATGTTGTATTTCGTATGTTGGCTATTGAGGATAAGTTGGATGCTATGAATTACCCATTGTGGGCTTATATGATGTGTCATGTATTGGCTGCAAAAGGACTATGGAATATTGTGTAGGGTGTTGAAAAACGTCCTATTACACCTGGAAATATAGGTATTGAAGCTGATGTAGATGGCATCAAAGATAGTAATATTATGCAGATTCTTGTTCATGCTATGGTTTTTGTTGCACCTACTACAAAGCAAATTTGTTGGGATGGCAGAGATGCTCAAGCACATGCATTGATAGCCTTGTCTATCAAACATGCCATTTTCCTCACATTCGCTCCTGCAAAATAGCTAAGGATGCTTGGGATACACTTACCACATTGCATCAGGCTAGGAATGAGGCAGCACATGAATGAAGGTGATTATATGGACACTTTTCTAACAAAGATCAAAGATTTGAAGGAACAATTGACTTCTAGTGATGAAGTTATACTAGATAGCTCACTTGTGTAGACCGTTTTGAATGGCCTTCCTGATTCATATCAGAGTTTTGCTTCTACTTTTTGTTTGATGATGAAAGGCAATCCAAATGCCTTGATATTTGAGGAGTTAGTCTCTATTCTATTGCAGGAAGAACAGTCTAGGCAGAACAGGTCCATTATGCATGTTGCAGATCAAGCTTTCCAGGCTAGTTAGAAGGGCAAAGGTAAATGGAGCTCATCTACTAGTAAGCAAAAATCTGCAAATGTTTCACATTTGAAGAGGGAAGACAAAGATGAGAGGAAATCAGAAAAGCGGAAATTCTTTTGTAAGTATTGTAAAGGAAACAATCATATCATAAAGAACTGTCCAAAACTGGCTACAAAAGAGGCAAAGAAAAAAGAGGCTAGAATGGTTGTTGCAGAGGCCTCTACATTGAAAATAGAGTCTGCTAATCTAGTGCATAATGAAGAATGGGTGTTTACTACTGTTTGCAGTTTTGACCCATCTCTCCTTAACAATGTATCTCTACAATATACTCAGATGTTTAGTACTTTGATAGTGGGGTAACCAAGCATATTACCTTGCGGCACAGTTTCTTCACTTCACTCGAGCCTACCCCTATAGGGAATACTGTCAAATTTGCCAACAACTCCTCTTATCATGTCATGGGAGTTGATAAGATCATTCTGACTAGTGTTGATGGTAGTTCTTTTACATTGTCAGATGCTTTATTTGTGACAGGGATCAAGAAGAATCTGTTATCAATTTTTGCTTTACCCAAGATTGGCTTGGTTGTGAAATTTGTTGGTGACAGATGTCAATTCATGATTTGTCTAATGGAAACATGATTATTGCTTTTGGCATTTTATGTCGTGGGCTCTATAAGCTCATAGACTATGAAAATTGTGTGAATGATTCAGCATGTACAGTACATGATTCTCAGGCGCTCACATGTGAGCTTGCACCTATCCTGCAAGTTGATGTCGTCCTTGAACCTCTTTAGCTTAGAAGCATCTAGGGACTTTGTAAGCATGTCTGCAACCTGGTCATTAGTTCCAATGAACTTTATATCCACATCCTTGCTCAAAACTTTTTCTCGAACATAATGATAATGCACTTCTATGTGCTTGCTTCGTGCATGAAACATTGGATTGTTCGTCAAGTGAATGCTTGACATGTTGTCACCATAAATTGGAATGGTTTCCACACGCACATCAAGATAAGCCAAGAGCTTCTTAATCCACATAACTTCACAAGTTGCAAAGGCTAAACCTCTATATTCAGCTTCTGTAGATGATAGTGCAACAGTAGGTTGCTTCTTTGAGCTCCATGTGCTAGGTTTGCTACCTATCATGAACACATAACCTGAAGTGGATCTTCTATCTTCCTTCAAACCAGCCCAATCAGCATCACTGAAGCCCTTTACCTGCAATTCTTCATCATATCTATAAAACAAGGCATGATTGACTGTGTGCTTCACATATCTTAGCACTCGTTTGGCTGAATTTAAATGTTCATTTGTAGGAGCTTGCATAAATTGAGAAAGAACTCCAACAATATAACACAAATCTGGTCTTGTGATCGTAGCATAGATCAATGAACCTATAATACTCCTGTATGTAGTTACATCATGTAACTTCTCTCCATCATTTGAGCATAGCTTCACATTTGTGTCCATAGGTTGAGTGAGTGGTTTGCATTCACTCATTCCAAATCTGAAAAGAACATCCAACAAGTACTTTCTTTGCATCAAGTAGATGCCATCTTTCCCATAGACTATCTCAATGCCTAAAAAGTATTTCAGCTCGCCAAGATCTGAAATTTTAAACTCCTTATCGAGTTTTCTTTTTATCTCTTGTATTCCTACAACATTACTTCCTGTTATGATGAGATCATCAATGTATATGCAAATATATATGGTACTCGACCAATCTTTGATTCCAAGCACGTGGTGCTTGCTTCAGCCCATACAAAGCTCTCTTCAATCTACAAACAAAATTTGGATGCTTTTTGTCTTCAAATCCAATAGGTTGACTCATGTATACCTCTTCTTGAAGTTCACCATTGATAAAAGCATTTTTTATGTCAAGTTGGTACAATGGCCATCTCCTTGTTGCACTGACTGCAATCAAGGTTCTTATTGTTCCCATCTTTGCAACCGAGCTAAAAGTCTCTTCATAGTTGATGCCGTTCGTTTGCTTGAATCCTTTTGCTACTAGTCTAGCTTTATGCCTAGCTAGAGAACCATCAACATTTCTCTTTATTTTAAACACCCATTTATTTGGAACAATCTTCATACCTTCAGCCTTTGGAACTAGCTCCCATGTGTGATTGTCCTTGAGAGCTTTTATCTCTTCTTGCATAGCTTCTTGCCATTCTTTTTGTGTACATGCTTCTTCATATGCATCCGGTTCTTTGTCTTTGACCACCTGTGTCATATATGCAAAATGCTTTGCAATAAAACTATCATAGCTCAGCCTTTGAATTGGATACCTTGCTCTCGAAGAACTCCTTTCATTTCCTTTTGAACATTGCTTCTTCAACCTGTTCAACTTTACCTTTGGTGTAATCACCTCTTCATATTCTTCTTCACTTGCATTTGAATCACTATTTTGGGCAGCACTTTCAATTTCAAATCTTTCATAACCTGATGTTGGTGATGAGGAATGACTTCTTAGTCTCCCCTTCCATGTTGAGCTTTCTCCAAGTGATGTAGAAGCTTCTAGACCTGACATTTGAGTGCTTGTTTGTTGGAATTTTTCTTGGACAACACCTCCATCATCTTCGCAATCTTCTTCAAGAATCTTCTCTTTCCCTTTGTCTCCAAACCATGGTCTTAGCTCATCAAATACCACATCTCATGAGACTCGTAGCTCCTTTGTCACCGGATTGTAGCACCTGTATCCCTTTTGCTTCGATGAATATCCAATGAAAATACATTTTTCTGACTTTGCCTCCATCTTTGTCCTTAATTCTTGAGGGATGTGAACATAACACACACATCCAAAAACTTTGAGATGTGTAAGGTCAGGTTTCTTACCAGAATAAACCTCCTTGAGAGTTAGATTATGCAGTTCAGTCGTTGTGCACTTGTTCATCAAATAAACGACCGTACTAGTTGCTTCAGCCCAATAGTTTAGTGGCATCTTGATCTCGTTGAGCATGCATCTTGCAACTTCTGTGATATGTCGATTTTTCCTTTCAACTATTCCATTTTGTTGAGGTGTGTACCTACATGTAAATTGTCTCTTGATGCCATTTTCATAAAGAAAATCTAAAAAGTCTTTGGAGAAATATTCTCCTCCTCCATCGGACCTCAAGGTCTTTATGTAGCGTCTTGTTTCCTTTTGTACCTGTGCTTTAAATCTCTTGAACATGGAGAACACATATGGTTTTTGTTTTATGCAAAACATCCATATTTTTCTTGAATGATCATTGATAAAAGTGACAAAATATCTATTACCAACCACTGATGGTTGTTGTGATGGTCCCCATACATCCGTGTGTATCAAGTCGAGGACATTCCTTGCCACATAGTTGCTCTTCTTGAATGGTTGTCGAGTTTGCTTTCCTAGTTTGCATGCTTCACAAAACTCATGTAGTCCAGCATCATTGAATCTTGGAAGACCTAATACCTTTTTATCTCCAAGCTTGATATCTCCAACATGCTCAATTGCATGTTGAGTTTCATCGCCGGTCTCCACACATCCTTTTCCACTTGGAGCTTATAGCTTTGTGAATAAATCTCCTTGGCATGTCATATGGTTGCTGCAACCTGAATCTATGAACCATTTTTTATCATCACTTCTCAAGTTGTTGTAGTCATGCTTCATGGCAAGCATGGTTTGCTTGTCTCCTTCACTTGATGTACTTGCATAGTTATTTTGGCTCCTTTGGTTGCCTTCATTCAGCCTTCCATTCTTTTGCCAACAATCATTTGCATAATGTCCTAGTTTACCACAATGATAACATGTTATACTTTTATGAGGATTGTATGAACCTCGACCTCTTCCTCTATTTCTTCCTCGCCCTCTTCCATGTGTGTTGTCATTTGAGTTGTCCTTGTTGTCCTTTGAGTTGTGTTGGCTGAAATTTGTGCTGTTGTAGCTTCTTCCTCTTCCTCTCGAGCCTCCTCTTGAGTTCCTTCCTCTACTTTGTCCTGCATATAACATTTGACTATGGCTATCCTTACCTTTGTTGCCTTCTCCTTGTTGAGCAACCTCTTCAGCCACAAGATTTGGTATAATCTCGTCGAATGTTGGGAGAGGATCTCTATAAAGAATGTTTGTGATGAGGGGCTTCCACTTTTCTTCACTCCTCAAGCCATTGAGGGTTGTTTGGACGATGTATTCCTCTTCTATCTTGCATCCAACTGATGCTAGCTGATCTCGAAGCTCCTTGATCCCCAATCTATACTCACTAACGCTTTGGTTTGAGCTTTTCCTCATGTTGTTGAGCTTGTTCTTGAGTTGCATCCTTCGAGACCTTGTTGAGGTAGCATACACCTTCTCCAATGCTTCCTAAACCTCCTTAGCTATTTCTAAGCTTTGCACATGACCAATCATAGTGTTAGAAATAACTTGTGAGATGAGGAACATCACCCTTCGATTCCTCTCTTCCCAATCAGCAAATTGTCTCCTTTGTGCCAGAGTAATGTTGGGATCTTCAACGTCCACCGGTTGTGGATCATCTGCACTAACTAGACTCCATAAACCTTTACCTTTAAGGTAATTTATCATTCTATACCTCCAACACTGAAAGTTATCTTTGTCTAATTTCTCAACTTGTTGTCCTAAATCAGCCATTGAAAACTTCCAAGATTGAAGTTTACCTCAAGTATTGTGTGGCGCTCTTCCTTGACTTTACAAAGCTCCCCCTTGATTTGTAGCTTCTCCTTTGCTTCAGTTCAGTTCCAATGCTTTGCCTCTTCAAACTCCAATGCTCTGATATCAATTGTTGGAGAATTCCTCTCCTAATTGGAGCAAAAAGTGTAGAAGACCTTCTCAGGATCAATATTTTTTCCAACAACTGAACCTTCAAATGAAAACTAGTACCAATTAAAAAATGCAATGAACTTGAAACTTTGGTCACTCAAACTAGACACCTAAATCTTTCAAATGAGCTATGAAACACTAAATTTGGAGTAGATTTGGGTTGGCAACTCTTTGATTCAAAACAGGCTACCTATCCACTCAGTTATGCTGAAAACTGGACTTCACTAAGACCTGAATAACTCATAGAGCATAAAGAATTTCATAAAACTAGTTTAGAAATAGGAAGTACTAAAGATAAGCTTTCCAACGAATGTTTAAATACTAAAATTAGATACATATATTGAGAGATATGAACTCTCACAAGTAGACTACCAAAAATGGATGTGCAGCTGGACATACTCTATAAGAGCGAACTGAACGAAATGACTCAAACCAAATGAAATAGCTACAAGGGGACTTCCATGCCTTCTTCCTCTGTTCTTGAGTGTCCTCCCTTGCCTCTTTTATAGCCATGTGACCAAAAACTCTCATGGTGAGTTTGAGAGCTCTTCTCCATAACTTCTCCACTACTTTGGACAGGCACTCCTCTTAGAGTTCAGTTTTTTGGATTTGATTCTCTTTTGATTGATTATCTTTTGGCCTCCACTACTTGCTGAAGTAAATGCCTCCATTTTTCATTTTTGTATTTTCTTTCTATTTGAAGAAAATCCTTTTTAGAAAAATATATACGACCTTACTTCTTTATTTTTAACAATTAGTGCCTGAAAAACATCGCAAAAAATTGGATGATATAGTAGTGAAATGTATATTTTTTTGGTATAGTTCAGAAAGCAAAGGCTATCGTCTATATCCATAGACAAATTGAATTTTGGTTAGCCGTGATGTTGTTTTTGTGGAAGATGTTATTCAGCCACTACTTTCATGTACTAAGGAGACATCAATTAGCTCTAAAGACATGTATGATACTTTGCTGCCTCTTTTTACACGTGGATAGTCTGGTGCTGGTCCTAATGAGGCAACTTCTCAAACTTTACAAGTTTAATGTGATGATGCAGATCATTCCATTTTTTATGCAAATTTAAATGATGCACTTGTTGATGAGAGAGATGATATTGAGGAGATAAAAACTATGCCAAAATGGCTGGTGCAGACTTTGTGTGATAGCAAATTAGATGCACCTCTATCATAT
This sequence comes from Ceratopteris richardii, assembly GCA_020310875.1. Classification (NCBI taxonomy): domain Eukaryota; kingdom Viridiplantae; phylum Streptophyta; class Polypodiopsida; order Polypodiales; family Pteridaceae; genus Ceratopteris; species Ceratopteris richardii. The sequence goes on along the minus strand of CM035429.1, from coordinate 135,506,543 downwards.
CGTACTCATTCAAGCTCTCATAGTGTGTCTTTTGCATCAGATTGCTATGCTATGGCTGCCTCTAGTCTTTGTGATGAGACTAAGCCTATTTTGTTTGATGAAGCACAAAATTTTGAACATTGGATGGCTGCAATGCAATTTGAATATGATGTTATCATGCAAAATGGTACCTGATCTTTATGTGAGTTGCCTCCTCGCAAGAAGGTCATTGGCACTAAGTGGGTATACAAGCTGAAGCGTAAACCTGATGGAACAATTGACAGGTATAAGGCTAGGCTTGCTGCAAAGGGTTATGCACATGAAAGAGGCATTGATTTTGATGAGACCTTTGCACCTACATGCCGAATGACTATTGTTCATAGCATTTGTGCCCTTGCAACTCATCATGGTTGGAATGTACATCAGTTTGGACATTAAAACTGCATTTTTGAATGATGACTTGCATGAAGAAGTGTATGTTTTTCAGCCCCATGGCTTTGTGCAGAAAGGCATGAAAACTTGGTGTGCGGGTTAAAGAAGGCATTATATGGTTTAAAGCAAGCACCACATGCTTGGTATGAAAAGATACATGCCATCTGATTGCACATGGTTTTGATAACACTCCAACTCAAAGCACCTTATATGTTAAGCGTGCTAATAATGTGCTTCTAGTCATTGTTGTATATGTTGATGACATGCTACTCACTGGTCGTCATGAGAAGCATATTACTGATTTTAAGGTTGATTTGCATGCCTCATTTGAGATATCTAATTTGGGGCATTTGCATCATTATTTGGGCACTCAGTTTATGCAAGTTGATGGTAGAATAGCTTTGTGTCAAACAAAATATATTGACACATTATTGTAGCATTTTTGCCTTGAAGATTATAAACTTATTGCCATTCCTGTGGAGAGAGATGTATGATTGAGTCTTCATGATATTCCGTCTGCTGTCTCACAAATATTCCGTATGTTGTCTCATAGATGAGTAGATTTATGCATTGCCCAAATGTCAAGCATTGGTAGGCCGTTAAGTGCATCTTTCACTAGTTGATTGGTACCTGGCTACATGGATTGTTTTATGCCAAGGGGGGATCACTGCTGCCAAATTTGTATGATTTTTTTGACTCTGACTGGGTTGGTTGCTATGAAACTCGTGTGTCCACTACTAGCTTTTGCTTCATGCTTGGTACCTCATGTATATCTTGGTTGAGCAAGAAGCAGCCTACTGTGGCCACTTCTAGTTGTGAGGTTGAGTATAGGGCAACTTTCACAAAGACTATTGAGTGTGTGTGGCTCAGACATCTTAAGGCTGATTTGGGTGTTAGTCATTCTTCTACCACCACCATCTTCACTGACAATCAAAGCGCATTGGTAGTTGCGAGGAACCTTGTGTGAATCACCTATCTTGATAGGAATATGAGAAAATACTAGCATGTAATAGATATAGAAAGATCTAGATTAAAATATCAAGGTGTACCAGTATTTGCTTTACAAGATCAGGGTACCACCTCCCAGAACCCTCAAGGAACCTACCAAAGTTATGCTTACCAAAACTTCAAACACACACAACAACAGAGCATTCTTGGGAGAACAGATGTTCAATTTTCAATGCGAGGAACCAATCCTAATAATCAACCCCCATCGTATGGAGAACCAAGAAACAAGAACCCCACCCCTGAGAGACCACTCATAGGCAGAGGAATCAGTGTTCATATGGGACATCCAGCTGTCCCTATTATTCCTAGACCACCATAACTTGGTAGAAGCTTGCGACCTATTCAAGTGGCTAAGTGTATGAGAAGCCACTATGATGGGTCTGGTGAACCTTACAACCACATAACTGAATTCAAGCAAGTGATTCATGCTGAACAAAAGGAAGATTTCTTGGTCCAATATGAGTCATTTGGTTTGACACTCATGAACACTGCTTCAGCTTGGTTCCAACCACTTGAGCCCACTAGCTTCCTAAATATGGAGCAAGTATCCCAAGAAATGATTGAAGAATTCATGAAGACTGGCATCAAGAATAATTCTTCATCTTTGATTCACAACTTTAAACAATCCCCTATTGAGTCAGTTCATCTGGTAGCTAGGAGATTTAAGCAATATGTGTATAGATGTCCCATAGAGGAAAGACCTACTCAGCAAAAAAATATTTCATTATTTTTGGAAGGATTAGTCACTGGGTCTCTAAGAGCTCTAGTCTATGTAAAGAGATTCCAAACATTGAGTGAGTGTTTGAAAGAGCATATAGACTTGAATGACAATCTCTTAGAAGACTTGAAGATTCCTCAAACCAAGAGCAAGAGCGAGGATGCTTCTAGTAGCATCTCTAGTTCAAATAATTATGTGGAAGAGATTGTTGACTTAGTGGTTAAGAAGTTAGGTGTTCAAGGACAAAAGAATTATCCCAATCCCCTGATAAGAATGCCTATGCTTAGGATATGTGTGCACTTTGGAGGGAATCACCCTTCTCAAGTGTGCAATAGGGAAGTTGTCACACCACTCCCATACGTCAATAACAGACAACCTAGACCTGTTTAACCTCCACAATATAGACCATATGGATACCCACCTAGAGACTAAGGAAGAGAAGTTCCTAGATACCCTCAATATTAGAACCCATCTCCAATCCAATGTCCATATGAATACTCAGGATACAACCCACCACAACTAGTGTTAGGACAACAACCATCCCACCCACAAAATGTTGTCCATGTGAAATTTGCCCAGGCAGAAGAGAACCCTGAGAGAGCCTTAGTGCCAACCACTTCATTAATAGGCCCTGACAGTCATAATCAATTCTATGGTCAAAATTTGGGAAATTACTATGCATACAAAGCTAACTTTGCAAACTATGAGCAATCCTATGTGCAATACCCATATGGACAAGAGGCCTATGAAAACTCATACAGATATGGACCCAAATATGCCACCTTAATGTACACAAGTCCTAGAACCCAAACACCTTTGAGACCTATGATTAGACCCCAAATCCCTAGAGGACCTTGTTATCACTATGGAGGAGACCATTTCATTAGGGAGAGCACAATGCCTTATCAACCACCTCCTAAGGTTTGGGAAGTATATTGTAGTGATTGTGGAAAGGAGCATTTGTTTAGAGATTGTCCTAAAAACCCAAATAAGACAACTCAAACTAATCAAATAAATGTAATAGATCGTAGAGTCTTCTAGAAGTGACAAGGAGTATACTGTTCCATTAAAGGCAGTTACTAGAGCAAGATCTAAGGAAAGCTCAGAAAAGCTAAATTCAACTATGCACCAAACCAACAAATGTGAAACGTCGACACCTCAAATAGTGGCAAACTCAAAACAATTTAAAGGAAATTCAAAAACCAAAAGACCTCAAAGATGGAAAGCTCGAGAAGAGAAACTGAGAAACAAGTGGATATAGAAGAAGGTGGAAGAGAAGAGCAAAGAAGAGCCAAATCAACCTAAGAATCATACAGCTACTAAGGATTCTATTAAAGAGGAGAAAGAAAAGTAGAAACAACAAGCACGATATGTTCTAGCTGATCCAATGCTTGAGGATCTAGCTATGTGGACAAAAGTGTATCAATCTAAGATCAAAGTAGGACCAAGACTGGAACAACACGAACTAAGTTATCCAAGAGGAGATTTAGAGAAAGAAAGGCTAGAGATATGTAAGAAACTGATTGAAATTTCCCAAAACACATTAGAAAAAGCTGTACAAAATCTTCCCAAAACAAGAATACTAGAAAGAGAATTTCAAGAATGTATAGTAGCTCATGACCCTCCTACAGAAAGAAGGATTGTCAAGAACACTGAAAGTACACCCATGGAGGACCATGAGAGAAGTTCTTTCATCCCGAAAGTTGAAGCAAATTGGCTTAAGGATCTATGGGCTAGAGTTCAAGAGGAAAGATCGAGGAGAACCAAAGGAATTGACCCACCTTTTGAAGAGTTAGACGCCTCCAAGAATACAAGGGTGATGAATCAAGAGATAGACCGTGAGGAATGTTCGAAACTTGATAAAAATGAGGGATTGGAAAGCATAAATACTCTACCAAACTACATGGGGAAGTATGAAATGGAGTTCAGATCTTTATTATGCCCCAACCATGAGAACGAAAGGAAAGGAGCCATCAAGCAAAACATCAGATATAGCACGAAAATTAAAGGGGACAAAAGTGCACTGCTCCATAAACTTGGAGGAGCTATTAAAAATCAAACCACAATTATGGATGAAATTGGCTAAGCAAATGGATCAAAAGAAGCAAAGATAGTTAACATGGAAGTCAATGAATATGTGCCTAGAGTCCAAATCCCGTTAGACAAAGTAGGGGATTTCAGTGAGGGAGATGAAGGTAACACATGTCTACCCATTACATTCTGGGGCTATACAATTAAAGAAATCCTGGATATGGGAGCTGGAGTAGGAATAACGACAAAAGAAATATGGGAGGACTGGGGTGAACTAGCCCTACGACCCACGAGGATGAAACTGTAATTAGCCGATGGTCATACCGAAAGACCTTTGGGATTATTAGAGAATGTTGTCCTTACAACATGTGGAGTAGAGTTCGAACACACCTTGGCCATCTGTCAATTTGAAAAGGCAAGCAATTATGAGATGGTATTGGGAAGACCTTTCATGAGACATCTAAAGGTAGTGCAAGACTGGGGAAGAGATGCAGTGTACCTGCAACATAGAGGTACGGCCGCTAGGATAAACCTCCATACTTACCCTTACCAAGATGTTCCACCTCTACAATGGAACACAATACATTGAGAGGAGGATGACCTATCAATCCATAATGTAGGATCTAAAGACCAATCATGGATGCATGAAGACACCCAACTATGGATGCATGAAGGTGATGAATTTGGCAAAACATGTTGTGGAATCTCTAGACCAATAGAGGACCCAACATATATGCCACAAGTATTCCTAGATGAAGACTTTGAACCCCACAGATGGATGGAAATATTGGCCACATTGGATGTGTGTGTCAATGAGGAAGTCCTAACCATGAATGAATGTATAGATGAGGATAGATATGATGTAAATCTATACATGGTTGTGCTAAAAGAGGCTGGAGAAGGAGAATGGATAGAGAAGGAATGGCAGGAAGATTATGAAAGCATAGAAATGGAGTCTGAGACCCAAGAGGAAGGACATCAATTGGGGGAGAAGATAAAGAAATTATTAGAGAAAGCACTTTGACACTCGAACAACATGGAAAACAAGAGAACTTGGAAGTAGAAGAAATTAACAGGGAAGAGAATACACCACAAGAAAAATTTGAAGTCCCTAAACATTTTAAGAGATATGATGTAGAGGAAGGAAAGATCGTCATTCAAATGCTTAAATGAGAAGCACAAGAAGGAATAGCATACGATAACAAGGAGCAAACCAAGAATTTCACTGTGACTATAGAAAGGGGAAGAGGAATGATGCACTTACATTGGGAAGGACGTATTGGAAGGTGAAGAACGAGAACTAATAGAGTTGATTTGAGATTATGGGGACGTATTTGCTTGGACATACAAGGACTTAAAAGACATGGATCCCTCTATTTGTTCACATCGGATTCCCATGACTCCAGAAGCTAAACCTTTGAAACAAAGACCATACACCTATAATGACGTATATTCTACCAAAATTAAGGAGGAGATAGAAAAATTATTGGCAGCAGGCTTCATATATGAAATCGAGCACATGGAATCGATATCACCCTTAGTAGTAGTACCTAAGAAAAATGGTAAATTAAGAGTTTGCATGAATATAAAAAAGGTTAATGCAGCCACTATTCATGACAGTTACCCATTACCCATTATGGATCATCTCTTAGAGAGAGTGGTGGGTAAGGAAGTCTATAGCTTCCTTGATGGATTCTCTGGTTACAACCAAGTTACAATTGCTCTTGAGGATCAACACAAAATTGCATTTGCTATCGAATGGGTTGTATATGCTTTTAGGGTTATGCCATTTGGCATAACTAATGCCCTAGCCAGCTTCCAAGGATTAATGTGTCATGTCTTTAAGGAATTCCTTAGGAAAAGTATGGAAATATACATGGATGATTTATGCACATATTCTTCCCAAAGAATGGATCACATACCTAAGTTGAGGAAAATCTTTGACAGGTGCAAACAATATAGAGTCTACCTGAATCCAAAAAAATGTGTTTTCATGGTATGACAAGGAAAAATTTTGGGACATATAGTATCTAAAAATGGAATATCCACAGATGAAGACAAGATCAAGGTAATTCTAGAACTACCCAAACCAAAGAATGCAAAAGAACTGCAGGCCTTCATGGGTCATTGTCGATATTATCGTAGATTTATCCACATGTATGCCATAATTGCAAGACCTCTATATGCATTACTGACTAAGTTCAATTGGATGGAAGACTGTGAGAAAGCAACAAACCATTCCATATTCATGTGGATGTTTCCAAATTTGCCATCGGATACATCTTAGCACATCATGCGGATGAAGGAAAGCTCCATCATCCTATAGCCTATGCAAGTAGGCAACTTAATCAAATTGAACGTAATCATACCACCACTAAATGAGAAGGATTAGGAATTGTCTATGCAGTAAAGAAATTCAAACACTACTTACTGGCAAACAAATTCAAGTTCTTTATTGATCACCAAGCTCTTTTATACTTGGCCAATAGACCCTATAAACTGGAAGGCTTGTGAGATGGTTTTAACTCTTAATGGAATTTGATTTTGAAGTAGTAGTCAAAAAAGAAAACATGCATGTCAGAGCCGATCATCTGTCTCGAATGACTCGTGGAGAACCACCAACTGGCGTTGCGGATGATTTGCTTGACATATACCTTTTTAACTTGGAAGTTTGTCCAGTCTAGTGGACTTCTTTTGAGGTGTGTAGATGAGGATGAAAAAGAGACATGGTTAAAACATGCCCACAAAAATCAATGGAAAAAACACAGAAGTGTCAATGGTACACTACAAGAACTCAAAAGACTGGGAGTATATTGGCTGTATATGTAGAAAGATGTGCATTCCCATGTAACGAGTTGTCCACTGTGTCAAGAGAAATTACCGAAAGAGAAATCCACCCTATGTTATTCTAAGATAGCACCTAGATGGATTTTACCATTAATGAATTTTTTGAAAACTCATGAGTATCCTGAAGGAGCAAGCCTAGCAAGAAAGCGGGCTTCGGAAGAGCAAAGTAAAGATTATGTGCTCATAGCAAGACAACTACTTAAACGTGGATGGGACAATCAATTAGAATTATGTGTACATGAAGATGAGTATATCCTTCTTTTAGAGATGACCCATACTAGAGCTATAGGAGGTCATTTTCAGCCGAAAAAATTAAAAAAATGGTTCTCTTCATTGGATTATGGTGGCCAAATTTACATTAAGATATAGCAACATATGTTTAGAGATGCGATGTGTGCCAACGAACAAAATATCCCATCAAAGAGATGAAATGCCACTGTGACCTATGATTAGTGCTAGAGCTTTCACTAAGTGGGGTATAGATTTCGTCGGACCAATTAGTCCACTTGCAAAAGGCTCGAATGTTGAATACATAATAGTGGCTACAAAGTATTTGCCCAAATGGGTAGAAGCAAAATCCACCAAGAAAAACGATGCAAGAACCATTGCCAAGTTTCTATTTGAAAACATATTTACAAGATTCAGATTACCAATTGAAATTGTGAGTGACGAGGCACACACTTTATTAATGAAGTGATAGAAATGTTAATGAATGAGTTCTTAGTAATGCATAAAAAGTCAAATAAAAGTCAAATCAAAGTCAAATCAAAGTCAAATTAAAGTCTATATGGATCAAGTCGACAACCTGCGTACCAAGAACAAAGAATTAATGAACTCCATTTTGTTAAATCAACCTATTGACACAGCCATCACAGATGGTGAAGGAATACAAGAAATGAAAGCCAAGTTGTTAGAAATGGAAGATCAACTAAAAAAAGAGCAAAGGAAACATGTTGAGTTAGAAACACAATATACATCGGACACAAAAGCATTGGAACTTAAGTGGAAAGACACAATGCAAAGGTACACAGAGCAATGTATTCAAGATGCGGATCAAGTCAGGATAATTTGTGAAGCTAAAGCTACAGTTAGGACGAGCTCAAGGCAAGTAAGTCACAACATGAAGAGAAAGATCACATCATGGCAGAGCTCAGAGCACAATTAGAACAAGCCAAGAACTTGGGGACACTAGTACTGCAACCATGCACCATGGCCATTGACGAGGCTGAGGTACACCCTCTTTCTCCCTCAATAGTTCGTTCCCCAATACGGGAGCAGGCAGTAGATGAATTGGACGACCATCCAATGCCGTATTGTTAGAGTCCTGAACCCAAGGGAAAATGCCTATGCACAATGATATTTTGCCCAAACTTTCTAATGCTAGGTCAACTTTTATCACCCTAAGTCCACAATTTTGCTCCAACGTATTTGTGGAGTAGACGGGAAGGACAAGCACAAATGGACATCCAACTCTGGTGATTACTTCTTGCAACCTCTCTCTCTCTCTCTGATCTCTCTCTCTCTCCTTTTTTGCTTGCTCAAGCTCACACACTCCACACACCTACTCTCTTACCCTCCATGCCCACTGTTGCAGAGCAAAAAGAGCACAAGGCAGAGAAAAAGAAGGGCCCCAAAATTTTTTCGATTTGGACACCTTATTTTTGTATTATAACCATTCTTGTAATATATTTTTCGATGTAAATGCACTAGAGGAGTCCTCTAGATGCATCCCCACAGAAGATTAGAAGCTTACCCATGTAAATTAGTAGGAAATTAGTCTTTTAGTGAATAAAGTGCCGGTCTCTTGTGTGGAAGAACCATTTTTAGGGCACAAGTATATAAGTCAATTTGTGACTCTTTGTAAAGACTTTTTGCCATTGTGAGAATCAAGAGCACAGAATTTCGAATTTGTGTCTTCTCCTCTCTGTATCTTCTTCTTTGTGAGTTTGTATGCTTGTGTATTGCTTGGAAAGAGTGTAGAGAAGTGTTTTCGATCCATGAAAGTGTTTGTTTACTGTTGTTAAGGTGTGTGCGAAGTGTAGGAAGGTCTTTCTCGTGACTCAGTATTTTGCTCATAACTTGAAGTAAAAACGCCATAATTGAGTGAAAATACTGCCATTAGATGCATCTTCTCGAGAGCTTCGAAATGCATATGCTATTCACTATATTTGGAGTTCGGAGCTGAGAGAAAAGCTCAATTTATTGTTGGCTGCTGTTCCAAGTATCGTGACACCATGACTGACAGTTGAAGCTTGTTTGGATTAGTCTTTGCCTTGTTGGCACTCTTTGAGTAACTAATTTGCATTGATTGTCATTTGAATGCATGTCTTCATACACTCGGCTAAGTTTTGATACTCATCGGATTGATAATTAAAGCGTGAATCCCCACTATATGCACTTGAGGGGGATTGAGGTATAGTCTCTTTCTCCACAAGTCCCTAAGTTGGTTCTTAGGTACACACGTTTTTTGGCACCGTTGCCGGGGAGTGTCGAATCAAACCGAGGCATTCGTGTGATGGTAAGTAGCTTTTTGCATTGAAGCGAGAGGAGGAGTGGTGAATTTCTCTTCTTTGGTAAGTCACTTTTATCTGCACTTACTACTTCTCACTCTTGAAGTGTGTAGTGAGTTATTAGTCTAGGGAAGTGAGTGGAGTGAGTAGAGTAGGAGTAAGGGAGTAGGTTAAGTAATTAGAGTAGCTTTCAGTCCTTGTCTTGTTGTTCTTTTTTTAGTGAGTAGGAAAATTCAAAAGTATAAAAGCTAAAAAATGCCATTCTGCAAGTCACTTGTCTTTTAAACAAGTATCGTGAGAGGTGCTGTCGAGTATCGTGGGCTAGATCCGAGCTTGTGGAGCTGCGCAGAGCTAGTGAGAGTTGTTAAAGGGTTGAGAGAGAGCAACCGAGGTGAGCACACTCATCATTAATTCATTCTTGCCACCTTAATTCAGCATTTCAGAAAAAAACGATCTGCGTGAAGTATCGTGTTGATCATACAGGGGTAGAAAAGAAGAAAATTTCTGATTCAGGCTAAAAGGGGAGAGTAGATGCACTCTAGGCACATGTGTATGAAATTAACATCCAAAAAAATGCTTGCAAAAAGTTAAAAAGTGCCAAGTATCGTGTTCTCCCGTGGTCGAGTATCGCGATACCTGACAAGTATCGTGGTCTCTTATGGTCGAGTATCGTGATATTGCACAAATATCGTGTATCGTGATTGCCTGATCGCGATACTTCACAAGTATCGTGTATCGAGTATAGCGATATTGCACAAATATCGTGTATCGTGATTGCATGATCGCGATACTTCACAAGTATCGTGTATCGAGTATCGTGTTTTCTCAAGTATTGCGTATCGTGATTGCCTGATCACGATACTTCACAAGTATCATGTATCGAGTATCGCGTTTTTTCAAGTATCGGGTATCGTGATTGCCTGATCGCGATACTTCACAAGTATCGTGTATCGAGTATCGCGTTTGCTCAAGTATCGTGTATCGACTTCTTCAACTATCGTGTATCGTGTTTGACCGATCGCGATACCTCACAGAGATCGTCTATCGTGTTTGCTCAAGTGTCGTGTATCGTGTCTGCTGAGTATTGAGTATCACCTTTATCCAAGTGTCGAGTATCGTCTCGGGTAGATATCGTGTATCCTCTGAGTCAAAGGTCGAGTATCGTGAACTTTTTTGGAGGTCAAGTATCGTGACTTGAGATTTCATGGTCAGTCCTTTTCCAGCCAAATTTTTCTAGGATTCTAACCTTGAGTGAAGAAATCTAGAAGTTGGGGGCTGGCAAGGTTAAATAGAACTTTAAAGTGCATGAACCTAAGATCTGGGAGAACCTTAGGAAGCCGAAGAAGTGTAATCTCTTCTGTAGGAAGTGTAGACGAACCAAGTAGCCGTTCACAGTATTCTGAAACCTCTAGTGAGTCAGAAGAAGAAATTCCCATGGCTTCAGAGGATATGCAAAACACTGTACCAATGATTGGCATGATGTCAATTATTGAGGGAGAATATCGAACATCTTTAGAATATGTGACCACCAATCAACATGAGATACCCATATACCTAGATGGACTAAACCGATCAGTGGCCAGACTGAAGAAAGCTTCAGATGCTTACATAGGGCCTAGGCCAGCAGTCAAGTATTCAGGAGGATTTTATATGGACAAAAGGGATATCCAATATGTTGTTACAGAACATCCGGAAAATATCAATGAACTTGGGGAAGAAAACACTGCTCCAAACCTTAATGAAGAAGGAAATGAAGAGCAAGTGACCACACCTAGAGGGAGATCTACTGTTGTTAGGGTTTGGAGAGGAGACCTGGTTCCCCAGGATGACTCATTAATGGATGTGTATTTGATCAATGGAATGGAGAATCTCCTTAGAGCCTACTCTTCAATATGGAAAGCAGCCCCTAATCCAGTTACTATTTATGAGTTACAAGATCCTGACTTCCCCACAATTATCACATATTTGGACAAAAATCAGAGAAGGTATTGGGCCTTAACAGAGTTGGCGAGAGCCGGGTTGAAATATCAGAACATTCTAGTGTTTCCCCCGAGGGATCAAGCCACTACTTCACGAAATCCACAGGGAACCTCTCAGAATAATTCGTGTCAACAGTCGGGACAAACACAACAAACACAAATCCCAGTTAGACCACATGTGCAGTTTGCTATGCCTGCAAATAACCCTAACTATCGGCCTCAGCCACCTGTTGACCCATGGATTGGAATTCCTGCCCCAGTTAGACCACCTGTAGCAAGAGGACCTGGTATACCCATTGGAAGACCTGTTTTTCCTATGATGCCTAGACGGCCTGAAGGAGGAAGAAGATTAAGGCCAATTCAAGTGGCCAAATGCATGAGAAATCATTATGATGGCTCTAATGAACCTTACAATCATATAGCTGAATTTAAGCAAGTAATCAGAGCTGAACAAGTAGAAGATTTTTTGATCCAATATGAATCTTTTGGTCTAACTCTGAATGATTGAAGAATTCACTAAATCTGGAATAAAAAATAATTCTTCCTCATTGATCCATAGCTTTAAGCAAGCACCAACAGATCAGTGAGATTGGCAGCAAGAAGATTCAAGTAGTATGTGGATAGATGCCCAGTGGAAGAGAGACCCACCCAAAACAAAATGGTGTCATTATTTTTGGAAGGATTATTGAATGGATCATTAAGATTCTCTGGTGTATGTGAAGAGAGTTCAAACCTTGCAAGAATGCATGAAAGAATGTATTGACCTAGAGGACAATCTAGTAGAGGATTTGAAAATACCTCAAGGTAGTATGAAGAGTGAAGATTCAACAAGCAGCACATCGAACCCTAAGAACAATGTTGAGGAAATAGCCGACCTAGTAGCAAAGAAGCTGAACGTCCAAGGACAGAGGAACTACCCCAACAACCCAATGAGAGTGCCCATGCTTAGAAGATGTATGCATTGTGGAGGAGATCATCCATCTCATTTGTGCACTAAGGGAGTAATCCCACCACCTGCTTATGCTTACAATAGACCACCCATTCCAGGCCCTCTACAATATTGCAGCATAGAACAAAAATACACAAATCACAGCACAGAAAATTATCCTTACAATAGGCAAGCAAGACCAACACAACCTATTATGAGACCTTACGGATACCCTCAGAGAGATCTAGGAGGAGAAGCCTTCAGATATCCCACATATCAGCAGCAGGCACCTGTACCACGACCATATGCTTATCAAGGTTACAATCAACCACAACCGGTGCTAGGACAACAACCACCCCACCCTCAGAATGTTGTCCCAGTGAAAATAGCTCAACCTGAAGAAAACTTAGAGAGAGCAATAGTCCCAGCCACACTATTGACTAGTAATGAACCATATGACTCATCTTATGACCATAGTCAAGGAAACTATCCCAGTTATGAGAGCTCTATGATAGAATATGGACAAATGTACGAACCATATGCCTATGGCATGGAAGTGCCAGATAGTTCCTACGGATACGAGCAAGACTATGTGTCATTGATGTACACAGCCCTTAGGGCATCCATACCCCCCCGACCTATGAACAGACCGCCTGTACCTAGAGGACCATGTTATAGATACGGAGGTGATCATTATATCAGAGAATGTACACTACCAAACCCACCACCACCACAGCGAGTCTGGGAAGGCTACTGTAGTGATTGTGGTAAGGAACACCTTTTCAGAGATTGCCCCAAGAATCCCAACAAAGTTAACTCTAACGTGCAGATTAACGTGATAGAAGTGATAGAATCATCAGGAAGTGATAAGGAGTACACTGTACCATTGAAAGCAATAACTAGAGCCAAAGCTAGAGAGACCCCAGACAAAACTGAGGAAAATAATCAAAGCTACAGAGAGGTGAACATACCCACACCTCAGATAGTTGAAGACTCGGAAGAGCCTGAGAAAAGTGTTGTAAGCAAACGGACACAAAGATGGAAGAACCGTAGAGATAGGATAAAGGAAAAGAAGTTACTACAGAAGAAGGAAAATGAGAAGAGCGAACAAAATCCAAAAGAGGAACAGAAATTTGAAGAAGAAAATAAAAATGGAAAGTATAAAAAAGAAGAGGTAGGATCATCTTTAGTAGATCCCATGCCTGAAGAATTAGCCATGTGGATTCAGGCGTACAAAGCACGAATAAGAGCAGGACCTACCATCAAACAACATGAAAGAGAATATCCAAGAGGTGACCTAGAGAAAGAAAGGTTGGAGATATGCAAAAAATTAATCGAAGTGGCTCAGCAGACCTTAGAAAAGCCTGTTCTTTAATTACCCAACTCACGAATTCCTGAAAAAGAATTCCAAGAGTGTGTCATTGCTAATGATCAAGAGAAACCCAAAGCAGGTAAGACACCTAATGGAAATTACTGTGAGGATAAAAGGGATGGATCCATTGTTCCTGAAGTAGAAGGGGAATGGCCTAAAGACTTGTGGGCAAGAGTCCAAGAAGACCGATGGAAAAAAGTGGAAGGAATAGAACCACCCTTTGAGGAGCTAGAAGCAGAAGGTGAAATTGAAGACTCCATACCTGAACTGAATTCAGAAGAAATAATACCAATTGATCCAAGTAACGAAGAAAATGATAGTGTAAAGGCTTTGCCAAATTACACAGGAGAGTACGAACATAATTCAGAATTATACCGCATTCCCTCAGTGAGAAAAAAAGAATTGAACCCATCTGTCCAAACATCGGATATCATACAACACCTTAGAAAGGTAAAAATCCCTTGTACCTTGACGTTAGAAGAACTGTTGAAGGTCAAACCACATTTGAAAGAGAAACTGACCAGCCAATTGGAGATCAAGGCGGACGAGAAGGAAATGTCTGATGAAGTAAACATAGTAAAAATCTCAGTCGATAAGGTAGGAGACTTCAGTGAGGGAGATGAAGGAAACACTTGCCTTCCAATTACCTATAGGGGTTACACCACCAAAGTCATCTTAGATTCTGGAGCTGGAGTAGGAATAGCAACTAAAGAAATCTGGGAGAAATGGGGAAAACCAGCTCTAAGACCAACACGCATGAAGATACAAATGGCAGATGGACACACTGAAAGACCCTTGGGATTATTGGAATGAGTAGTTTTTATACTTGTGGAGTTGAGTTCGAGCACACCTTAGCGATATGTCATTTTGAAAGGCCAAGCAATTATGAAATGATACTTGGAAGACCTTTCATGAGACAACTAAAGGTAGTGCAAGATTGGGGAAAAGATGCTGTATACCTACAACATGAAGGAACCACCACAAGAATAAATCTCCACACATATGCATATCAAGATGTTCCGCCCTTACAATGGAATCAAATTCATAAGGAGGAAGATAATCAGTCGATTCATAGTATAGGTTCAAGTGATCAATCATGGATGAACGAAGACACTCATCTATGGATATGCCAAACTGCGAAAAAGGAAGAGGAAAGGAGGAAAGGATGGCAGCAAAAGCAAGGAGTTGCTAGATCAGTACAAGATCCAACCTATATGCCTCAAATATTCTTAGATGAAGAATTTGAACCTCATGGTTGGATGGAGATTTTAGCTACTCTTGATGTGTGTGTAAACGAAGAAGTGATAACCATGAATGAATGCATCGATGAGGAAGGATATGATGTGAGTCTATATGTGGTAGTCCTTCAGGAGGCAGAAGAAGGAGAAGTCATAGAAAAGTAATGGAAGGAAGACTATGAGAGCATTGAAATGGAGCAAGAACACATGGAAACAAAAAATGAAACTCAAGAAGTAAGTATCATAGCTAATGAAATAAATCAAGAACCAACACAGGAAGAGGAGCTTGGATTAGAAAAAGCAAAAAATGATGAAGAAAACGAGCCTCAAGACCAATTTGAAGTGCCCGCCCACTTCAAAAAATATGAAGTAGAAGAGAGAAGAATTGCTATTCAAAGTAGAAGAACGATGTACTTTTATAGGACAGGATGTCTCAATGGAGGAAGAACAAGAGTTAATACGACTCATAAGGGAATACATGGATGTCTTTGCCTGGACCTATAAGGATTTGAAAGGAGTAGACCCTTTGTTACACTTATGTGTCCCTCGAGTAGCTTTGATGTGAACCTTTTCCCTATACATGGGCACTTTTTACTCTAGTGCTAGCTAGAGGTTTTTTCCGCATGTTACCACATACTTGATACTCTCATATGTGGTGGTACTTTGTACTTAGGGATATTATTCAGCTCTTACCTCAGTTCAATTCATCGATCAATAGAGAGAGCTATTCCAACCATCGTCTTCTTCGTGTGTCTTATTGCGTTTGTGCTCCTTGTGTGTGCTTCTTGTGTGTCTCTTGCACTTCTACACACACTCAACAGTGGTATCAGAGCAGGTTCAGCTTCTTTTCAAGTTTCGGTTTTTCGCGTCGCGGCGCGCGTGCACTTTAACAGTGCAAATCGACTTCAAAGCATAGAACTGTGAATTTCAGAAGCCCGAAAACATTTCCACCAGGCACGCTAGGCTTTTACCCCCATTTCGAAGCCATTGGTGCAGTCAGAATCACCATCAGAGTGACGGTTTGTGAGCTGAAATTTCAGCACTCATTTCAGCTTTCATCGAAGTGAAGATTTTGTCACATTCTTGTTCCTTAGTGAAATGGCGGCCAACAATGACTTGTTTGGCATGCTTCAAGCTGAAGATAAGCTTGATGGGACCAACTATCCGATGTGGTCTTACATGATGAAGCATGTTCTTGTTGCAAAACAACTTTGGAACATAGTGGCAGATGTAGATCGAAGACCGGTAGATGCTTCTACTTCGCAGTCTACTGTCACAGATGGAGCTTCTTCTTCGAGTACAGTGGTTTCTCCTTCTCCACCTACACAGGAGCAGCTTAGATGGGATGGAAAAGATGCTCAAGGTCATGCTTTGATTGCGCTTTCAGTGAAGCGTCATATAGTTCCACACATTCGGTCATGTTCTACATCGAGACAGGCATGGGACACTCTTGCTTCTTTGTATGTCGTGCGTAATGAAGCACGTGTTGCATACTTGAGGAAGCAACTTGAGGATGTATATGGCTGAAAATGAGTCAGTGGATGTGTATGTGACACGCATCAAGGACTTGAAAGAGCAATTGGCAAACATAGATGAGATCATTCCGGATGCATCACGAATTTCTACATTGTTGAATGGATTACCGGAATCTTTTCAAAGCTTTGCTACTACACTCCGTTTGGTTGCAAAAGGAAATCCTAATATGTATGCATTTGATGAGGTTGTGTCTCTTCTTTTGCAAGAAGAGCAATCTAGAGTGAATAGGAGTGGTTTGATTGAGGGAACGCAAGCACTTGCTATCTCACAAAAGGGGAAAAGCAAGTATGGTTCAGCTTTGGGTTCATCAAAACCAAAGCCTCAAGCTTCCTCTTCCACTCATTTCTCTAATGATAGTGATTTGCAAAAGAAGAAGAGATGCAAATATTGCCGGAAGGCTGGTCATACTATTGATGAGTGTAGAAAGCTTGTTAAACACAATGAAAAGAAGAAGGAATCCGGCATGTCTATTGCTGAAAATTCAGCAAATGCAAAGAATGATGAAGCTAACATGGCTCAAGATTTTTGGGCATGTGTTGTTACATGTCATTATGATGCTTCTTTACACTCTAAATGTATGGTTGTGAGTGAGGCTGATTCGGATTGGTTCTTTGATAGTGGTGCTTCAAAGCACATAACATCATGCAAAAGATTTTTTGCCTCTTTGAAAGATGCACCTAAAGGAGGACATGTGGTATGTGCAAACAATGCCTCTTATCCTATCATTGGAGTAGGAGAAATTGAGCTTACGACTGCAAATGGAGGTGTGATTCTCTTGAAAAATGCATTGTATGTGCTCGGTATCAAGAAGAACTCAATTTCAGTTCCGTTGATTGCCAAAGCTGGACTTCATGTACACTTTGTTGATGATAAGTGTATGGTTCATGATTTCAGCAATGGCGATGTTATCGTGATGTCCGGTACATTATGTAATGGTTTGTATCGCATGGATACATACAAGAGGGCTGCCTCGAATGCCTTAGTTGCTCATACTTCTTCCATGGCTAAAATGGAGCTTTGGCATGCTCGTTTTGGTCACTTGAACTTCAATAGTTTGCTCTACTTGCAAAAGAAGGATATGGTTATTGGCTTGCCTACACTTGAGTCCATTGAAAAGCATGCATGTGAAGGTTGCATTCTTGGAAAAATGCATCGTGCTTCTTTTCCAAAAGATAGTCACACACACACTACAAGAAAATTTCAACTTGTTCATAGTGATGTATGTGGTCCGGTCAAGACTCCATCTTTTGGGAAGCATGTATATTTTGTTACCTTCATTGATGATGCTACTCGCCATACATGGATGTATCCTATGAAAGCAAAGAATGAGGTATTTTCTTGCTTCAAAGCATTTTTAGCTATGGCTGAAAATTTTTCTTCACAAAAGCTTTTGACTCTACGCACGGATCGTGGCGGTGAATACATGTCACATGAGTTTAATGCTTTTCTTCGTGAAAGAGGTATTTCACACCAATGTACGGTGCCATATACACCTCAACAAAATGGTGTTGCGGAGCGTAAAAATAGAACTCTACTTGAAATGGCACGATGTATGGTTAAAGGAAAGCATCTTCCTCATAAGTTTTGGATGGAAGTGGTCATGTGTGCAAATTATGTGTTGAATCGCTGTCCTACAAAAGCATTGAGATTCATCACTCCTTATGAGGCTTGGAACGGTCATAAGCCTATGGTTAGTCATTGCGTGTGTTTGGTTGTTTGGCATATGCTCTTGTGCCATCACAACAACATCACAAACTTAATGACAAGGCAAAGAAATGTATATTTGTTGGTTATAGTGCTGAAAGTAAGGGATATCGGTTGTACCATCCATTGACGAACACAATTATTGTGAGTCGAGATGTGGTATTTGCTGAAAATTCAGTTTTCCCTCTACTTGAATGCAAAAAACTGCCAACAGTTAGCTCACAAGATGTGTTCGATACACTCATGCCTTTGTTCCAAAATGATGCGCTTGACTATGGCCATGTAGACCCGCCAATTGAGGTTCAAAGGGCTGAAAAATTCCAGCCAAATAGGGCTGAAAATGTAGAGAATTTCCAGCCAAACATGGCTGAAAAAATTCAGCAAAAAATTGTCAAAACTATTGGAAATTTCCAGCCACATATGGCTGAACATTTGCGTCAAAATATGGCTGAAACTGAGCATGAAATTCAGCCCACGCATGATGTACATATTGAAGATGTTTTATGTAATGAACGCATGTCTATCAAGAGTGCACAATCTATGCCAGAGTGGCTGAAACAAACTTTGGAGGACAGCAAATTGAGTGCACCTTTACTTGGTATAACAAGATCAAGCTCTCACCATGCATCAAGTAATTTTGTGGATTATTCTCTTATTGCTACAACATGTAATGAAGAGCCACTTTCTTTTGAAGATGCATGTGACGATCCACAATGGATGAGTGCTATGCAATTAGAAATGGATTCCATACATAGGAATGGTACTTGGGAGTTATGTGAATTGCCAAAAGGAAAGAATGCCATTGGTACAAAGTGGGTTTACAAGATTAAGAGAAAATCTGATGGTAGCATTGATCGCTACAAAGCTAGATTGGTTGCCAAAGGATATGCACAACAATATGGAATTGACTATGAGGAAACTTTTGCACCTACTTCACGCATGACTACCATTCGTACCGTGGTTGCATTGGCTGCCCATCGAGGTTGGAAAGTGCATCAATTGGACATAAAAACAGCCTTCTTGAATGGAGATTTGCAAGAAGAGGTCTATGTGAAGCAACCTCCTGGATTTGCTATGAAAGGGAAAGAGCATATGGTTTGTCGCTTGCATAAAGCCTTGTATGGTCTCAAGCAAGCTCCACGTGCATGGTATGACAAAATACATAAGCACTTGATTGCTCTTGGCTTCACATGTAGTCCGATTGAAAGCACACTCTATGTACACAAAAATGGGGTTGATCTTATAGTGCTTGTTCTTTATGTCGATGACATACTCTTGACTGGGTCATGTGATGCAAAACTTGACATTCTTATGGCTGATTTGCAGCATACTTTTGATGTCACTTATCTTGGTCTTTTGAGCTACTATCTTGGCATCCAGTTTGTATCCGTTGAGGGGGGAATTGTTATGCATCAAGCCAATATGTTGAGAAACTACTTCAACGTTTTGACTTTGAGGATTGTAAGCCAGTTTCCACACCAGTTGAAACAGGGTTTAGGTTCTCAGTTGAGGATTCCAGTGATGCATTTGACACTTCTCTTTATCAGCAAGCTGTGGGATATCTTATATATGCATGCAACACAAGGCCGGATATACAGTATGCAGTTTCCCAGTTGAGTCGATTCATGCATAGCCCTTGAAGATAAAATCAAAGTAATTCTGGATTTACCGAGACCAAAGACTGCTAAAGAAGTACAAGCATTTATGGGACATTGCGGATACTACCGAAGATTTATACATATGTATGCCATAATTGCTAGACCTCTTTATGCATTATTGACTCAGTTTAACTGGACTGAAGAATGTGAAAAGGCTTTTAACGAATTAAAGAGTCGGTTGAGTTCAGCACCAATCCTCCGAGTACCCAATTGGAATAAGCCATTTCATATTCATGTAGATGCTTCCAAGTTTGCTATTGGTTGCATCTTAGCTCAACCTGCAGATACAGGAAAGTTAGATCACCCTATAGCCTATGCCAGTAGACAATTGAATTAAGCAGAACGCAATTATACCACGACTGAAAGAGAAGGCCTAGGAATGGTGTATGTAGTAAAGAAGTTTTGACACTACTTATTGGCAAACAAATTCAAATTCTTCATTGATCATCAAGCCCTACTGTACTTAGTCAATAAGCCTTGTAATACAGGATGACTAGTAAGATGGTTTCTATTGTTGATGGAATTTGATTTTGAAGTAGTAGTCAAGAAAGGAAATACCCACATAAGAGCGGATCACCTATCAAGAATGACACATGGGGAGCCACCCATAGGAGTACCCGATGATCTGCCAGACACGTACCTGTTTAACCTCGAAGTATGTCCCCAGTGGGAATAAAAATTGATTCCCATACTCACACATGGACCTAAAGATGGGATCACACCAAACCTAACTCAAGACCTATGGAAGACTAAAAAGCTTCATATCATTGCTGGAAGTTTGTATCACCAAGACTCAAATGGATTACTCATGAGATGCGTAGAAGAGGAGGAACAGGAAATGTGGCTTCAGAAAGCACATATAAATCAATGGAGAACGCATCTAAATGCAAACAGAACATGGCAAACACTAAGGAGATTGGGCATATATTGGCCAACCATGCAGGGGGATGCGCATAACTATGTATCAGCCTGCCCAACCTGTCAAGAATGGAATCCAGAAGAGAACTCCACTCTATGCTACTCCACTGTAGCACCAAGGTGGAGCATGCCTCTGGTGAAGTTCTTAAAGACCCAAGAGTACCCAGAAGGAGCCACTCTAGCAAGAAAACGAGCACTTGTAGAACAAAGTAAGGACTATGCTCTTATAGGAAAACAACTCTTTAAACGAGGAAGAGATAATCATTTGCGAATGTGCATTCATGAAGACGAGTATCTTGCTGTTTTAGAGATGGCACATACAGGAGCTGCAGGAGGACATTTTTCTGCAGATAAGACAACAAAAATGATTCTCTTTGCTGGTATGTGGTGGCCAACTCTACATCAGGATGCAGTCACATATGTTCAACGATGTGATACATGTCAACGAACGAAATATCCAATTAGAAGGGATGAAATGCCACTAAAACCCATGATGAGTGCCAAAGCTTTTACTAAATGGGGAATAGACTTCATAGGACCTATTAGCCCCCCAGCTAAAGGATCCCATGCCGAATACATAATTGTAGCCATAGACTATCTGACCAAATGGGTTGAAGCCAAAGCTACCAAGAAAAACGATGCAAGGACTACGGCCAAGTTTCTTTTCGAGAACGTTTACACTAGATTTGGACTACCGATAGAAATTGTGAGTGATAGAGGTACGCACTTTGTGAATGAAGTTATAGAAGCCTTACTGAATGAATTCTTGGTAATTCATAAGAAATCAGCCCCATATCACCCACAAGCCAATGGACAAGCCGAAAGTTCCAATAAAATCTTATGCACAGTTCTCACAAAAATTGTGAACAATGGTAGATCTGATTGGGATAAACAATTACATCACGCTTTATGGGCATTCAGAGTAGCCTGCAAAACCGCCATAGGCACTACTCCTTTTAACTTAGTGTATGGACAAAATGCTATTTTATCAATTGATTTCTTAATACCCACTCTCAGAGTAGCAACAACTTATGAGTGGACGGGACCTGAACTCTCAGCTCAATTGGATCAAATAGAGAAGCTTCATGAAACTAGGTTACAAGAAGTAGCAGGGATTTATGCTGCTAAAAGGCGATAGAAAGCCTACTTTGATGCTCATATTAAAGATAAAAATTTGAAGGAAGGAGATTTAGTTTTGGTGTATACTATGAAACAACACGCTAAGAAGTTGCAGAAGAGAGGATATGGCCCGTTGATCATCAATCGTATATCTACGAGTGAAGCCATCAGTCTAGCAACCCTAGATGGAGAAGTACTACCAAACTATATCAGTGGGTGTCGAGTGAAAAAATATCTAGAACCATTGACTGAAGAAACAATGTCACGATTAATCAAGGGTAAGAATAGACGCATCGAGGAGGAAAGGATACGAGAAGAAGCAAGACAGGAAGCACTAGAACGAATCAAGAAACGAAAAGAGTGGATGGGAGACAGAGATGAGAGATATCGCCTAGGAGAAGAACTCATCCCAATGGCTAATTTTAGAGCCACTGAAAACCTAGGGCAACAAAGGAAGCAACCATATTTGAATTTGGGAGCCGAAAAAACGGAATACCACTTAGTGGATGCTCTCATTGACACAGGAGCCGCCATAAGTTGTATCAAAATTTCATTGACTCAAAAACTCAAGGAGGAATTACGTCCATCAAAGGCACAGTTGATAGGAATAGGGGGAACAATTACTCAATGTATGGGTGAAGTAACCTTACCTCTACATATTGGAAACAACACTATGGAACAGAAGCTCTTAGTATGTCATGATCAGGACTTACTCGAACACATAGTGTTAGGTCAAGACTGGATATACGAATATGAGGTGACTATTCAATTGGCCTTAGGATACATCTCAGCTAAGATAGGACATCATGAAGTATTCATCATGCTAGACGAATGACCAATCAAAGCCGAAAGTATAGAGCCAAAAACTCACTCAAATGAACAAAGTGATGCATGTATGTTCACAAGCACTATGGAAACCCCTTCATCAAGTACTTCATGTGAGGACACATCGAATCCTGCTTGCATACCACCTCCTAATCTAGCAAGTCATAAGAGTGTCATTCTATCTGAAAACAACCTTAGCGAAGAAACATGCACAAGAGAGACTAGTTCTCCGAATAATCCCAAGTCTGCACCTATTAGAATATACCCCATTCCTTACACTCGAGAAGCTTGGATAAGGAAGGACCAAATGGATGCATATCTTCAACAGAAGAACTACTTGCTACAGCAGAAGAACCCACAGAACCAATATGAAAATCGCTCTGGATATTCAGTTCCACAAAGAATTGCTAAAGTATGGATTCCGAAGAAGGTGATAGCCACCCAGTCGGACCGCACACAAATATGGATTCCCAAGTCATGTACTCAAAGGACAATCATAAAAAAGAACGAACCAATGAACAAGGAAAATCAGTTTCTAAAGGCAAAGCGACAGAAGCTAAACTGCTAAAGGATAGAGCTGGAGTCTACATACAATTCACTTGTCATTCCAAGATTCAAAAAGCAGACACCGTAGAAGCACCAGATGAGAAGCATCACAATCACCAGGAGGGTTGGGAACACGATTTCTCCCAACAAAATAAAGCAGATTTGGATGCCGAAAGACAAAGCAAGCTGTATACATCTGCCAAATAATTCGGGTTGCACACATATGGAGTTACCAGAATCCAAAGTATGCATGATAGGGCCACATTACAAGGCCAAGCATTCGGCACGCTATTCTTCTATTTCAGGATAGTGAAGCACATTTTCCTCTTGGGAAATAGGAGAGCACTTGTACATAATTTAAAGGAAATTACTAAACAAATTAATAATCGCTTCGGCTATGAAATCACTTTTCTGTTTTTCTTTCAGACAAAAACATTAAAATACCTAAAAATATGAAAAATCCCAGGTATTACCTTTCTCACACCCACGGGGAAGGGACGACACCATTCACTCGGAGCAATGTCAATCTTATGAAAGACAAATGAAGGAGGATTTCTCATATTATATGGCCACTAATTCATACTCTATATTGAGTGCAGATGGCATCTACTAATTCCGAAGCTACGTAAGAGGAAGAGGTCCAACTTCTTCCATTAGAATCAATAACAAAAGCAAGAGGCCATTGGTTTCTAGATGACCAACCGGTGTCGGACCTCATTTTCATGGCTACCATCAAGATTATGGATAGGGATCACTACTTCCCTATTATGTCGCAAGACTTCAAGACTATCATACAAGGATTACCTCGCATGGTGGATGTCTGGACACAAGCAGGAATAGAGGCATTTCTAAAACTGCCTATTTATTTGCCAGATTTTCAAAGATGCACGCAAGTGATGAACACACTCCAGCCGGCAGCGAATAAGATATCAGTTCCTGAAGCAAGAGTACTGGACAAAGTGGGTACCTGGAAAACCATTCAATTCACTCATGAGTTAATCAACAAAGCTTTTGGATGGAATCAAGAAGGAATCACTAATGTCAAGGAGGAATGTCATGACCCAAAAAAGAGATCCTTTTTGGATATCAACAGAACATATATTGAAGATGCTGTCCGCTTAGTGCACCAACACTTTTGTTTTCCTAGTATGCACAGATACAGAGCACCTCAAAAGATTGTTGTGCACCTATTATCACATGCTATGAGGCAAGTCGGCAATAAAGTAAACATGACGCCTTACGTTCAAGACCGATTATTTGAAGCCAAGAAGAAGTGGGGTCAGAAAAATTTTCTCAATGGCAGTTCAGCTTTGACCTTACTCATCTATGAGGCACTTGATATGAAAAATTGCTTGCGTGAGATGCCAACCTCAGAAGGGCTAGCCAAATACGCCAAGTCAGCTACGATTCCCAAGAAAAAGAAAGTAGCTATCGTTGTTGAAGAAGTAGGAACCAGTTCACAGAAACCCATGAGGGGTACAAAGCGCCTTAGAGAGGAAGAAGCCCAAGCGACACCTCAATCAAAGAGGACACATACTTTGCCGAAGATTCCTGTAGCCCAAATACCAATCACCAAGAGAGACCTCTCCGCAGCCCTAGAAGAGACACATCAGTACATGCAAGGGCAAGTAAATCTAAATGTTCAAGGTCATCATTACAGACAAGCAAGTCAAGAGAAGCAACAACGGAGTAAAGAAAAGACCCCAGAACAAGCTGCCAGATACAAAGCACTGGGCTTAGAATCGAGTTCCAATGAAGAATCTAGTCCTGAGAAAAATACTTTGGACACAAACATAAGGACAGAAACTCACGAGGAAGAATGGACAGAGATTAATCAAGTTGAAGTCACGCCAGACAACCACCAAGAAAAGGCAAAAAACATAGAAGAATCCATTGAAGCCGAGCATGTAATTCAATTAAATGATAAGTCAAAGATTAGTATCAAGGAAACTACACTATCGAATAAAGGAGTAATACCACCTATCAAGGAAGAAATGCAAACTCCAGTGGATGAAGATTCAGACCTACACAAAAATAGACAGCAAATTGTGATTGAAGTACCGGATGATACACCTCAAGGCAAGATGGAACACATGGAGGCTGAGCCAAGGATACAACTCCACATTAGGCAACCCCATGACACTACATTACACGTAGCACAAGGAAAAGATGTGACAACAGGAGCAGAACCGAGTATTCCTAAAACATGGTTAAATGTGGATGTCACACAATTAAAACCTGTGGTCAAGCAGATGATACAAACGGCCATGGATACACAACAAGAGTGATGGATACAGATGCTGATTACAACAAGGCCATGAGGGAAAAGAATCAGTTCCAAATTATGAGTGAACAACTTTCTGCACAATTAATCCAGGCACAAAAAAAGATTGATGTCAAAGGAACGGAGTTACTTGAGGTAAAAACACAATGTGACACATTGATGACCCAACATCGTCAACTCTAGGCACAACTAATGGACTTACAAAGATTACATGAAGCCAGCGAGGCCGACAAAGAGCGAATAAAAGCTAGAAGTCACCTGCTTGAAACACAACTGAAGGTATACATGGAGGAGAATGATACTTTACGAAACAGAGAATTAATGAAGTCATTGCTATATGATCAACCCATCGAAAAACAAGAAACAACAGATATTGATCAGAAAGAGTTAAGCGATCAGATAGCAAAATATGCAGATTTGCTGAAACAAGAGCAAGAATTGAGAGAAGAATGGGAACGTAAGTACATTCAAGAAACAAATGAGCTAAAAAAGCAGTTCAATACAGCCCATGGCAAACTTGCAACAAGTTACACCGAAAACATGGACAATGTAGCAGAAATTGGCAATGAACTGCTTGAAGCAAAAGAAGCACTCAGAGCAGCCATGCAAGAAAATAAAGAGAAGACTGAACGTATAGCACAGTTAGAGATCCAAGTAAAGCAGAAAGCGCCAATCGGGACACCAGTAGAGCCAACAAAAGAGAATCCTACTGACGAGGTAGAGGTACGTCCTCTATCTCCCCCGATTTATAATTCTCCAATACAGGAGCAGATGGCGGACATACATGATGATCATCCAATGCCATACACTGCAGAAATAGGTCAGAAGGAACGGGCACTATTGGTGTCCCAGTTGACAGAAAATTTTGAAAATGAAGTCATCAAAGTCATGAAGGAAGCAAAGATCAAGGGTAAAGACTTGGATACGATTATGAAGCCTTTCAACATTCCCTACGGATTGATGAAAGAGAAAACAAGACAATATATAAAGAAGATTACACAGAAAAGTCCAGACGAGCAGCTAAACTTCAAACAGGACACATTCGCTTACACTCAAGAAGAATTTGAAGCTGCACAACCTGTTTGGAGAAGGAAATTTTTGGAGAGAAATCCTACACTACGGGTGCATTGGCAAGTAGCACCATATTTACTACAAGTAAACCCTTCTTTTTGCCCAATGCCACGTCGCAGAGAAGCACACAAATTTTTGGAGATGCAAAAGACCGGTGTAATCAATAAACAATGGCTAAACTATCCACTCCTTCCAAGTCCACCACATAATTATTTACCTACAAAAGATTACATGGTAAAAACAATCGAGTTTTTGCTGCAGACTCATACTACCGTACCAGATTTAACTATCTAGCTGACAAATAAAATACTCAGTATGATACTTACGGTATTGAAGGTCTTCAAACATGCAGCATACACATTTTTGAATTTCATTGGCATTAACCAGGGAACAAATATTCTGATTTTTGACTTGTCTGTTACGCCTAGCCGCCCTACCATAATGGCTTATTATTCAAGACTCATGTTTTTGCCAAGCACATATATGCAGACCTTCGAAGAAGCTTTCTTCATAGGATTTTTTGAAATCGATTCAGAAATCTTTTTGAAGATGTCATCCAACCTAAATGCCAGATTAGTGGCATATGAACTGAGCTTCTTCGCCGATCACAGACAGCCACCTAATGATGGCGTAAAAGCTGAACAGTGGAAGCAGCTAATGATACGTGAAGCCAATCTGCTTAATGAAACAGAGCAAAAAGTATATAGAACATATTCCCGTCGATTGTCAAAGCCTGTCGAGGACGACAGAGTTCAGGAGGGGGGCAATGTTCAGGGAGAATCAAGCAAAAAGAAGAAAAGAAGAAGACAACGAAAGAAGCTTCACTAAAAAGGTAATATTTGAAGACATATCTCTGCAAGAAGCCCCGCAGGGACGCAACACCCATCTCTGCACAGAGCCCCGCAGGGGCACGCATCAAAGAAAAGCACGTAAGTGGAAGGAGGGACCAGGGCCAGGAAAGTATCCATGAAGATGTGCAAGAAGATAATTGGCAGGTACTAATCCTTCCACTGACAGCGTGCGGTGAAAAAAAGTAAACAAGCTCAAAGCAATACAACAGGGTCACATGTGTGCAACCAGGATAAATCAGAGTACCACAAGCAAGACATAGGTCACTGGTGGCGTACGTGGCAACCCAACTGAATACAGAAACCCAGATATGTGATATACGGAATACCAAGGGGCAAAACAGAAGCAAAGGACATAGATCCGATAAAATAACAAATTCTCTGACGGTCTTTATTGCTTCTCCGACCACTGGGTGCGTGTATTCAGACCTCTTAAAGCAAGCCGAAGACAGAAGCAAAGGACAAACCTCGGATAAGATAACCAATTGTCTGACGGTCCTTATTGCTTCTTCGACCACTGGATGCGAGCACTCAAAAGACTTAAATAAGCAGCCGATGAGAAGATAAAGCTTGTCAAGGGACGACAGAGACGAAGAGGGGGAGAGTGTTGCAGAGCAAAAAGAGCACAAGGCAGAGAAAAAGAAGGGCCCCAAAATTTTTCCGATTTGGACACCTTATTTTTGTATTATAACCATTGTTGTAATATATTTTTCGATGTAAATGCACTAGAGGAGTCCTCTAGATGCATCC
This sequence comes from Ceratopteris richardii, assembly GCA_020310875.1. Taxonomy (NCBI): domain Eukaryota; kingdom Viridiplantae; phylum Streptophyta; class Polypodiopsida; order Polypodiales; family Pteridaceae; genus Ceratopteris; species Ceratopteris richardii. Next base: position 135,478,242 of record CM035429.1, on the reverse strand, counting down.
CCACAGAAGATTAGAAGCTTACCCATGTAAATTAGTAGGAAATTAATCTTTTAGTGAATAAAGTGCCGGTCTCTTGTGTGGAAGGACCATTTTTAGGGCACAAGTATATAAGTCAATTTGTGACTCTTTGTAAAGACTTTTTGCCATTGTGAGAATCAAGAGCACAAAATTTCGAATTTGTGTCTTCTCCTCTCTGTATCTTCTTCTTTGTGAGCTTGTATGCTTGTGTATTGCTTGGAAAGAGTGTAGGGAAGTGTTGCCTATCCATGAAAGTGTTTGTCTATTGTTGTTAAGGTGTGTGCGAAGTGTAGGAAGTGCTGAAGTGTAGAAAGGTCTTTCCCTAGACTCAGTATCTTGCTCATAACTTGAAGTAGAAGCGTCAAAATTGAGTGAAAATACCGCCATTGGATGCATCTTTTTGAGAGCTTCAAAACGCATATGCTATTTGCTATATTTGGAGTTCGGAGCTAAGAGAAAAGCTCAATTTACTCTTGGCTGCTGTTCCAAGTATCATGACACCATGACTCACAGTTGAAGCTTGTTTGGATTAGTCTTTGCCTTGTTGGCACTCTTTGAGTAACTCATTTGCATTGATCGTCATTTGAATGCATGTCTTCATACACTCGGCTAGGTTTTGATACTCATCGGATTGATAATTAAAGCGTGAATCCCCACTATATGCACTTGAGGGGGATTGAGGTATAGTCTCTTTCTCCACAAGTCCCTAAGTTGGTTCTTAGGTACACACCCACCTATCTCTCACACACACATGTACCTTTGCACCTATCCTCTCACTTCTACTTATGACGAGGACAAGGCCACACTCCCCCAAAAAATAGCTTGCCAAGAATGTGCCAATAGAAGACTCTTGGCAGCAACTTTCCCCCTTTTTCTCTTCAAAAACATGCGCTAATGGGTGTCCACCCCCCTTTCACGCATGGTGAAAGTGAAGGAGCCCCTCCCTCAATCTTCATGGATGTCTTAGAAGTAATGAAATCATCTTCCGACTTGAAGGAATTTCTGTGAATAATAAGGATCCAAAGCATTAAGCATCCTGTAAGAACCTAAATCGCATGCATTTCCATGTGAACCTAATGAGCTATGTGGATATGGCAGCCGAGGATGTAAAGAGTCGCATTATAAATTTTTTTTCTGAGTTAGCATTGTCGTATATTGCTCTTTTCTAACTCAACATGGTCACCATATTCAAAACTTCCTTTGTTCTATCCTGCAAAGTGAAAGGTTATTAGTGTACAAAAAATCAATATTTACTAAGCTTAACATATACTACAGACTTAAGTATGAAGGAACGAGCACTACTGGTGTCCCTTCTTACAAGGAATTTTAAAAACGAAGTGGTGAAAGTCATGAAGGTCAAAAGCAAAGATTTAGATCAGATTATGAAGCCCTTCAACTTACCTTATGGAATCATGAAAGATCAGACTCGAAGGTGCATCAAGAAGACTACGGGAAAGGACCCGGACGAGCAACTGAACTTCACAGCACACACTTTCAATTATACTTTCAATTATCCAACTTTGTGGGTGCATTGGCAAGAGGCACCATATCTATTACAAGTCAATCCATCTTTTTGTCTTGTGCCACATGGATGATATTGGCCAGAGTTTTGGGATTTGCAATGGCAAGGTAAAAAAATAAACAATGGCTCAATTTTCCTTTACTACCAAGCCCACTACATACTTATCTCCCCACCGAAGAGTACATTAATATGATACTTACAGTACCAAAAGTCTTCAAGCACATAGAATACACATTTTTGAACTTCATTGGAATAAATCAAGCACATATATATTAGTTTTTGACCTTTCAATTATGCCCAACTGACTTACTATAATGGTTTATTATTCAAGATTAATGTTTTTGCCAAGTACATACATGCAAACTTTCAAAGAAGCATTTTTCAAAGGCTTCTTCGTGATAGATTCTTAAATATTTCTAAAGATGTCTACCAATCTAAATGCAAGGTTTGTGGCATATGAACTTAGCTTTTTTTGCTGACCACAGACAAGCACACACGACGGAGTCAAGTTTGAAGAATGGAAGCAGTTAATGATATGTGAAGAAGATTTGCTAAATGCTATAGAGCAAAAGGTATACAAGATGTACTCCCATTGCATTCCAAAGCCTATCAGGGACGAAAGAGTTCAGGAGGGGGGACGTGTGGAAGGAGAAACAAGTAAAAGAAAATCAAAGAAAAAGATGCAGGAAGCCCCGTAGGGGCATGCAACACCTTTCTTTGCATGAAGCTTTGTAGGGGCATGCATCAGGCTTTAACAAAAAATAGGGAGGACTTGAACACAGTGAACAAGAAATAAAAGCTTAGCCCAACTAGATGATGAAGAAGTCTAGTGATGCCGAAGAACTCTAATGAAACGTGACAAATATCAAAGTCACTATACCACTAGGTGCACGTGAAGAAAAGAAATAAATAGGCTTGAGCAATACAATGGGACCCCAACATAGTGAACAAAGAAATAGAAGCTCAACCCATTTGGATGCTAAAACACAATGAAGAGTGACTAATAAAGGCCACGACTAGGTCACATAGTGCATGCGAGGAAAAGAAGTGAATAAGGTCCTTCCAACAATACAAAGAACTCTAATGAAAGGTGATTGGATTGATGTCACCTCACTCATCTTAGCTGCTAGGTGCATGTAGTGGAAAGAAATAAACTGGCCAAAACCAATGCACCGAGTCCCGAGTTCTGATCAATTCCTTGACCACTGGTAAACTATACCTTCATGGCTTCCTTGAAGGTGCATGTAGTGGAAAGAAATAAACTGGCCAAAACCAATGCACCGAGTCCCGAGTTCTGATCAATTCCTTGACCACTGGTAAACTATACCTTCATGACAAAAAGCAAAGCCTGTCAAGGGACAATAGAGACAAAGAGGGGGAGAGTGTTGTAGAGAGCTATGAGTAGAGAAGCAAAAAAAAAAAAGAAGGAGAAGAAGAAGGCCCCCAAAATTTTTCCAAATTCGGCATATATTATTGACAAATATCCATCTTGTAACATATTCCACTCATGTAAATGCACTAGAGAAGTTCTTTAGATGCATATCCAAAGAGATTTGTAACTTTTCCCTTGTAAAATAATAAGAATTTAGGCTTTTTCAATAAAGTTCTGGTCTCTTGTGTGAAAGGAACAATTTTAGGGCACATCTATATAATTCCTTTTATGACTCTTTGTAAGGACTTTTTGACATTGTGAGAATAGAGAGCTAAGATTTTCAAATTTGACTTTTCTTCTTCTTGTATCTGTGTTTGTAGCTTGAATTGATTGCATGGAAGTGTTCTCTATCCATTTCATTGCTTTTCAGAAGAGTGTAATGTGTGTATGAAGCTTGAGAAGGTGTGTGGCATGATTAGATGAGTCCAATAGATCTCTTTTTTGCCCATAACTTGATGCAGGTTTGTCAGAATCAGACAACACTACCGCCATTGGATGCATCTCACAGTATTGACCATATTCCAAGTTCATAGCTAAGAGAAAAGTCCGATTTTGTGCTTGCTGCTATTTCAAGTATCGTGACACTATTTTCACTTGTCAAGCTGATGTATGTGACTGATTGCACTCATCTGCATGTAATGTTCGCTATCCCCCTTCATTGACCATTGTGTGAGTGCATGTCCTCATACACTCGATTAGTTTTAAGATACTTCTTGGATTGATAATTTAAATGTGTGATCAACCCCACTATATGTACTTATTGGTGATCGAGGTATCATCTCTTTCATCACAATTCCCTAAGTCATTGCTTAGGTACACATGATTTTTGAACACTTCCATGCACTCAATTCAAGCTACAAATACACATGCAAGCTCAGAAGCATGGAGATATAGGAAGAGGAAGAGGCAAATTTGAAAATATGAGCTCTCTATTCTCACAATGGCAAAAAGTCTTTACAAAGAGTCACAAATTGACTTATATACATGTGCCCTAAAATGATCCTTTCACACAAGTGACCGGAACTTTTATTGAAAAATACTAATTTCATACTAGTTTACAATTAGGGTAATGTTACAGTAATTGGGGATTCATGCATCTAGAGGACTCCTCTAGTGCATTTACATGGCTTCATGAGATATTCCATAGAAGCTTGAAGAAGAAAATTTATGCCCATAATTTGAAAATTTTGGGGCTCCCTTTTCTGTGCTTCTTTTTTTTGCAACACTCTCCCCCTCTTTGTCTCTATAGTCCCTTGATAGGCTTTGCTTTTTTTCTCTAGCTTTGTGTTTGTAGTATTTCTGGTTCCTTATTAACTGATAGCATCTTTGTAGTTGACGACTGCCAGCTCCTATGGAAGTTGTGAAGGTATAGATTACCAGTGGTCAAGGAACTAATTAGAACTCCGGACTTGGTGCATTGGTTTTGGCCAGTCTATTTCTTTCCATTGCTCACACCTAATGGCTAAGGTGACTGAGGTGACATTGATCCTATCACCTTTCATTAGATTTCTTTGTAGTGTTGGAAGGACCTTATTCACTTCTTTTCCTCGCCTGCACTGTGTGACCCAATCGTGGCCTTTGTTAGTCACTCTTTGTTGTGCTTTGGCATCCAAATGGGCTGAGCTTTTATTTCTTTGTTCACTGTGTTTGGGTACCAATGTATTTGTCAAGCCTGTTTATTTCTTTTCTTCGTGTGCACCTAGTGGTTAGAGTGACTTTGATATTGGTCACGTTTCATTAGATTTCTTCGGTGTCACTAGATTGCTTCAGCATCCAATTGGGCTGAGATTTTATTTCTTGTTCATCGTGTTCGAGTCCTCCTCATTTTTCGTTAAAGCCTGATGCATGCCCATGTGGGGCTTGGTGCAAGGAAAGGTGTTGCGTGCCCCTGCTGGGCTTCCTGCAAAGCTATGTATTAATGCTTATTTTCTCAATGAATCTTTTTCTTTGATTTTCTTTGATTTTCTTTTCTTTTTCTTTTACTTGTCTCTCCTTCCAGAACAGGCCTGTCCTTTCTCTTTTTTTTGCTGTTCTTTTTTCTCTCTCTCTCTTTTTTTTTTAAAAAGTAGTGTCTTAAAACCAAAAGAAGTGGTTGGTATCAATAAAATAGTTTACATATGTCAAATGTATCTCATGTGTGTGGGATTCTTGATTGTGTCTATGCATGGCCATGTAATGTGGCCCTATATTACTGCATACTTTGGAAATGACTTGAATGGTGCAAAAGGTAGGGTTATGCTAGGGGCACATGGTTTTTGCACATCGAGGCTTCCGATTTTACTTGTAGACATTAATACAATTTGGAGGTATCAATTGTATCTCGAAATGATGCAATCAATGGATGGTTGAATGACAGTTGATCATTCCTCCTTATAGGAATCCATTTTAGAACAGTGTTTGGCTCCATATAGATCACTTTTAACCTCTTCATGTTTGGATGGTTTCTTACATTTTTTATCCCTCGTGGTTGGCTCTTTGGTTTTGTGGGTGATATTGGTGCTTTTGGCTTCCAAACCCATACCCTTGATGGTCATCTTCTAACTATCATCGAAGAGGTGAGGTGATCTTCTTTTGATCTCTGTGATTAGTTTTGACCCTTGCCTTTCCTTGACTTCTTTGTTGAGACTTTACTCGTGTAGGAGAACATAGGGTTTTGTGCATGTAAGAGTTCCTTGGGTACCCACATGTGTAATTGTCCTTGTTGAGCTGCAACTAATTTCTTGGGCACCCAAGTTTGTCAGGTACATTGTAGTTGAGCCTATCCTTGTTGCTTGGTTCTTCTTTTGGCATGGTTGGCCTGCTTGGATGGGAATTGTTGTTGCAAGGCTAGTGGTTGCTCTCCTTTTTGTACCTAGATCTGTTGCATGCTCAGAACTACTTTCTTCTTGAATGATGTTTGACTATTTGATATAGCGGTTATCATGTACTATTTTGCTTGCCTCTATTGTTGAACTAATATGACTTCATTAGTCTTTAAAAAAGGAGAGAGATCCACTCGCCTTTGGGCATGCTCTTCCATGATTGAGTCCTTTTGCATCATAGAGCTGTTGACACACTCAACATCTTCTTTTCAAAGATTAGTCTTAGAAGAACTAAGAGAATGTGTGATATCTGGATTTATGATCATGCAATTCTCTAATTCTAATGTAATGCATTGCTCATGTACTTAAACTTAAAGAAGTTGACCTCTTAAGTTTAAGTTGACGGCATGGTCCTAGATCCAATTGTGAACCAAGACAAATGGTTCCATAAGGTCCTCATCTTGACACACTAGCATTTTGACTCTCATTGGGACATCTTGAATGTAGATGGGAAGTTCCACCTTGCCCAAACAAGGGGTTTCCATGTTGGAGTTAGACGTCTGCGGAAGCACGCGAACAGCACAAGGAAGAAGAAGAAGCTTGGAGCACAACACACAAGACTGAATGAATTACTAGAGAATGTACAAAGATAAGTAGCCCATTAGGGCAATAGGCGTATATACAAGCCGGGGGAAAAAAACCTCCTAAAGAGGGAAAAAAGTGCCCCGGCGGTGCTAGAGTGTTCACACACATCACTACCTAAATATATCAACAAATCCCCCCTGGGAGTGATGCGGTGAACAAGGAGCTGGCACTCATGTATAAGGAAGTGCCGAGCTATGTGGAAATCACTCCACAAAAGGAAGTAAGCCCAAAGCTTTGCGGAAAGCTTCAAACTTCTCCCTAGGCAGAGCCTTCGTGAAAAGGTCTGCAATGTTCTCCTGCGTGGGCACATATGCCAAGCTGATCTCCCCAGCAGAGAACCTCTCCCTGACATAGTGATAATGCACCTCAATGTGCTTAGTGCGAGCATGGAACACAGGGTTCCTCGCAACTGCCAATGCGCTCTGACTGTCAGTGAAGATGGTGGTGGCAGAAGACTGGCCAACACCCAAATCAGCCATAAGGCGTCTGAGCCACACACACTCAACAGTCGTTGTGAAAGCTGCCCTATACTCAGCCTCACAACTGGAAGTGGCCACAGTAGGCTGCTTCTTGCTCAACCAAGATATACATGAGCTACCAAGCATGAAGCAAAAACCACTGGTGGACACACGAGTGTCATAGCAACCAGCCCAATCTGAGTCAGAAAAAGCATGCAAATCTGGCGGTAGTGATCCCCCCTTGGGATAAAACAACCCAAGTAGCCGAGTACCACTCAAGTAGCGAAAGATGCGCTTAACCGCTTTCCAATGTGTGACTCCTGGGCAATGCATAAACCTGCTCATCTGTGAGACAACAAACTGAATATCTGGCCGAGTAATGCATAAGTAAATCAAGCATCCAACAGCCTGCTGATAGAGAACAGCATCAAATGCATCTCCAGCATCATGAAGACTCAATCGTAAACCTGTCTCCATAGGAGTGGCAATAGGCTTACAGTCTTCAAGGCCAAAACGCTGCAATAATGTGTCAATATATTTTGTTTGACACAAAGCCATTCCACCATCAACTTGCATAAACTGAATGCCCAAATAGTGATGCAAATGCCCCAAATCAGACATCTCAAATGAGGCATGCAAATCAGCCTTGAAATCAGCAATATGCTTCTCAAGAGGACCAGTGAGCAGCATGTCGTCTACATAGACAACAATGATCAGAAGCACATCATTAGCACGCTTAACATATAAGGTGCTTTCAGTTGGACTGTTCTCAAAACCATGTGCAATCAAATAGGCATGTATTTTCTCATACCAAGCACGTGGTGCTTGCTTTAAACCATATAACGCCTTCTTTAACCTGCACACCTGGTTTTCATGCCCTTTCTGCACAAAGCCACGGGGCTGAAAAACATACACTTCTTCATGCAAGTCACCATTCAGAAATGTTGTTTTAATGTCCAACTGATGTACATTCCAACCATGATGGGCTTCAAGTGCACAAATGCTCCGAACAATAGTCATACGGCATGTAGGTGCAAAGGTCTCATCAAAATCAATGCCTCTTTGCTGCGCATAACCCTTTGCAACAAGCCTAGCCTTATACCTGTCAACTGTACCATCAGGTTTACGCTTCAGCTTGTATACCCACTTAGTGCCAATGGCCTTCTTGCCAGGAGGCAAGTCACATAAAGACCATGTACCATTCTTCATTATAGCATCATATTCAGATTGCATAGCAGCCATCCAATTTTCTGAATTTTGTGCTTCATCAAAAGAAACAGGCTCATTCTCATCACAGAGACTAGATGCAGCCATAGCATAGCAATCTGATGCAAAGGAGGTACTATGAGAGCCTGAACGAGTACGATATGACAAAGGTGCATCTAATTTGCTGTCACGCAAAGTCTGCACCAGCCATTTTGGCATAGTTTTTGCCTGTTCAATATCAGCTCTCTCATCAACAAGTGCATCATGTAAATCTGCATCAGAAATGGAATGATCTGCATCATCATATGAAACCTGCAAAGGCTGAGAAGTTGCCTCATTAGGACCAGCGCTAGCCTGTCCACCTGTAAAAAGAGGCATCAAAGTATCATACATGTCTTTGGAGCTAACAGATGTCTCCTTAGTACATGAAAGCAATGGTTGAATAGCATCTTCCACAAAGACAACATCACGGCTAACCAGAATGCGTTTAGTCTGTGGATGATACAGATGATAGCCTTTACTTTCAGAACTGTACCCAACAAAAATACATTTTACTGCCTTATCATCCAATTTTCTGCGATGTTGTTCAGGCACTAATGCATATGCCAAACAACCAAAAACACGCAGATGAGCAACAGATGGCTTGCGGTCATGCCAAGCCTCATATGGAGTGATAGACTGCAACGCTTTGGTGGGACACCTGTTCAGTACATATGCTGCACACATGACAGCTTCAAGCCAGAAACTATGTGGTAAAGCCTGACTTTTGACCATGCACCTCGCCATCTCCATGAGTGACCTGTTCTTTCGTTCAGCAACTCCATTCTGTTGAGGTGTATACGACACTGTACACTGGTGTTTTATCCCACGTTCAGCCAGAAATGCATTAAAATCTGAAGACATATATTCCCCCCCTCGATCAGAACAGAGGGTGCCCATTTTACATGCTGACAGATTTTCAGCCAAAACCAAAAACTGTTTGAAGCACATGAACACTTCGGACTTTGCTTTGAGTGGATATACCCATGCATGCCTGGAAAAATCATCAATGAAAGTCACGAAGTAAAGGTAATTTCCAAAAGAGGGTGTCTGCATAGGACCACAGACATCACTATGTACAAGCTGCAATTTCTGCATAGCCCGAACTGAACCATCTTTTGGAAAGGAAGAACGCTGCATTTTGCCCAAAATACAGCCTTCACAAACATGTTTTCCAGGTGCCTCAAGTTTGGGCAAAGAGGACACCATTTCAGATTTCTGCACGCGTAACAAGCTAGCAAAATTCAGATGACCAAAGCGTGCATGCAAAAGCTTTGCATCTGACATAGCCTGAGAATCATGAACTGCACATGCCGAATCATTCACAGATCTTTCATAGTCTATGAGCTTATACAGCCCACGACATAAAATGCCAGAAGCAATAATCACATCGCCATTTGAGAGATCATGGACTGTACACCTGTCATCAACGAATTTCACAACCAAGCCAATCTTGGCTAATGCAGAAACTGATAACAGGTTCTTTTTGATCCCTGGCACAAATAAAGCATCTGACAAAGTGAAAGAACTACCATCAGCAGTAGTCAGAATGATCTTACCAACTCCCATAACAGGATAAGAGGAGTTATTGGCGCATGTGACAGTATTCCCTGTAGGGGCAGGCTCGAGTGAAGAGAAGAAACTGTGCTGTGAGGTAATATGTTTGGTCGCCCCACTGTCAAAGTACCAAACATCTGAGTCTACTGCAGACATGCACTGATCATGAGAAGATGGGTCAAAACTGCAGACAGTAGTAAACGCCCATTCTTCTTCCTGCACAAGATTTGCAGACTCTGTTTTTGGTGTAGAGGCCTCTGCAACAACCATTCCAGCCTCTTTCTTCTTTGCCTCTTTAGCAGCCAGTTTTGGACAGTTCTTTATAATATGATCATTTCCTTTACAGTACTTGCAGAACAATTTCTGCTTTTCTGATTTCTTCTCATCTTTATCCTGGTTCTTCGATTGTGCAGCATTTGCAGATTTCTGCTTACTAGTAGAAGAGCTCCATTTTCCTTTGCCCTTCTGATTAGCCAGGAAAGCTTGATCTGCAACACGCATAATGGACCTGTTCTGCCTAGACTGATCTTCCTGCAACAGAACAGAGACTAATTCCTCAAATGACAAGGCATTCGGATTGCCTTTCATCATCAATCGAAGAGTAGAGGCAAAACTCTGATATGAATCAGGAAGGCCATTCAGAACGGTCTGCACAAGTGAGCTATCTGGTATAACCTCATCAGCAGAAATCAATTGTTCCTTCAGGTCTTTGATCTTTGTAAGAAAACTGTCCATCGAATCACCTTCATTCATGTGCTCACTCTCCAATTGTTTTCGGAGGTAAGCAACACGAGCCTCATTCCTAGCCTGGTACAAAGTGGTAAGTGTATCCCAAGCATCCTTTGCTGTTCTGCAAGAGCGAATGTGAGGAATAATGGCACGTTTGACAGACAAAGCTATCAATGCATGTGCCTGGGCATCTCTGCCATCCCATCGAATCTGCTCTGCAGTAGGTGCAACAGAAACAGCAACACGAACAGGAATCTGCGGAATATCATCTTCGACACCATCTTCATCAGCTCCAACACCTGTATTTGCAGTACCTGTCGTTACAGGTGTAACAGGACGTCTTTCAACACCCTGCACAATGTTCCACAATCCTTTTGCAACCAGTACATGTCGCATCATATAAGCCCATAATGGGTAGTTGGTACCATCCAACTTATCCTCAACAGCCAACATACGGAATACATCACTGCTTTCAGCCATGGCCGGTGACTAAAATACCTTGATGCAGAAAATTGACTGTATCTCAAAAAGTTGAACAGAACCGCCCACACGAGTTCTGCTAGAGCTGTAGCAGACTTCGAGACGCTTAAACTGGCGAACAAAAACTGGTATATACCTTTGGCACAAAAGGATGAAATAGCCTGCACAAGCACTGCGATAGTGCGTTCGGAGGCCGAAACGAGCTCAGATCGCGATTTCGGCACCACAAAGCGAAGCTGTTTTGATCTCGGAAACACCCTGAGTATGCTCACCAAATTTTGTGTGAATCTGAGACTGCAAACGGAGGAGTGTCGACGGCGCCCTAGAAGAAGCAACGACCTGCTCTGATACCAATTGTTGGAGTTAGACGTCTGCGGAAGCACGCGAACAGCACAAGGAAGAAGAAGAAGCTTGGAGCACAACACACAAGACTGAATGAATTACTAGAGAATGTACAAAGATAAGTAGCCCATTAGGGCAATAGGCGTATATACAAGCCGGGGGAAAAAAACCTCCTAAAGAGGGAAAAAAGTGCCCCGGCGGTCCTAGAGTGTTCACACACATCACTACCTAAATATATCAACATTCCACACCTCCAAATCCTATGTGATAGGCTTCTATGGAATTGATGTTCAATTGTTGATCCTGGTAGTATGAAAATCTAACTACACTAGTTGCTGCACGTGAGTCAATCAAGGCTCTCACAATCCGTACTCTTGTTCCTTGCCCTACCTCTATGGTCACAAAGGGACATCCGTTGATTATTCGAGGAGCAGTTGCACCCGATGTTTGGCATATGGCCATGTGATATCTTGGGGCATTGGGATTGACATCTGGGCCTTGTCACCTTAATGTATTTCACTTGATGTGCTCTCTAGCCTGTGCCTATGCTTCTTCTCTAACCCTTAATTCTTCTTCTTTTCACTTCTTAGCCGTATTGAGTCTCATTAGCATATCCTCTCTAACAGGATATTGATATAGCTTGACTCAACATTCACTAATATAGCTTGGAAAGATGTCACCTTCTAAAGTGGCCCATTGAACCGCACTACTAGTGGAAATTCTATTAATGACCATGGGCCCATATCCTCGTTTTTCTAGTTTATGGGCGTGTTGCTTTAGTGTATAAACTAACACTAGGTCTCCCTCTTTCAATCCTTTATCCTTGATGTGTGCATCAAAGTATGCATTTTGTCTTTTCTTTGCAACATAGATGCATGCTATTGCTTGAAGCCTGGTCTCATCTAAGCATTCTAGATCAAATAACTTGGAGGACAACTGATGTCCATTCCACTCGTTCTCTTGTGCTACTTTTAAAGTCGGGATAAAGAAGTCTAATGGTAACACAACATTCTATTAGAAGAACATTTGGAATGGGGTGGCATTTACTACTATTTTGTAGGCAACTCGATAAGCCCAAACAACATGGTGAAGTTCTTTATCCTAATTAGAGCATTTATTATTTATCAATTAAGTCAATACGTTGCATAGGATCTTATTTGCGCTCTCGGCTTGTCTATTAGCTTGTGGATGATAGGGAGTTGACTTCTTATGTATCACCAAGAATTCTTGGAAAAGGTTTTGAATGACTTCATTCAAGTAGTGCATACCTCTATCACTTACTAACTCTATTGGTAACGTGTATTTGGTGAATATGTTCTTGAATAAGAACTTAGCCATTGTTTGAGCATCATTCGTTTGTTGTGGCCTTCACTTCCACCCACTTTGTAAGGTAATCTATGGCTACAATAATGTACCCTGCATGGGAGTTTCTAGCTGGGGGGTTAATAGGACCTACAAAGTCTATAACCCACTTCAAGAATGCACATCCTCCCATCATTAGCCTCAAAGGCATCTTGTCTTTTTGGATTGGATATTGTGCACATTGGTGTGTGTCACATTTCTTCACATAGGTATGTGCATCCATATGAAGAGTTGGCCACCAAAGTCCGGAGAATAGAATGGTCTTAATTACTTGATCAGGCCCAAAGTGTCCACCTACAACACCACTATGTGGAGTTTCTTAAATTTTCAAGTAGTCTGATTCATGAACGCACAATCTTAAGTAATTGTCTTTGCCTCTTTGGTATAGGTTGTCTTCTACTAAGGCATAGACCTGAGCCTCTTGCTCCATGCTTTGTTTTCTTGCTAGAATAACCTCATTGGGTAGCATTCTGGATCTCATAAATTCTACCAATGGAGCACTCCATTCTAGAATCAACGACATGTGACAATGGGTAGCATACTCCATTGGGGGTCTATTCTAGCACGCTGGATAATTCTTAATCCAACCATGTGTTTCTTTGTCCATGCTAGGCCAATACACACCTAAACATTTTAGATTCTACATTGTTTGTCATTCAAAATAGTGATTTCCTAGCAATCTCTCATGGACTTGTTGCAACCAACTGCTATGTTCATCCTCCTCGACACAACAAGCTAGTACACCCTCTCTATCTTGTTTGTACATATTTCCTACCAATATTTGATATTTTTGTGATTTTACAATTTTCATCTTTGTTCGTTTTCACATTCTTATTTATAGGTCCGAAGCTTAGGATAGGTACCAATTTGTGGTAAAAGCCATTTTGTGTTAATCTTCTCGGGAATTGGCGACTTTGTTGTAACATGAAAATCCATCAAGGAAGCTATAAAGTTCCTTGCTTGCAACACGCTGTAATAAACGTTTGGTGATTGGAAGAGGATAGCTATCTCTTATCACAGTGGCATTAACTTTTTTGAGGTTAATACACATGCATAAATTCCCATTCTTCTTTGGCACCACGACAATGGGGGACACCCATTTAGTATGCTCAATCTCATAGATAAATCCAACCTCAATTAGTCTGTAGATTTCTTCTTTTATTTTGGTTGCATAAGTGTCATTACATGTGTAGGGCTTCTATTTGGTGGGCTTGGCATCAGACATGGAAAGCTACAAGCTCTACTACTTCTTCTGCAATTAGGCCTTCCCCTATGTATGTACATTGCTCTTCATTCTCTTCAATGGTTACTACAATATTTTTTGGTCTTTTCTTTATTATCATGTGCTTCTCCTGTGGTGGCCTATCTCTTAGGCATTTGTACCAAATTTTTTTGGTCTTCAACCTCATATTTCTTGAAATTCTCTTGTATTTCGAACAATGATTCCTCCTCTGCTTGTTTCACTACTTTACTTTTCTCTTCTTTTGGCTACCTTCACTTTCCTCCCTTGAATTTATAGTTTTAATGCTTGTGAGAGGTTCTTCTCCTCTTTGGGTCAATACTCCCACATTTTCTAGATACTACTCTTCTAAGTCAAAGCAAATATCCATCACAATGGACTCTCGATTGTCGTCATTCTCTTCTTCTTCTATGCCCTCATTAGACTCACACTCTTCTAGCAAGAGTTCACACATAAGCACAGAGATATCATAACCCTCCTCTCACAATGAGGTGTCCACTATTCTTCATTGACAACTATATCCATGGTGGCTAAGATTTCTATCCAACCATGAGGCTCAAATTCCTCATTTGTAAAGATCATCAGTGTGTAGGCTGGGTCTCTAACTAGTCCAATTTCTTGAAAAGTTCCTTCTTCTTGCTTTTAGGCATCTTTCCTCTTCCTTTGCAACCTTGCACATCCACAAGTGAGTATCTTCATGCATCCAGGATGGATCAGGAGAACTTTCTGAATGCTCAGAGATTGAATCTTCTTGCACCTTGTGGATAGGATTCCACTATAGGGGTGGTACATCTCTGAAGGTATAATCTTCCAGATTGACCTTGGTTTTGACCCCTAAGTGCTACATGTACAAGGAGTTGGTTCCCCAATCTTGCACTATTTGTAGTTGTCATAGAAAGGGTCTTCCTAGGATCATTTCATAGAAATTATTTTTTCCAAAGTCACATATAACAAAGGTGTGTTCAAAATCTACAACACATGTGGTTAGAGTTATCCCTTCTAAAAATCCTATAGGTCTTCCAATATGGCATCAGCCATTTGAAGCTTCATTCTAGTTGGTCTTAATACATGTTTTCCCCATTGCTTCCATAACGAGGTCGTAATTGCAATGCCAACCTGAATCTAAGATAGCTTTAGTTGTGTAACCTTGGTAGGTGATTGGAAGATGAATATTACCTTCTTCACCTTCACTCATGTCTTCTATTTTGTCTAGAGATATCTATGGGACTTTCTCCTTAGAGTCTGCTTTTGCCATATTTGAACCACGTTTTGGAACCGGATCCACAACATGTTTCCATAACTTAGGTTTTACTTTGAGCAGCTCTTCTAAAGTGAGATGACACTACACCTTAGTGTTCTTCACAACTTCCATTTTGCTTGGAACCATTGAGTCTTCATTTCTTATCAATATTGTGGGAGCTTTGATATGAAGAGTTTCAGATTCCCATGGGCTTCTAAATTGTGGCAACTCTTGTAAAGAATTAGATTCAAAATCTAATCTTTCATCTTCTTGTTGCTCTGCTTGGTCTCCATAAATAGATGGAATGTCTTAGGGAAATTGATAATGAAGATCATTAATTTCAGGAATAAAAGGGGGACAACCCTTCTCCTTGGCCCATTTCTCTTATTGTATTTCCCGCAAGAACTGTTGAGAGTATTGTTCAAATGAAAGAGGTGTTCCAGCATCCATGGAATCAGGAACATAAACTTTCATTGGTGGTGAGATTTCTCTTTCAACAACTGGTTGAGCCTGTGGAGGTAAAGAACCTATGGCTTGTTTACCAGGTGCTCTAATCTTTCTAGTAAAGCCTTGGAAATGCAAACCCAGTTTGATAGAATTTGTCTGATTTAGCACTTGATTGGTCTCAAGCATAGCTTGAGCTAGTTCTACCATTTTCATGCATATTTTTATGCGTTCAATCTTAAATTTTCTCTAGGGAACTCTTGTCTAGGTTTATGGTTGTTGGCCCTTCTTGAAGTTGAGCCTAGTAGGCCTAGAACATCATGTCCAAGCCTTCTAGGGTTGGATCTACGAGAATAGACCCTGGTTGTGGTCTATTTACAATGATTGGTGGGGTGGGATGAAGTGGAGTGGATGAATTTCTGGCATACAAGGGGTTTTGAGATGCAATGTCTACAATTTTTGTTTTTGCATATCTTAGGCTTTCTTCTAGTTCTAATAAATTTCTAGCCCACTTAGGATTGTCCTTCTCCATGGTATCCTCCCAAGTTCTTTTTGTCCTCTTACTAGGCTCTCCAAATTCACTTGAATCTGATTGTTCCATTGGTTTCACCTTTTGTAAGGCTTGTGCCCTAGTAACTACATGTATAGGAGCCACATTAATGCTACTTGAACTTGAATCCACCACTAAGCCTACCACATTAATGTTTGTTGTTACCCTTTGGAGTTGTACTTCCTGTATGATTTGTTTACATCTTTGCATCCTTTCATCCTCTAAATCTGGCATAGGATATGCCATCCCATGATCTGTAGGATTTGGTCCATCTTAAATTCTTCCTTTGTATGCTCTTATCAGAGTCTCCAGACTTTGTGAATTTTTTGTCTCTTTCTAAGTCTGTGTATTTTGTGGTTGGCTATTGTTTGACTGTTCCATAGTCTCTTTACCCATTCTCATTTTTCTTTCCCATCTTCCTTTTTATCTGTTTTTCTTTTCTTTTGGAAATGGAATTTTCTTATGTTCCTGTGTATGTGTCTCCTTTGTTGTTTCTTGTTGTTTAGCTTGTGCTCTTGTTATAACATTTACAGTTACTTGATCATGGTCACTCAATTCTTCTTGCTCCATTATGTTAACTGTTTTCAATGGTATGTTACTAGATGTGTTCTGTTGTTTTTGAGGGTTTCTTGGAGAATCCTTTATTAAGTGTTCACTGCCACAATCCTTACAATAGGCTCCTTCTATTCTTAGCATAGGAGGTTGTGGGCAGTCTCTAATGAAATGTTCTCCCCCACACCTATAACAAGTTATCTTTTGACTCCCTTTAAATTGAGGTTTATGATTGGACATGTAATTATTAGTTATGTACATAAATGTGGCTGTGTCCATTTCAATTCTCCCATTTCCCAAGTCCAGGGCTTGCAGTTCTGGTTCTCTCTGTTCATATCCTTCCCAATCTTCTTGATATCCTTCATTCCAATGATAATCCTCTCTGTAAGATGATCTAAGTCTTGAGCTTTCTTCTTCTATTGGTGTGTATTTTACTGGTACTACATTTGTTGGTAATGGTGGTTGTTGTCCAAGTACAGGTCTTGGTTGCTCAACAAATCCAGATTCTCTTTGTAAATTGTGTTGGTTCACATATTCTATTTCTTTAATGGGTTGTTTATTGTAGAAACACTCTTCTCTAGTATGGTTTGTCCATTTTCTTTCTAATGTACAATATTTGAGTGTTTTTCTATCTTGCAAATGTTGTGGTTTTTGGTAAGGACATTGTTGTACCAAATGATTTTCTCCACAGTTATAGCATTTCTTATTTGTTGCTATCCTGGTGTTTATCAAATTTGTCTTGGTGCTAACTTCTAGGGCTTTAGCAATGGCTTGTGCTAATTCTTCTCTTGGTGGGATTTTATCTTCATTTGTTCTTGGTTGATCAAATGCTAATTGATCTTGTCCTCTGTTATTCTCTAAGTCTATTGCTTCTTTCACACATGCTCCTAGATCAGGACATCTCCTATACTACACCAATGTTCTTAATTGTGCACTTCTCAGTCCTTCTATGAATAGAGATACTTGTCTTGCCATGGATGGTACCTCCTCTCTTGGACATCTATCAATGTATTGCTTGAATCTCCTAGCCGCCTCTATGACATTTTCATCTTTTTGTTGTTTAAAACTATGTATTAGGGTAGCTGTACTATGTTTTATTCCAGTTTTTGAGAATTCCCCTATGTAGGCTTCAAGGAAAGATTCAATATTTGGATACATTTCCTTTCTTCATGGAATGAATCAAGATAGTGCAGGTCCAGTTAGGGTTAGACCAAATGCTTCAAATTGTACTTTGTAATTCTCTACTTCTTCTGCCCTAATTAATTGTCTGAATTCTGCAGCATGGGCATGAGGATCAAAATATCCTTCATATTGATTCTTCATGCATTTAGATACTTGATAGGGCCTAAGCATTCTTCCATTGTTTTGCCACTGATATCTCCTTCTGAAAGGAAAATCATTCATTCCTTCTGCTTCTTTTTCAAAAGGATTTGGGGAAGTGTGTACTCTCCTACCTTGTTGTTGTTCAATATTAATGTGAGTTTCATTTTGTCTTGGCAAGTCTGGTTGCCCTAGGTTTTGTTCCCAAGTCTTTTGTCTGCACATTTCCCTAAATCATTAGAGTTTTTTGGATCATGTGAGAATATGTATACACATCCATGTCTATCCTATATCTTCCATCTTTAAATTGTGCTACTGGTGTTATATTTAAGGGAACTTCTAGGTTTCTCATCCTAATGAGAAACTTATGCATACCATCTTGATACACATAGGTTCCAAACCTATTTGTATACATATACTTGAGAATATTTCTATAATCACTAGTTTCAGAGGGTTCATTGGTTTCATTTAGGTTTTCCATATTATTTATCTGCCCTAAATCCTTCTCTTGTAGTTCTCCTAATACTGACTCTATCTCCTTCCTTTTTAGCTCCTGTTTATCAGGTGTGAACAATTTATTATCAGATCTCAGAATCATCCAACTAATTCACGATTCTGTGAATAGAATCGTGTTTTTCATGATTCTGTGAATGGAATCGTGTTTCTCACGATTCTATGGATAGAATCGTGTGGGGAATCGTGTTTCTCACGATTCTATGGATAGAATCGTGTTTCTCACGATTCTGTGGATAGAATCATGTTTCTCACGATTATGTGGATAGAATCGTGTTTCTCACGATTCTGTGAATGGAATCGTGTTTCTCACGATTCTGTGGATAGAATCATGTTTCTCACGATTCTGTGGATAAAATCGTGTCTCTCACGATTCTGTGGATAGAATCATGTTTCTCACGATTCTGTGGATAAAATCGTGTCTCTCACGATTCTATGGATAGAATCGTATTTCTCATGATTCTGTGGATAGAATCGTATTTTTCACGATTATGTGGATAGAATCATGTTTTTCACGAGTCTGTGGATGGAATCGTGTTTCTCACGATTCTGTGGATAGAATCGTGTTTTTCACGATTCTGTGGATGGAATCGTGTTTCTCACGATTCTGTGGATAGAATCGTGTTTTTTCACGATTTTGTGAAGAGAATCGTGATTTTCACGATCCTGTTCCGAGACGATCGTGAGCAATCACGATCGTTAAAAACATGATATTCTTATGAAAATCATATTCTGGGAATCACGATGTGGAGGTGATCGCAATCCAGGTGGATCGGGTCCGGTCGTGGCACACACAGGGTGTATGAAGCTAATGAATGTTGGATGGTTTAAGGACATGAAAGTGAAATTAATGTTGAGTATGGAGAGGAGAGAGATGTTGAAATGATTATGGGAATGGGAAAGTAGGAGTGCAATTTAGATTTATGAACATGAATGATAAGAATGAAAGAGAACCATACACACGAATCAAATTTGGAAGGAAGAATGGTCCATTGAAGGAGCTTCTTAAACACTTCCTAATTCTAATTCATATGCATAGTCTTCTTTGGATGATATGTATGCATGACGTGAATAGATGGAAAATCAGTTTCGAAAGGAAGAATGGTCCAATATTGGAGCTTCTTATACACTTTCAGAAACTAATAAATATGTATGGATATGTATGGATTATATGCATGCAAGTGAATCATGATGGTAGAGTTTACTCACAAGCTCAATGAGACATCCTCACTGGTTCAACGCAATCGTGCGGAGCCTTCTCACACATAGAAGAAAATAGAAGACATTTAAAAATACTTAAGAGACTGAGAGACATGCGAGAAGAGATAAGTGACAAGTGACATGAATTAAAAGAATTTGAATTAAGTTACATGTAAAATATCGTCGTGGTACGTCATGCTAAGCAGTCTACTGATCAAAGGTGGTTCCGACCCTCAAACCATGACAGTTCAACCGAATGTCACACGTAAGAAGGTGAGTTCCACTCCAGTGACCCTATGTATGTCTAGGCTCGTAACGTCTAACTAAAGAAGTCTAAGACTCATTAAAATCAGCTCTAACTCACTCACACGCTCCACCGAGGGTGAGTCAAGATAGAGATGCTGGTTTCAAGAGCCTATCCTAGATTGGAGTTCTAACTTAAATTTGAAACTAGGTTCTATACTCATACTAGCTCACCTTGGATCCTCACTCGCTCAACCGAGGGTGATCGTCTCAAGGAAACCGTAAGCTAGCATGAGCCCTATGGATGCCTAACAATGATGCTCTAGGAGTTTGGAGGGGGGTTTATATAGTTTTTTGAATGAATTTGGGCCCTTGGATCTAGAGAAATCAACTCTCAACTCTAGGATCACTACTTTTGATTACAACCATTTGATTAATCAAATCAATGGCTTGGAATTGTTCTTTCTATCAAATCTAGTGTAAAGGAGTGAAATTTAGGCGCCCTCATTCTCCACCATTGGATCTGGGGATGTCTGGACCGTCGGATCAGTGCTGACATCAATTCGGATAAGATAAGCCACTATTTTTGGAGAAAAGCTGCATTATTGATCTTTGATTGTTAAAAATTATCTTCTTTTATGGAAAAACTCGTGGATCCTCCTTGCTTTAAGCATAAGTGCATCTCCACCCTTGAATATGAGCTCATCTTGATCGTACAACATGGCTCAATCAGCTTTCGCCATGGTGGCCCTTCAACCCTTCAATTTGCTTAAACTAGAAAACTGCGGTGATCCTGAAAACTGGACTTTGTGCTCTTTGACCCTCCAAAAAAATTTAATAACAACTTCTACTCTAGACATTTTTTATTTTCTTTCAATTTCCAGATTTTGTTTCTTTCACTTTTCACTTCCCACTTCCCATAGCAGTCCTCCTATCCAACTTTCTAAGAAAAAAGAATTTTTTTTTGAATTTTTAATGAATTTTATGAATTTTTTAGTATTTTGCCCTAAATCAAGGTAAACACTTCACTTAGGGTTTTCTTGTTTCAAGATCCATTGATCTTTTGTTTTATGATTGATTATACTCTTTTATGCTTGCAATCTAATCAGTTTTGAAGTAGATCTTTCCAAAAAATTGTGTGCTAAGAAGTACAAGTATCAATTCATGCAAAGATAAACTCAAATACCTTTCTTTTCAAGAGCCAAATAAAATTTTTCAAGATTATTATCCTACAAATGAATCAATCAATTTGCACATAGCTACTTTAATTAAATTTCCTCATTGCAATCATGTGAACTTTTTCCAAGATTAACAAATTTGCTTGGTACTTAGTCAAAAAGCACCCTACATATGCAAAGATAGTCACATTTTACCTCCCTTTTAACAATCTTGGTTCATTTTTTTTCCACACACCTGCACTTTACTCTAAAAAGGTATGAATAACTATCAATTTGCAAGAATTTCATAACTTCTTTATCCCAAAAGGTTAACTCATGCTTTCTTTTCCCAAAAGACAAGCAAAGAAACCTACCTTTTCATTTTTCTTTCTTGATTATAAAGTAGTACCTTTTCAATGTGTTCAAATACCATCAACAGTGGAAGATTTAACAAGGTCCAAACTTCATTGAAGCTTTTGCTTTGTTCCTCGGCAATGGCGCCAAAAAATGTTTGTTGTTACCCTTTGGAGTTGTCCTCTCCAATCATTTTAGCATAAAGGATCAACTACACATCTTTAAATTGTCAATCCGGGAAGTATGCAAAGACCACAACCCCTTCTAGTTAATGGAATCCAAGAATAAGAGTTAAATGACTGTTTTTTTGAGAAATTATGAAGATGGAGAGAAATATCTAGGGTTTTGATTATCTTCAGTTCTACAACAGCATTTTCAATGATCTTTGTGCTTAAAGTGTGTCATTTCCACAATAGATCACAATTATGAAGTCAAGTTTCCAAAATTGTACCTGTATCACATAGATGAGACAATCGCGATTCTGTGAAAACTGAGAATTTCCATTTCTAGCTTTGATATTTTGCACTTTCTTACTCCATACACTAAGAATCACCTCTCTCCATACACATTACTCAGAAATACACAACTGAAGCTCACAAATTCCATGGATCACACAAAGAATAGACTCAACAAATCAAAAGAAAGTACATGAAAGGAGAAAACACGATTTTCTGCAGGAGAGCTCTTCACATTACTTGGATAGCAAACATAATACAACCAACCCTCTCAAAATAGAGGAAATTATCTTTTATACATTTTCAAGTGTCCCTTTTCACACTTGAATTTTGGTCCTTTTCCCTTCTAATCTAAAAATATGCTATCAAAGAGCTTCCAAAAATTCTAGAAAAAATACATATGATTCTAATTTACATGAGGAAGATTCTTCCTCATTTTTACATCATTTGTATAAATATTTCTACAAGTTTTTGACATTTTACAAATAATTTCCCTTCAAAAAATGCTTCTTCTAACAGCTTGTGTCCTAGTAACTACATGTATAGGAGCCACATTAATGCTACTTGAACTTGAATCCACCACTAAGCCTACCACATTAATGGGTGTAACCTTGGGTGCACTAGAGGGGTTCCTCGGACATTCTCTTGGGAGATGTTCTTTGCTGCACTCAAGACAAAAGCCTTGTATTGTGATGTTTTGTCCTTGTCCCGAAGCTGGTGGGTGGGGACATTCACGAATGAAAAGGTCGCACTGACATCTAAAGCATGGTCCTATAGGGGCGGCTTGTGTTCTCGTTTTTCTCAATTGGGGCCTAGGGTTTGGATTTATATACATGACATTGGAGTATTCTAGCTCCCAATTTGGTTCCACAGTTAATGCCTCATATTGATATGGATAAGTCTCACTATGCTCAGGTGACTCTGTGTAATAAACTCCTAGACTATCTTCATGGGTGTAGTCAGAACTCTGAGCATGAAGGTCATTTTTTGAGACCCAAGGGGTCATCGACACTAATGTTCTATTAGGGTTCTCCTCTACCACCACATACTTAACTGGAATCACATTGACTGGAGGTGATGGTTGGTTTCCTAGGACCGCTTGTGGCCTATACGGTGCTTGATATTGTTGTTGTGGCCTATGATATGGATGTTGGTATTGGTTTTGATACCTAACCTATTGGTAAGGTTGTTGATATCTTTGCCTAATAGATTTCCTATTATATAGACAATCTTGAGCTATATGGTTTGTGTATTTTCTCTCAATAGTGCAATATGGAGCATTCAGTTCTCTCATGTTCTGGTTTTGCCTTGGGCATAAGTTAGCCATGTGATTGCCTCTACAAGTATAACATTGCTTCAATGAAGTGACCCTTGGTGTCTATCTACTTTGAACTCCTAGCTTCCTTGCAACCTGCTCAGCTATCTCATCTATCTCAATGGAGGGTCTGGAAGTATGACTAGTAAAATTGTTAGAATCCTTATAGAGTTTGGATAATTCTAACTCCTCGCCCAAGTTGTCTTCTATGTCAATGCACATTCTCAAGCATTGATCTAGTGTGACTGGCTCCTTGAGATATACATATGACCTAAGTCTCCCACTTAGAAGTCCATCTAAAAATAGAGAAACTTCTTTTGATTGAGTAGGTAATTCAGATGTATGACATCTTTCTATGTATTTTTTAAATCTCCATGTAGCTAGCCGAACTATTTCTTGGGGTGTCTGCTTCAAGTTGTGGATCAATGATGATGTTTAGGGGTTGAAACCAAGCTAAAGCAATACCTTGAAGGTCAAACCAAATGCCTTGAATAGGGTGAACAAGTCCTCGACCTGTTCAACTATTAACACTTGTTTGAACTCAGCCACATGATCATAAGGATCTCCGAACCCATCAAAGTAGTTTTTCATTGTCTTGACCACTTGAGAGGGTCTAAGAGTTCTTGGGCACTCTCAGGGTCTAGGCAATGAAAAATCATGTTCATCTCTTTGATGCTTATGTGCTCTATGTCTTTCTCTTTCAGATCTTTTGGTTTCAAGTCCTGATCTATCTCTATCCATAGTGTGTGAAAAGCTTACCTCAGGTCTCTCTCTATTTCTTTCCCTCTAGGTTTTATGAGCCTGGGATGATGCTGCTCCTTGGAGGCTATGGTAAACATTAGATCTTGGTGGAGGGAAAATCAATTCGCTCTTCCAAGTGCATGCATGTCTATCATGCTCTATTACTAAGTGTAGAGAGTACACGTGTGGAAGCAAAATGAAAAGAAGAGTGTACTCACAAAAGAAAGAGTGTGAGAGACTCAAAGTGAGTAGACCAAGAAATGGGTAAACTCACAAATGAGCTTGCCAAGAGCATGGAGTAGCCTTCTCAGGCTACTAACCAAGTACAAATGGGGAGAGAGGCCCTCCTTATATAGATTTGGGAGGGGATCTCCAAAGTACAACTCATGTGGGATAATTCCCCTCAAAGGAGAATGAATACAATGGTAGAAGCAAATGGCAAGATACCCAAATACAAAAGAGATGCAACATAAAATGGAAATAAACTAGAAATGTAGTGCCTCTTGGATACAAAATGGAGATGCACTCATGCAAATACAAATGTAGATGATGTAGGAGCATCATTTCATCAACACCCCATCTGTAGCTCCATTTTGGATCAGTTGAATGCCGTAGAGGTCCACCAAGTGCTAGAGCGAAACTAGAGGTAGAGCCTTCATGAACATGTCCGCGAGGTTCTATTGAGAGGTACATTGGTCCAGAGTAATCTCCTGAGAAATGAGCTTCTCGCAGATGAAGTAGTGTTGGATCTTGATGTGCTTCATTCGAGCGTGGAACACTAGATTCTTGGTGATAGCCAAGGCTTGCTCGCTGTCCGTGCGGATGTGTGCTCGTGTAACCTACAAAAAATCAATGTCAAATAATAGACATTGAAGCGAGATGGCCTCATATGCTGTGAAGCTAGATGCTCAATACTCGGCCTTTGTGGATGAAAGAGCAACTGTAGGTTGCTTCTTACTTGTCCAAGAGATAGGTCCTAAGTGAAGCAAGAATATGTACCTAGAAGTAGATCATCGAGAATCAGGATCATCCACCCAATCTAAATCTGAATGTCCGGCGAGTTCGATGCCCCCTCTATACCAAAGACCATGATGTTGGGTGATGGCAAGATATTGAAGTAGTCTCTTAGAAGCATCCCAATGTGTTTGTTGCGGCTGATGTGCAAACTGACTGAGGATATCAAATACATAGGCAATATCTGGTCTAGTGTTGGCAAGGTAGAGTAATGAGCCAACAAGTTTTCAATAAGTATGCACATCCACAAGAGATGATGAATCCTCCAGGGTGAGCTTGATGTTTGGATCAAGTGGTGTATATATTGAGTGACACTAGTCCATGTTATATATGGAAAGAAGATAAGAGTAGTACTTCTTTTGTGATAGGAATATGCCTTCTTTTGTTTGCCAAACTTCCATATCCAAGAAGTAGTGAAGTAGTCAAAGATTTGTCATAGAGTACTCAAGGTGAAGCTGTGTGATGATGAATTTGATGCATTATTCATTTGATCCTATCAAGTTCAAGTCATCTACATAGAGGATGATCATGGTCACTAAGGACTCGTTCTGATAGATGTATAAGTTTGCATCCGCACTACCTCTTTGAAATTTTCTATCTTTGAAGAACTTGTGAATCTTTTCATACCATGCCCTTGGAGCTTTCCTAAGTCCGTAAAGTGCTTTGTGAAGCTTGTAGACTTGGTCTTCCTTTCTTTTGATCTTGAAACCTTCAAGTTGTTCAACATATCCTCCTTCTTGAAGATTTCCATTAAGGAAAGCACTTTTGACATCCAGTTGGTAGATAGGCCACTTGAAATGTGCACCTAGTGCTAGAATGATCCTTATGTTTGTAAACCTTGCAGTAGGGGCAAAGGTTTCTTCATAGTCAATGCCATGTTGTTGCTTATATCCTTTGGCTACAAGTCTTGCTTTCTACTTGTCTAATGTGCCATATGATTTGCACTAACTTTATAGATCCACTTAACTCCTATGACTTGATGATTTGTGGGCTTAGGAGCAAGGGTCCAAGTCTTGTTCTTCTCCATTGCATCCATTTCCATGTGCATAGCTTCTTCCCACTCAAGTTGGCCTTGAGCTTCTTTGTAGTTGGAAGGCTCTAAAATTTGTTGGATTTGATGCATCAATGTATAATTTACATAATTACTTTGTTCTCGTTGCTACTTTTCAGCGAGTCTTTGTGATCTTCTAGGTTGATGTGAAGTACTTGCCTCTAATGTGTGCTTTGAAAAGACTCTATCCCCCCTCTCAAATGTAGATGGGTGGATTGAGAATTGTATTTGGATCTTTGGTTGAGTATCTTGAAGCTTCGGTAAAGATTGGATCTTTTGAAATTGTGATGGAGTGGTTCACAAGATCGTATAGTCTATATGTTTTTGATTGTTCACTGTAGCTAATGAATATATGCTTCTTAGACTTGGACTATAACTTGTTGCAATCTTCTTTTGGTAGATGGAAAAATGCTTCACTTCCAAATACTCGAAAGGAATTGATAGTGGGCTTTTTTCCATAGTAAGCTTGAAAGGGTATCTTGTTTTGCAATGCACTAGTGAGGCCTCAATTGAGTATGTGCACAGTAGTGTGCACTACCTCTGCCCAAAATTTGTAGGGTAATTCTTTGTTATGAAGAATGGTTCTTGCCATTTCCATCACACTTTGGATCTTTCTCTTAGGTACATTATGGGATGGGGTGTGAGGTTGTGTGATGTGTCCTTTTATCCCCTTTTGTTTTAAGAATTTCTCAAAATTATGACTGATAAATTCACCACCTCCACCGGATCGAATAGTCTTGATTTTCTTTGATGCTTCATTCTCAACTTGGTTGATCCATTCTCAAAACTTAGAGAAAGTGTCTACCTTTGACTTCAAAAAATATACCCAAATGTAGCATGAGTGGTCATCTACTAGAAGAAAGAAGTAGAGTGATCCATTAAGGGAAGGGGTATTCATATGTCCACAAAGGTCCATGTGGATGAGGGAGGGCTAAAGGGTTCCTAGCTCTTGTGGAAGCTTCCTTGGGAATAAGAGCCCTATGTTGGTTGCCTTGGGTGCAAGCTTGGCAGACATCATTGACTTGCCTGATCTTGGCCAATCCTTTAACTATCTGAGAGGAGGAAATCCTTGGTAAATAGGAAGTGTGGCCATAGAAATCAACTCCTTAGATAGAAAGCAAGAGAGTTGTAGAGTCCTTTTTCTTCAATGCCTTGTGCAATGATGTCTTAGGTTTTAGGGTCAATCACCTTAACTAAGGTGTTATCAAATAACACTTGTTTATCGTGATCGATGATGGCCTTGATTGATACTAGGTTCATGCACAAGTTAGGAACAAATAAGACATTTGATAATGATTTGCACTCCCCTTGGGCATTGGTGATTTGTACTTTTCCTTTCCCTTCAAAGGGTAGGCTCTTGTTGTTGCCTAGGTAAATTTCTCTAGTATGGTCCTCAATCTCTTGAAAAGAATCCCCATCCTTACACATGTGTGATGTTGCTCCACTATCAAAGATCCATTCCTAATAAGAACTAGAAGTTACGAGGGCATTGGCCTCTGTGGAAATAAACAGGTCTTCACTAGAACATTGAGACCTATGTTGAGATGTTTTTGAGGGGTTCTTGGAACTAGAAGACTTCGATATATGCTTCTTCTTATAGAAAAATTTTTCCAAGTGCCTTGTTTTTTCACAAAAATTGCAGCTAAATTTCTTCGACAAAGTGTTGGAGCCTTGCTTGGGTACATTGCTAGTATTATCACTAGCATGTTTGCCCTTGTGGAAGGTTCTTTTAGTCTTCATGGCTGTCTCTTGTGAGGAAGTTGACTTTGCTCATGAATCATGGAGGAGAAAAAGTTGACGGACCTTTTCCCAAGTTAGAACTTGACCTCTGTTATACAGAGTGGTTACAAATGTTTCATATGACCTAGGAAGCTTGTTAAGTAATCTTATATCCACGTCTTCACTTGAAATTTTTCATCCATAAAGAGTTAACTTGTTTTGATAATCTTCAAATTGGGCGATCACTTTGGTTATGGTTTCTTGGGGATGTATAATGAGATTGTATAACTTGACCTTTAGAGTATAAATCTTAGAAGGTGTTTTATCCTAATATAAATTGGCTAGAATATCCCAATCTTCTTTTGAATTCATACCTGTAGTGATGTGACCCTTAGTTAGTTCGTCATATGTTAGGAGAGGTTGGCCTAATGCTTGCTTGTACTTTACATTCCATATATTCCAAGCTCTTAGTTCGGTATCCTTATCAGGCTCTCGTTTTGTGCCTTCGAGTACCTTGTACAACAGATTTGTATAGAGATAGGTCCTAATTGTACCCTTCCATATGTTGTAATTAGTGCCATTTAGCCTTTCATCTCTTAGCATGAAGATGGGTGTAAAGGAGGGTAAGTACAAGTGACTTGAGGGTGTTGCATTTGAAATCGTTGACATTATCATTGCTGAAATGAAGTTACCACACTTGCGAGAAAAATTGGTTCACAAAATTGAGCTGGGGTAGTGGTGGGGGGCTTAGAGTATTCCTACAATTGCACTAGAAATGAAGTAGATACCTTGGAGTGCGGGGCTTAGAATAGACCTACACTTGATGCGAGGAAGATTTACTTGGAGAAGGGGGGAGCTTACAATAGCCCTTTGCACAAAAAAAAGTCACACTAGGGACTTTGAGTAGCCGCACAAGGCGTGCACACAACACTCCTCCTTATATTTTGAGTTACAAAGATTATGAGGCAAATAGTGCCAAAAAGTGAGCAAAAAAATGTGTCCCAACAAAGGGTTGAGGTGAATACAATAGGAGCCCCTTTAGGAGTATGGTGTGACACAAGATATGCTCAAGTGTGTGGTGAGGGAATTAAGGCAAAATATGAATTATTCAAATGTGTGAACCCTTCAAATGAGTCTATTAAAGTTACTCTTTTTGGAAAAAAAACATCAATGTCGGTTCATATTCATTGCATTGCATTAAACTAATTTGAATTTCAGATCTGACCTAAAAAACAAGGTCATGACATGCTTCTCGAAGGAACATTCAATGATGCTACCATTCAAAAGAGAGAGAAAATATCCTATGTGGCTAATGATTGCATATGTGTGTCCTAATGAAGTGCGCCAAAGTTACAACATTGATTGGATCCGATCCAAATCGAGAAAAAATCTCTATTGTAGTTATGTGGGCCATCAGATGCACTTGAAATGAAGTGTCAGATTCAAAACAACTAAATTATATGCACAATGTCCACATGGATACAATCAAAATATATATTTCTGTGTTCCATCATCACCTTATCTCACGTTATCTCTCTCTACCTCTCATAGACACATAGACACAACCATCATTAGAAGATCTTCAAAGAGGTAAGTCTTTAGTGACACATTAGCACTAAAGCAACCTCCTATGGAGTCTCCTTTTCTCTAGTGGTGGATAAGAAAGAGTTGGAACTTGGCACCCAATTGATATCATAAATGATGTAATCCAAGCTCCATATGACATATATTCTAAAACTCCAATGAATGTGGCTAACTATAGCAACATGCCCCCTATACTAAACAAACTCCTCATGCAAGTTTGGGTGAATTAACACTTCTTCAGGGCGGTGAATGAAGCGAAGTACTCCTTGTTTCCGTCCGCTTCAAGGATGCGTAGATGGGATCTTCACTCCCACTCTGTCTCCATTTCTCTCTCGCTAATAGAGAGATGGTGCCACACTTCTCATATTGGTAGAAAGATTCTCTCTCTCTCTCTCTCTCTTTCTCCCTCTCTCTCTCTCTCTCTCTCTCTCTCTCTTTCGAGAGTTGAAACCTTGGCACAAGTCCTGAACACAAAAAATGACACAGTAGACATGGTGCAACTGTAGTAGAAATGAAAATGACTCTTTCTCTCTCCCTCTCTCTCTCTCTCAAAGTTGGCACTATCGCTCTTTGTCTTGCTCTTACTCCAAGCAGGATAGGGCACTACTTCATGACTCAGTTACATTGTTGCAAACATGAGCAGGTCATTAGAGAGATTCCAATCGATCATACCATAGCTAGAGTTCATGTGGCATAGCCACTGGATGTGCCCATGAGTTGCCAATCTTTCGTACCATAGTGACATGGTGATTTGCACAAAAATGATTTTTAATAACTCTGAATAGTTGAAATGCCGACTTAAAGTATGCTATGAGCATATGTGAAGTGCTCTGTGTTATTGTTTGTTGCACAGACACTCTTGTGTGTAGTTAGCAAAGTGCCAAGGCATACATCGATAGTGCAAATGCTTCCCTATCCAACTGTGGTAAAACCAAAAAAGTAAAGCTTCCCTATTACAAATGGATTATATTTATGCGAGCATACAATAGGCCTATCTAGTCTACTCATAGAGGGAGATGTGTCATGGATGATGCGCATAGAAGCTCCAGAACTTAATATGGCAAAGCATGTGTGTGTACATGCTATAGAGGGGGGAATGCACTAGAAATGCTACAAGATGTTGCAGATATATATGGAATGCAACCATGAGTATGCAAGGGTCCAAACAATCAATTAATAAAAATACAAAATGTAACCTCACTAGATAGTGTTCATGGATACTTATAAAATATGAGAGGCATCATCTATGCCACCAAAAATGCATAAATAAGCACATAAATATCACTATGAAGGGTGGGAGGGTGGGAAAGATGATGAAAAAGGGTGGGAGGGTGAGAAAATGGGCAAAATGAAATCTCAAACGACCATATAATGATGGAAAAAAGGACCTCTCTCAATGACTTGAAAGCCACACCACCAAGCTCTAGCATCACCACCACAAAAACAACCACCAAACATACCACCAAGACCTCCACCTAGCGCTCTGATACCATGTAGAGAGTACACACGTGGAAGCAAAATGAAAAGAAGAGTGTACTCACAAAAGAAAGAGTGTGAGAGACTCAAAGTGAGTAGACCAAGAAATGGGTAAACTCACATGGATTACAAATGATCTTGCCAAGAGCATGGAGTAGGCTCCTCAAGCTTCTAACCAAGTACAAATGGAGGGAGAGTCCCTCCTTATATAGATTTGGGAGGGGCTCTCCAAAGTACATCGCATGTAGGATAATTCCCCTCAAAGGAGAATGAATACAACGGTAGAAGAAAATGGCAAGATACCTGAATACAAAAGAGATACAATATAAAATGGAAATAAACTGGAAATGTAGTGCCTCATGGATACAAAATGGAGATGCACTAATGCAGATACAAATGTAGATGATGTAGGAATATCATGTCATCAACACTAAGAACATTCTCTCTGTTGTGTTATCTAGATAGACAACTTTGCCTGACATCTCAAGATTTTTGAACTCATAGATGGTGACTCCGCTTATTTTACTAAGTTGATCTAGCTTGAACCTCCAAAAAACTTCCTCCATTTCTCTATTTAAGAATAGTTCTATGGTTTTGTTGTCTTGGGAAAACCATCCTGGAGTAATCACTCTAGACAAGATAGATTTTCCTCGAGGAGTCTTAGGTTCTCATCCTAGGTCTCCTTATTCTAGGTATCCTATCTCATTCTCGAGAATGACATTTCCAGACTCATCTGTCCTATCTGGTAGGTTGGTAACCACATACATGGTTCCTTGCTTATCAATATAAGATCTGTCTTCAAACTTGATAACTGGGTGTTCAAGTTTGAAGGGCTGATTTGGATTTTTGAGTTGGACAATTGATCACTTCAGACCATCCTCATATATTAGAGCACCTAATTGGTTGGTCCTGATATATTCCAACTGCATCTTATAGGGATCTTCTGGTGTTTATAAATAGGTAGTGCTTGAGCTACCCGTGGGTCTCTCCATGCTAAAAGACATTTTTGAATCACTTGTTTCTGAACTTAGCACGTATGGATTGTTGGTGCGTTTTACCCAAGCCTACATGCTTGATATTATGATCATTTGTAAGTCACATGTGTAGTCATGTGAACACCTCTTGTAAAAGAGTACATTTTATCTCTTGTAATTGAAAAAAAGAAAAAGGAAAAAGATGGCTTATCTCATCCATGATGTAAAAGCAAACTCGTGGCTCTAACTACCTAAAACCACGAATTTTTGAGCTGGGGAATATCTCCTAACTCTGGGGATCACTTTTAGGTTGAGCCATTCCATTTCGAATTCAAAACTCCCTCCAAGAATAGCTATAAGAAGAGCAAGAAGGAAGAGGCGATTAGCAAGCCTTGTACGTGACCACTTCATGTCATTTTGTAGAGATTAAAGAGCTTAATCCATAACTCTATCATTCTACTCCCATTGTGCAAAAATTCATTGCCAATGTGGTTGTAATGATATGTGAATCTATACATTTATCATCATCTACTTCTCTGTTTTGTTCTCTGCTATACTCACTCAGAACAGTGACTTCAAAAGGTCATATCTCGCGTTCTACGCAATATTTTTCAGTGTTTTAACATGCGTTGGATAGCTCTTACTATCTCATTTCTGATATACAATTTCAAGGTAATTGAATTTATAGTTTTGGAGATATCGGCATTTTACTACTCCCTGGTCTATCTCTGTAGAGCCCCGAGAATGGTGGGCATGTTCCAGAAATTGATGAATCTTCTTCTCAGTGCTCAGTCCATCATTTGAAGTGTTTTAACTTGGATTGGGAAGCTTGCTAAGTCTATTTGCTATGCCCAAAAGGAATTTATCAAATTCCTACCAGGTTGAGAGCACTGTTCATTTTATCCAGCAGGTGTATGTCCAAAAATAGCAAGTTTTGGGAGCTAGTCATTTCGCAACTAGTCTGTCTTGACTTAAACTTTTGGGATACATGTTCCAAAGTACTTGGCTGATATTTTAATGGATTTAGGAAGCTCAAAGGGTCTACTAATCAACTCTGAAGTCTCAGTTGGCTGGTGTGAAGCTGGTTGTAGCAGCACCAACTCATCTTTGGATTGCATCCACCATCTCTCTTCACAGTGGTATCAGAGCATAGTCAAGCAATATGGGAGATGGATTTCCATCAACAATTGACAAATTGGATCGAAACAACTACCCGGCATGGTCTCTAAGGATGGAGGCTTACCTTTAAGGGAGGAATCTATATGGATTCATATCCGGAGATGAAACAATGCCAATCATGAGGAACAAAGGGCAACCATCACATGAAGAAGTGGAAGGACTTTCAAATTGGTGTTGTGAAGAAAAGCCCGAAGCAAAATGTGATTGATTATGTCACAAAGATGAAGGAGATTTCTGACCAACTTGGAAGCATTGGAGAGGTAATTGAAGAGGAGCAAATCATTAGACAAATCATAAACGGAATCAAAGCAGACAAAAAGTGGGAGTCATTCACAACAACCATGGATTTATACATGGATATGCATGTACCCGACCTCAACACACTCATGGGCCAACTCTTCACTCATGAAGCAAAGATTAGCAAAGGTGGTGAGTCCTCAAGAGGTAATCAAACCTTTGCCTTATATTCTGATAAAGCTAAGGTCAAGGACAAGTAAAAGAATAGGGAGAATGAAGATGAAGGTAGCTCTTTCCAAGCAAACTTTGCAGGTAGAGGAAGAGCTAGAGGAAGAGGCAGAGGTGGAAAGCAAGGCAGGGGGAGATTCCAATCATCTCAACCTTGCAATATATGTGGCTTATCTAACCATACTACTCAAGAATGTTTCAGGAACCCGAGGAACTCAAGAGGAAGAGGATTAAATAGAGGTGGCTATGGATCAAATAGAGGCAAATACAATGGAGGCTACAACAACAACAACTACTACATTTCAACAATTACAACAATAACAACTATCAAAGTGGCCATAGAGGAAGGAGAGACTACAACAACTATGCAGAGGACCAAAGTCAAGAAGATTCATTATTGATTATGAATCTATCAGTGAAGAAGGGTAAGGATGATGATCACATATTTTACATTGATTCGGGATGCTCAAACCATGTAGCAGGAAATGTGGATTTACTTTCTGATTTGGAAGATCCTCATAACAAGCATGAAGTGCAGACAGGAGATGACACAAAGCACTCAATGGAGAAGATAGGTAATGTGAAGACATCAGATGCGAATATGAACCTCTTAAGCAAAGTCTTGTATGTCCCTACAATTACCAAAAATTTAATAAGTGTTGGACAGACTGTTGAAAAAGGATTGCAGGTTAGATTCAAGCGATTTGGAGCATACGTTGAAGACCCAAGGCAAGGCTTTCAAAGGATTGCCAAAGAAAAAAAGACAGGAAGGCTTTTCACTTTTGAAGTGGAAGATACAAAGAACATAGCTTTGTTTAGCTATGGATCTCAAACTCTAACAGAGTTGGAGATATGGCACAAAAGGCTTGCTCACATTGGTGAGAGGACACTCAAACAAATTTGCAGGGACCAAAGTGTACTTGGTTTGCTTAATATCACAAGGCAACACATGATTTATAAGTGTGAAGCTCGTCAACTCGGCAAGGCTCATAGACAACCTTTCAATAAGAAAGGATATATGTATCAAAATCCTTTGGATCTAGTGCACATGTATGTGTGGGGTCGAAGTAAGGAGCCATCTATATCAGGCTCAAGATATTATGTGTCTTTCATAGATGATTGTAGCAGGTGGACCATTCTGTTTTTCATGAAGCACAAGGATGAAGTGTTTGATTGCTTTAAGAGGTATATTGCTCTCGTTGAAAACCAAACAGGTAGGACTTTGAAAAGACTCAGATCAGATGGTGGAGGAGAATACTTCTCTTCTGAATTTGATGCCTTCTTGCATGAAAGAGGCATTAAAAGGGAAGTCACTACAAGGTATACACCGGAACTCAATGGTGTAGCAGAGAGGAGGAACAGAGCTATTGTCGAAGCTGCAAGGCCCATGCTCAACGAAAAGGGATTGCAAAACTACCTATGGGCAGAGGCTGTGTCGACAGCCACATATCTCATAAATAGACTTCCATCTAAGTCACTAGATGGAACCACTCTATATGAAGTGTTGAATGGAAGAAGAGATGGAATTTTTTATGAAAACAAATCATGGTTTGATGATGACAGGAAAGTGAAGCTGCCATATGACTTGGATGAAGATTTTCCATCACTTCAACCAAAGGAGCCGAAGCAGATTGAAGAAAGTGATTCGAAGATTGACCTAGAAGACTTGGAAAGACTAAAGCTATGGAAGAACAAAGGTAAAGCAAAGATGCAAGATGCTACATATGGACCCGATAGTTCATATCAACCACTCAGAAGGTCTTCAAGGGAGAAGAAGAAACCAGAGAGGTTTGGTTATGATACTTCTTTGGTCACCAAACACTCAATCTACATTGCAAAGGATTCAACCAATGAAGAACCTACCACATTCGAAGAAGCACAAAGCAAGAAAGCTTGGAGAGATGCAATGGATGAAGAAATGGAAGCCTTGAAGGAGAATGAAACTTGGGAGCTTGTACCTAACAAGCCATCTATGAAGGTAATTGGATCTCGATGGATATACAAAATCTAGAGGAATCCAGATGGAAGTATAAATAGACACAAAGCAAGGTTAGTTGCTAAAGGGTTTGCTCAAACCCATGGTATTGATTATGAGGAGACTTTCTCTCCTGTTGAAAAAATGCCTACAATTAGGGTTCTCATTAGTCTTGCTGCATCTAGAAATTGGAATCTCTATCAACTTGATGTAAAGAATGCTTTCTTGAATGGATGGATTTTTGAGGAAGTGTATATGGCACAACCTCCTGGATATGAGGATGCACATCATCCTAACTATGTATGCAAACTAAAGAAAGCTTTGTATGGATTGAAGCAAGCTCCAAGAGCTTGGAATTTCAGATTGGTGACTTATTTGCAGGACCAAGGATTCAAAGCTAGCAACACGGATACCTCTTTGTTCATAAAGAGGAATGGATCTGAAGTGATCTATTTATGTGTGTATGTTGATGATATTATTATCACAGGCAATGATCTTGAAGGAATCAAACAGATAAAGAGTCAAATGAAGGAGGAGTTCAAAATAAGTGACCTCAGACCACTCACTTATTTTCTTGGATTGGAGTTAGTCTACACAGATTCAGGTATATACATCACACAAAGGAAGTATGTGCATGACATGCTCATCAAATTCAAGATGGAAAATACCAAGTGTGTAGGTACACCTATGGAGG
The DNA here is from genome assembly GCA_020310875.1 of Ceratopteris richardii. NCBI lineage: Eukaryota > Viridiplantae > Streptophyta > Polypodiopsida > Polypodiales > Pteridaceae > Ceratopteris > Ceratopteris richardii. The sequence goes on along the minus strand of CM035429.1, from coordinate 135,442,196 downwards.
AAAATCATAAGCTTAGTGCTTATGAAGGAGAGCCAATTGAAGACATCACAAGCTATCAAAGCTTGGTTGGAAGTTTGAATTATGCAACTCTCACAAGGGTGGATATATGCTATAGTGTTAGCATATTGAGTCAGTTTATGCATAAGCCGAGAAGACCACATATGGAAGCGGCCAAGAGAGTCCTCAAGTACCTAAAGGGGACCATGAATGAAGGTTTGTTCTATTCATATACTTCAGATATTGAGCTAAAGGTCTACTCAGATGCAGATTGGGCCGGATCTAGAGATGATAGAAGAAGCACATCCGGGTATATATCGTTTGCAGGTTCAAAAATCATTTCTTGGTCATCGAAGAAGCAACCAACCATGGCATTATCTTCTACCGAAGCCGAATATAGAGGTTTGGCTAATGCAACTCAAGAAATCATGTGGTTAAAATCTTTGTACACAGATCTTGGACTTCATTCTTCAACACCTCACATTTTTGGTGACAACACAAGCTCACTACATCTGGCAGCTAATCCGGTATACCATGCTAGAACCAAGCATCTTGAAGTCCACTACCATTATGTAAGGGAGAAGCTAATGAGCAAGGATATTCAACTATCCTATGTCTCTAGAGATATGCAATGTGCAGACATGTTGACTAAAGCTCTTGATGGTACAAAGTTAAGTAGATTCAAGTTGATGATTGGCTTGTAGGAAATCAAGGACAATTGAAGACTTATTTTGAGGCCAAGCATGTTAGGCTTGAGGGGGAGCTGTTGGTGCATTTTACCCAAGCCTCCATGCTTGATATTATGATCATTTGTAAGTCACATGTGTAGTCATGTGAACACCTCTTGTAAAAGAGTACATTTTATCTCTTGTAATTGAAAAAAGGAAAAAGGAAAAAGATGGCTTATTTCATCCATGATGTAAAAGCAAACTCGTGGCTCTAACTACCTAAAACCACAAATTTTTGAGCTGAGGGAATATCTCCTAACTTTGGGGATCACTTTTAGGTGGAGCCATTCGAATTCGAATTCAAAACTCCCTCCAAGAATAGCTATAAAAGGAGCAAGAAGGAAGAGGCGATTAGCAAGCCTTGTACGTGACCACTTCATGTCATTTTGTGGAGATTGAAGAGCTTACTCCATAGCTCTATCATTCTGCTCCCATTGTGCAAAGATTAATTGCCAATGTGGTTGTAATCATATGTGAATCTATACATTTATCATCATCTACTTCTCTGTTTTGTTCTCTGCTATACTCACTCAGAATAGTGACTTCAGAAGGTCATATATCGCGTTTTACACACCATTGGTTAGTGTTTTAACATGGGTTGGACAGCTATTAGTGTCTAGTATCTGCATATAAGATTTCAAGGTCATTGAATTTACCATTTTGGAGATATCCGCATTTTACTACTCAGTGGTCTATCTCTGCAGAGCCCCGAGAATGGTGGGCATGTTCCAAAAATTGATGAATCTTCTTCTCAGTGCTCAGTCCATCATTTGAAGTGTTTTAACTTGGATTGGGAAGCTCGCTATGTCTATTTGCTATGCCCAAAAGGAATGTATCTAATTCCTACGAGGTTGAGAGCAATGTTCATTTTTTCGAGCACGTGTATGTCCAAAAATAGCAAGTTTTGGGAGCTAGTCATTTTGCAACTAGTCTGTCTTGACTTAAACTTTTGGGATACATGTTCCAAAGTACTTGGATGATATTTTGGTGGATTTAGGAAGCTCAAATGGTCTACTAATCAACTCTGAAGTCTCAGTTGGCTGGTGTGAAGCTTGCTGTAGCAGCACCAACTCATCTTTGGATTGCATCCACCATCTCTCTTCACAGTGGTATCAGAGCATAGTCAAGGAACATGGGAGATGAATTTCCATCAACAATTGACAAATTGGATCGAAACAACTACCCTGCATGGTGTCTAAGGTTGGAGGCTTACCTTCAAGGGAGGAATCTATATGGATTCATATCCGGAGATGAAGCAATGCCAACCATGAGGAACAAAGGGTAACCATCACATGAAGAAGTGGAAGGACTTTCAAATTGGTGTTCGAAGGATGCACTTGCAAGGTCCTATATTCTAAAATCAATCTCTGATTTTCTTTTACCTCATGTCAAGGGATGCAAGACATCTAGAGAGACGTGGAATGCACTTTTTTCTTTCTTCTCTTCCAACACTCGAGCAAGGAAGAACCAATTGTGGATGGAGTTCACAACAATGAAGAAAAGCCCAAAGCAAAATGTGACTGATTATGTCACAAAGATGAAGGAGATTTCCGACCAACTTGGAAGCATTGGAGAGGTAATTGAAGAGGAGAAAATCATTAGACAAATCATAAATGGAATCAAAGTAGACAACAAGTGGGAGTCATTCACAACAGCCATGGCTTTATACATGGATATGCATGTACCCGACCTCAACACACTCATGGGCCAACTCTTCACTCATGAAGCAAAGATTAGCAAAGGTGGTGAGTCCTCAAGAGGTAATCAAACCTCACCTTATATTCTGATAAAGCTAAGGTCAAGGACAAGTCAAAGAATAGGAAGAATGAAGATGAAGGTAGCTCTTTCCAAGCAAACTTTGCAGGTAGAGGAAGAGCTAGAGGAAGAGGCAGAGGTGGAAAGCAAGGCAGGGGGAGATTCCAATCATCTCAACCTTGCAATATATGTGGCTTATCTAACCATACTATTGAAGAATGTTTCAGGAACCCGAGGAACTCAAGAGGAAGAGGATTCAATAGATGTGGCTATGGATCAAATAGAGGCAGATACAATGGAGGCTACAACAACAACAACTACTACAACAACAATTACAACAATAACAACTATCAAAGTGGCCATAGAGGAAGGAGAGACTACAATAACTATGCAGAGGACCAAAGTGAAGAAGATTCATTATTGATTATGAATCTATCAGTGAAGAAGGGTAAGGATGATGATCACATATTTTACATTGATTCAGGATGCTCAAACCATGTAGCAGGAAATGTGGCTTTACTTTCTAATTTGGAAGATCCTCATAACAAGCATGAAGTGCAGACAAGAGATGACACAAAGCACTCAGTGGAGAAGATAGGTAATGTGAAGACATCAGATGGGAATATGAACCTCTTAAGCAAAGTCTTGTATGTCCCTACAATTACCAGAAATCCATCTCCCATGTTGCTTGACTATGCTCTGATACCACTGTGAAGAGAGATGGTGGATGCAATCCAAAGATGAGTAGGTGCTACTACAACCAGCTTCACACCAGCCAACTGAGACTTCAGAGTTGATTAGTAGACCCTTTGAGCTTCCTAAATACACCAAAATATCAGCCAAGTACTTTGGAACATGTATCCCAAAAGTTTAAGTCAAGACAGACTAGTTGCGAAATGACTAGCTCCCTAAACTTGCTATTTTTGGACATACACCTGCTGGAAAAAATGAACAGTGCTCTCAACCTGGTAGGAATTAGAAAACTTCCTTTTGGGCATAGCAAATAGACTTAGCAAGCTTTCCAATCCAAGTTAAAAAACTTCAAATGATGGATTGAGCACTGAGAACAAGTTTCATCAATTTCTGGAACATGCCCACCATTCTCGGGGCTCTATAGAGATAGACCAGTAAGCAGTAAAATGCAGATATCTCCTAACATATAAATCCAATGACCTTGAAAATGTATATGCACAGAGTAGACAGTATGAGCTATCTAACGCAAGTTAAATCACTGAAAACGGATCCGTAGAACGCGAGATATGTCCTTCACAAGGTACTACTCTGAGTGAGTATAGCAGAGAACAAAACAGAGAAGTGAATGATGATAAATGTATAAATTCATATATGATTACAACCACATTGGCAATGAATCTTTGCACAATGGGAGTAGAATGATAGAGCTATGGAGTAAGCTCTTCAATCTCTACAAAATGACATGAAGTGGTCACGTACAAGGCTTGCTAATCGTCTCTTCCTTCTTGCTCCTTTTATAGCTATTCTTGGAGGGAGTTTTGAATTCGAATTCGAATGGCTCCACCTAAAAGTGATCCCCAAAGTTAGGAGATATTTCCTCAGCTCAAAAAGTCGTGGGTTTTGGTAGTTAGAGCCACGAAATTGCTTTTACATCATGCATGAGGTAAGCCATCCTTTTGCTTTTTCTTTTTTCAATTACAAGAGATAAAAATGAACTCTTTTACAAGAGGTGTTCACATGACTACTCATGTGACTTACAAATGAGGATAATATCAAGCATGTAGGCTTGGGTAAAATGCACCAACAGGTAGCTCTTTCCAAGCAAACTTTGTAGGTAGAGGAAGAGCTAGGAAGAGGCAGAGGTGGAAAGCAAGGCAGGGGGAGATTCCAATCATCTCAACCTTGCAATATATGTAGCTTATCTAACCATACTACTGAAGAATGTTTCAGGAACTCGAGGAACTCAAGAGGAAGAGGATTCAATAGAGGTGGCTATGGATCAAATAGAGGTAGATAGAATGGAGGCTACAGTCACAACAACTACTACACCAGCAATTACAACAATAAAAACTATCAAAGTGGCCATAGAGGAAGGAGAGACTACAATAACTATGCAGAGGACCAAAGTCAAGAAGATTCATTATTGATTATGAATCTATCAGTGAATAAGGGTAAGGATGATGATCACATATTTTACATTGATTCGGGATGTTCAATCCATGTAGCAGGAAATGTGGCTTTACTTTCTAATTTGGAAGATCCTCATAACAAGCATGAAGTGCAGAAAGGACATGACACAAAGCACTCATTGGAGAAGATAGGTAATGTGAAGACATTAGATGGGAATATGAACCTCTTAAGCAAAGTCTTGTATGTCCCTACAATTACCAAAAATTTAATAAGTGTTGGACAGATTGTTGAAAAAGGATTGCAGGTTAGATTCAACCGATTTGGAGCATATGTTGAAGACCCAAGGCAAGGCTTTCGAAGGATTGCCAAAGGAGAAAAGACAGGAAGGCTTTTCACTTTTGAAGTGGAAGATACAAAGAACATAGCTTTGTTTAGCTATGGATCTCAAACTCTAATAGAGTTGGAGATATGGCACAAAAGGCTTGCTCACATTGGTGAGAGGACACTCAAACAAATTTGCAGGGACCAAAGTGTACTTGGTTTGCCTAATATCACAAGGCAACACATGATTTATAAGTGTGAAGCTTGTCAACTCGGCAAGGCTCATAGACAACCTTTCAATAAGAAAGGATATATGTATCAAAATTCTTTGGATCTAGTGCACACGGATGTGTGGGGTCCAAGTAAGGAGCCATCAATATCAGGCTCAAGATATTATGTGTCTTTCATAGATGATTGTAGAAGGTGGACCATTCTAGTTTTCATGAAGCACAAGGATGAAGTGTTTAATTGCTTTAAGAAGTATATTGCTCTCGTTGAAAACCAAATAGGTAGGACTTTGAAAAGACTCAGATCAGATGGTGGAGGAGAATACTTCTCTTCTGAATTTGATGCCTTCTTGCATGAAAGAGGCATTAAAAGGGTAGTCACTACAAAGTATACACCGGAACTCAATGGTGTAGCACAGAGGAGGAACAGAGCTATTGTCGAAGCTCCAAGGTCCATGCTCAACGAAAAGGGATTGCCAAACTACCTATGGGCAGAGGCTGTGTCTACAACCACATATCTCATAAATAGACTTCCATCTAAGTCACTAGATGGAACCACTCCATATGAAGCGTGGAATGGAAGAAGACGTAGAGAGTCCTCAAGTGCCTAAAGGGGACCATGAATGAAGGTTTGTTCTATTCATATACTTCAGATATTGAGCTAAAGGTCTACTCAGATGCACATTGGGTCGGATCTAGAGATGATAGAATAAGCACATCCGGGTATATATCGTTTGCAGGTTCAAAAATCATTTCTTGGTCATCGAAGAAGCAACCAACCGTGGCATTATCTTCTACCGAAGCTGAATATAGAGGTTTGGCTAATGCAACTCAAGAAATCATGTGGTTAAAATATTTGTACACAGATCTTGGACTTCATTCTTCAACACCTCACATTTTTGGTGACAACACAAGCTCACTACATCTAGCAGCTACTCCGGTATAACATGCTAGAACCAAGCATATTGAAGTCCACTACCATTATGTAAGGGAGAAGCTAATGAGCAAGGATATTCAACTATCCTATGTCCCTACAGATATGCAATGTGCAGACATGTTGACTAAAGCTCTTGATGGTACAAAGTTAAGTAGATTCAAGTTGATGATTGGCTTGTAGGAAATCAAGGACAATTGAAGACTTATTTGGAGGCCAAGCATGTTAGGCTTGAGGGGGATCTGTTGGTGCATTTTACCCAAGCCTACATGCTTGATATTATGATCATTTGTAAGTCACATGTGTAGTCAAGTGAACACCTCTTGTAAAAGAGTACATTTTATCTCTTGTAATTGAAAAAAGGAAAAAGGAAAAAGATGGCTTATCTCATCCATGATGTAAAAGCAAACTCGTGGCTCTAACTACCTAAAACCATGAATTTTTGAGCTGAGGGAATATCTCCTAACTTTGGGGATCATTTTTAGGTGGAGCCATTCGAATTCGAATTCAAAACTCCCTCCAAGAATAGCTATAAAAAGAGCAAGAAGGAAGAGGCGATTAGCAAGCCTTGTATGTGACCACTTCATGTCATTTTGTAGATATTGAAGAGCCTACTCCATAGCTCTATCATTCTACTCCCATTGTGCGAAGATTCATTGCCAATGTGGTTGTAATCATATGTGAATCTATACATTTATCATCATCTACTTCTCTGTTTTGTTCTCTGCTATACTCACTCAGAACAGGACATCAGAAGGTCATATCTCGAGTTTTACGCACCATTGGTAAATGTTTTAACCTGCGTTTAACAGCTATTACTGTCTAGTATCTGCATATAAAATTTCAAGGTCATTGATTTTTCAGTTTTGGAGATATCAGCATTTTATTACTCATTGATCTATCTCTGCAGAGCCCCGAGAATGGTGGGCATGTTCCAGAAATTGATGAATCTTCTTCTCAGTGCTCAGTCCATCATTTGAAGTGTTTTAACTTGGATTGGGAAGCTTGCTAAGTCTATTTGCTATGCCCAAAAGGAATTTTTCTAATTCCTACCAGGTTGAGAGCACTGTTCATTTTTTCAAGCAGGTGTATGTCCAAAAATAGCAAGTTTTGGGAGCTAGTCATTTCGCAACTAGTCTGTCTTGACTTAAACTTTTGGGATACATGTTCCAAAGTACTTGGCTTATATTTTGGTGGATTTAGGAAGCTCAAATGGTCTACTAATCAACTTTGAAGTCTCAGTTGGCTGGTGTGAAGCTGGTTGTAGCAGCACCAACTCATCTTTGGATTGCATCCACCATCTCTCTTCACAGTGGTATCAGAGCATAGTCAAGCAACATGGGAGATGGATTTCCATCAACAATTGACAAATTGGATCAAAACAACTACCCAACATGGTCTCTAAGGATGGAGGCTTACCTTCAAGGGAGGAATCTATATGGATTCATATCCGAAGATGAAGCAATGCCAACAATGAGGAACAAAGGGCAACCATCACATGAAGAAGTGGAAGGACTTTCAAATTGGTGTTCGAAGGATGCACTTGCAAGGTCCTATATTCTAAACTCAATCTCTGATTTTCTTTCACCTCATGTTAAGGGATGCAAGATATCAAGAGAGACCTGTAATGCACTTGCTTCTTTCTTCTCTTCCAACACTCGAGCAAGGAAGAACGAATTGTGGATGGAGTTCACAACAATGAAGAAAAGCCCGAAGCAAAATGTGACTGATTATGTCACAAAGATGAAGGAGATTTCCGACCAACTTGGAAGCATTGGAGAGGTAATTGAAGAGGAGTAAATCATTAGACAAATCATAAATGGAATCAAAGCAGACGACAAGTGGGAGTCATTCACAACAGCCATGGATTTATACATGGATATGCATGTACCCAACCTCAACACACTCATGGGCCAACTCTTCACTCATGAAGCAAAGATTAGCAAAGGTGGTGAGTCCTCAAGAGGTAATCAAACCTCTGCCTTATATTCTGATAAAGGTAAGGTCAAGGACAAGTCAAAGAATAGAAAGAATGAAGATGAAGGTAGCTCTTTCCAAGCAAACTTTGCAGGTAGAGGAAGAGCTAGAGGAAGAGGCAGAGGTGGAAAGCAAGGTAGGGGGAGATTCCAGTCATCTCAACCTCGCAATATATGTGGCTTATCTAACCATACTACTGAAGAATGTTTCAGGAACCCGAGGAACTCAAGAGGAAGAGGATTCAATAGAGGTGGCTATGGATCAAATAGAGGCAGATACAATGGAGGCTACAACAACAACAACAACTACTACAACAACAATTACAACAATAACAACTATCAAAGTGGCCATAGATGAAGGAGAGACTTCAATAACTATGCAGACGACCAAATTCAAGAAGATTCATTATTGATTATGAATCTATCAGTGAAGAAGGGTAAGGATGATGATCACATATTTTACATTGATTCGGGATGCTCAAACCATGTAGCAGGAAATGTGGCTTTACTTTCTGATTTGGAAGATCCTCATAACAAGCATGAAGTGCAGACAGGAGATGACACAAAGCACTCAGTGGAGAAGATAGGTAATGTGAAGACATCAGATGGGAATATGAACCTCTTAAGCAAAGTCTTGTATGTCCCTACAATTACCAAAAATTTAATAAGTGTTGGACAGATTGTTGAAAAAGGATTGCAGGTTAGATTCAACCGATTTGGAGCATATGTTGAGGACCCAAGGCAAGGCTTTTGAAGGATTTCCAAAGGAGAAAAGATAGGAAGGCTTTTCACTTTTGAAGTGGAAGATACAAAGAACATAGCTTTGTTTAGCTATGGATCTCAAACTCTAACAGATTTGGAGATATGGCACCAAAGGCTTGCTCACATTGGTGAGAGGACACTCAAACAAATTTGCAGGGACCAAAGTGTACTTGGTTTGCCTAATATCACAAGGCAACACATGATTTATAAGTGTGAAGCTTGTCAACTCGGCAAGGCTCATAGACAACCTTTCAATAAGAAAGGATATATGTATCAAAATCCTTTGGATCTAGTGCACACGGATGTGTGGGGTCCAAGTAAGGAGCCATCTATATCACGCTCAAGATATTATGTGTCTTTCATAGATGATTGTAGCAGGTGGACCATTTTGTTTTTCATGAAGCACAAGGATGAAGTATTTAATTGCTTTAAGAAGTATATTGCTCTCGTTGAAAACCAAACAGGTAGGACTTTGAAAAGACTCAGATCAAATGGTGGAGGAGAATACTTCTCTTCTGAATTTGATGCCTTCTTGCATGAAAGAGGCATTAAAAGGGAAGACACTACAAGGTATACTCCGGAACTCAATGGTGTAGCAGAGAGGAGGAACAGAGCTATTGTCGAAGCTGCAAGGTCCATGCTCAACGAAAAGGGATTGCCAAACTACCTATGGGAAGAGGCTATGTCTACAGCCACATATCTCATAAATAGACTTCCATCTAAGTCACTAGATGGAACCACTCCATATGAAGTGTGGAATGGAAGAAGACCTAGTCTAGAGCATTGTAAAATCTTTGGATGCGTAGCCTATGCTCACTTTCCTTCTCAAGTAAGAGGGAAATTGGATCCCAAGGCAGAGAAGTGTGTATTTATTGGTTATGACAAAAACCAAAAAGGATATAGATTGTACAATCCAACCAATAAAGGATTTTCTGTGAGTAGAGATGTAATTTTTGATGAAAACAAATCATGGTTGATGATGACAGGAAAGTGAAGCTGCCATATGACTTGGATGAAGATTTTCCATCACTTCAACCAAAGGAGCCGAAGCATATTGAAGAAAGTTATTCGGAGGTTGACCTAGAAGGCTTGGAAAGAATAAAGCTATGGAAGAACAAAGGTAAAGCAAAGATGCAGGATGCTACATATGGACCCGAGAGCTCACATCAACCACTTAGAAGGTCTTCAAGGGAGAAGAAGAAACCAGAGAGGTTTGGTTATGATACTTCTTTGGTCACCAAGCACTCAATCTACATTGCAAAGGATTCAACCAATGAAGAACCTACCACATTCGAAGAAGCACAAAGCAAGAAAGCTTGGAGAGATTCAATGGATGAAGAAATGGAAGCCTTGAAGGAGAATGACACTTGGGAGCTTGTACCTAACAAGCCATCTATGAAGGTAATTGGATCTCGATGGATATACAAAATCAAGAGGAATCAAGATGGAAGTATAAATAGACACAAAGAAAGGTTAGTTGCTAAAGGGTTTGCTCAGACCCATGGTATTGATTATGAGGAGACTTTCTCTCCTGTTGCAAAAATGCCTACAATTAGGGTTCTCATTAGTCTTGCTTCATCTAGAAATTGGAATCTCTATCAACTTGATGTAAAGAATGCTTTCTTGAATGGATGGATTTCTGAGGCACATCATCCTAACTATGTATGCAAACTAAAGAAAGCTTTGTATGGATTGAAGCAAGCTCCAAGAGCTTGGAATTTCAGATTGGTGACTTATTTGTAGGACCAAGGATTCAAAGCTAGCAAGGCAGATACCTCTTTGTTCATAAAGAGGAATGGATCTGAAGTGATCTATTTATGTGTGTATGTTGATGATATTATTATCACAGGCAATGATCTTTAAGGAATCAAACAGATAAAGAGTCAAATGAAGGAGGAGTTCAAAATAAGTGACCTCAGACCACTCACTTATTTTCTTGGATTGGAGTTAATCTACACAGATTCAGGTATATACATCACACAAAGGAAGTATGTGCATGACATGCTCGTCAAATTCAAGATGGAAAATACCAAGTGTGCAGGTACACCTATGGAGCAAAATCATAAGCTTAGTGCTTATGAAGGAGAGCCAATTGAAGACATCACAAGCTATCAAAGCTTGGTTGGAAGTTTGAATTATGCAACTCTCATAAGGGTGGATATATGCTACAGTGTTAGCATATTGAGTCAGTTTATGCATAAGCCGAGAAGACCACATATGGAAGCGGCCAAGAGAGTCCTCAAGTACCTAAAGAGGACCATGAATGAAGGTTTGTTCTATTCATATACTTCAGATATTGAGCTAAAGGTCTACTCAGATGCAGATTGGGCCGGATCTAGAGATGATAGAAGAAGCACATCCGGGTATATATCGTTTGCAGGCTCAAAAATCATTTCTTGGTCATCGAAGAAGCAACCAACCGTGGCATTATCTTCTAGGGAAGCCGAATATAGAGGTTTGGCTAATGCAACTCAAGAAATCATGTGGTTAAAATCTTTGTACACAGATCTTGGACTTCATTCTTCAACACCTCACATTTTTGGTGACAACACAAGCTCACTACATCTAGCAGCTAATCCAGTATACCATGCTAGAGCCAAGCATATTGAAGTCCACTACCATTATGTAAGGGAGAAGCTAATGAGCAAGGATATTCAACTATCCTATGTCTCTACAGATATGCAATGTGCAGACATGTTGATTAAAGCTCTTGATGGTACAAAGTTAAGTAGATTCAAGTTGATGATTGGCTTGCAGGAAATCAAGGACAATTGAAGACTTATTTGGAGGCCAAGCATGTTAGGCTTGAGGGGGAGTTGTTGGTGCATTTTAACCAAGCCTACATGCTTGATATTATGATCATTTGTAAGTCACATGTGTAGTCATGTGAACACCTCTTGTAAAAGAGTACATTTTATCTCTTGTAATTGAAAAAAGGAAAAAGGAAAAAGATGGCTTATCTCATCCATGATGTAAAAGCAAACTCATGGCTCTAACTACCTAAAACCACGAATTTTTGAGCTGAGGGAATATCTCCTAAATTTGGGGATCACTTTTAGGTGGAGCCATTCGAATTCGAATTCAAAACTCCCTCCAAGAATAACTATAAAAAGAGCAAGAAGGAAGAGGCGATTGACAAGCCTTGTAGGTGACCACTTCATGTCATTTTGTAGAGATTGAAGAGTTTACTCCATAGCTCTATCATTCTACTCCCATTGTGCAAAGATTCATTGCCAATGTGGTTGTAATCATATGTGAATCTATACATTTATCATCATCTACTTCTCTGTTTTGTTCTCTGCTATACTCACTCGGAACAGTGACTTCAGAAGGTCATATCTTGAGTTCTACTCAACAGGTTTCAGTGTATTAACATGCGTTGGATAGCTCCTACTGTCTAGTATTGGCATATAAATTTGCAAGGTAATTGGATTTACAATTTTAAAGACATTGGCATTTTCCTACTCACTGGGCTATCTCTGTAGAGCCCCGAGAATGGTGGGCATGTTCCAAAAATTGATGAATCTTCTTCTCAGTGCTCAGTCCATCATTTGAAGTGTTTTAACTTGGATTGGGAAGCTTGCTAAGTCTATTTGCTATGCCCGAAAGGAAGTTATCTAATTCCTACGAGATTGAGAGCACTGTTCATTTTTTCCAGAAGGTGTATGTCCAAAAATAGCAAGTTTTGGGAGATAGTCATTTTGCAACTAGTCTGTCTTGACTTAAACTTTTGGGATACATGTTCCAAAGTACTTGCCTGATATTTTGGTGGATTTAGGAAGCTCAAAGGGTCTACTAATCAACCCTAAAGTCTCAGTTGGCTGGTGTGAAGCTGGTTGTAGCAGCACCAACTCATCTTTGGATTGCATCCACCATCTCTCTTCACATGGATAATCACTAAGTTATTGTGCCCATGAACTAGCTATATGGTTGACACTAGCCTCAGAATATCTTGTGCTTTGTGTATCATGGCCTAGATGTCTACCAGATCTGAGGTTCATAAGCTTTGTCTACTAGTCCCAATTTCCCCTTTGTATTGCTCAAAATCCCTTTGAGCCCCCTTGGCTTCCTAGTCCCACCTGAAAGTCAACTTCAATTTTCCCTATCTAAAATCAACACACCATTTTTACAAAAACTTGTTGAGGCCATATGGGATTCAAAATGAGATTTCTAATTCACTTTAGAACTCAAAAAACATATTTTGGATGAAAAAGTTATGTCAAATCAGGCTCTTGGAGGTCAAAACATGCAACCAGGATCTCATGATACACGATACTCAGGATGTGTTAGTGATACTTAAGAGAAAATGAAACATGATACTTGCAAAAGCAATGATATAGGATACTTGATCTTCCAAGCAAGTGAAGGCACAAGTGTGTGAGTGAGAAGCACACAAGCATGCACACACACATGCGCACACAAGGTAAGAACAAAGAGAGGAACAATGGAAGCTTTCTATTACAAAAGAACTCCCTTACAAAGCTTCAATCTCTAAAAATCTAACCCCAAAAATGAGCTCTCTAGCTCTTTTTATAGTTTTTTGGTTAGTTTTGGCCCTGTCCAGACCTAATGTTCAACCTAGTTAAAAACTAGGTTTGCAAGCGTATTTGGGGCTCAAACGGAGTCTAAAAATTATGAAAATTGGTATGTAGCTACTTGTAATACTCCTGAAGCTTGATGACTCCTAAGCTTGAACAAAAGAGAGTTGCAAAAATGTAAAATGATATTTACAATGGTTTTTAGTGACAAAAATAATTGTTTTTATAGGGACAATGATCGGGTTAGTTAATGCAATCATGGAGTTCCAACCCAAGGTCCTTCTATTAGATGTGTTAGTTGCATGTATCAAAACTATCTTGAAGTTGAAGAGTTGTCCCAAATGGATTGCAACCCATTAATAATTTGGGTCAATATTTGAAGACTCTATGCTACTAGCCATAGTTGGGTGAATCCCTTTACATGTGCTTCCCAAACCTTAGGTATGGTTGGTATTAAACCACACTAAATTTGAAATCAAAATATTATGATTCCAAGAGAGTCTAGGTCCTTGCACTTTGAGTTCTTGCAAGCAAATAATGGAGTGAAAATCCGATTCTTAAGCTCTTTTTTAATCACGTGCACATTAGAAAGATAGATAAAACCATTCTAGTCAAATGAAATGATATCAAGCTTCATGGGAAATCAGTTGGAAGAGGGAATATCCTTTCTTAACCTTTCTAGGTCTTTGGTAGAGTTTTAGAGCCCACTCTTAGCTCTTTCTTTTCTTTTATTCTTGCTATCCATGGTAGCCTCCTCTAGATGCTCCCTCTCTTTTTGTAAGGGGTGTTCTACTTCCATATCATGATCTTCTACCTCTTTCTCGAGGGTAGAAAATGTTGATGAAATCATTGTTCCTACATCATTTACATTTGTATCTGCATGAGTGTATCTCCATTTTGTATCCAAGAGGCACTCCATTTCGAGTTTATTTCCATTTTATATTGTATCTCTTTTGTATTTGGACACCTTGCCATTTGCTTCTACCATTGTATTCATTCTCTTTCAAGAAGATTTATCCCACATGTGATATAATTTAGAGATCGCCTCCCAAATCTATATAAAGATTGCCTCTCCCCCCATTTGTACTTGGTTAGAAGCTTGAAGAGCCTACTCCATGCTCTAGGCAAACTCATTTCTATTCCATGTGAGTTTAACCATTTCTTGATCTACTCACTTTGAGTCTCTCACACACTTTATTTTATGCATACACTCTTCTTTTCATTTTGCTTTCATGCGTGCACTCTCTACATGGTATCGAAGTGCTAAGTGGAGCCTTGGTAGTGCATTTGGTGGTCATTTTGGTGGTGGTGATGCTTGAGCTTTGGTGGTGTACTTTCTCCTCACTAAGGGAAGTCTTTTGCCATCAACTCTTTGGCCTCATCTTGCCCATTTTCCTACCCTCCCATCGTTCTTCTTGATTGTGTACCCCTTTTACCCCATTTTCCCTCCCTCGCACCCTTGCTCTTGTCAATATTTGGTGATTAGTAGTGCTCATTGTAACGGTTCGCTTTGAAGAATTGATAGTGCATCTCAATATGTGTAGTGTTTATAAACACTTGTGTACCAATCGAATGTTCTGATGCAAGCCTAAACTTTCAATCAGCGGATAGATACAAATTGATTGAAGCATTATTTCATTACTATATTCATTGTATATGTTGTAATAGTGATATTCCTCGTTTCATGCAATAACATTCGATGTTATTCACCCATTGTCTATTTGGAACCATAATATGCTATGATAGTGATATTGTATTCACCATAGCTACATATATTCTATCTTTGATTCTCTACACCGAACAAAATCACAAGTCTACAGTAAAGATCTCAGGGCTACTGTCCTAGTGGTTGGGCCTCTCGTCTCTTTAGGTGGGGCAAGGGTTCAGCCCCTGTTGGCAACACTTGTGAGGGACATGTAAAACTTGGAATGATGTATCATGTGACTGATGTGCCACCGCATATTCTATGCCATGGTAATTGTGACCGCTGTTTAACTCAGTTATGTAAACCCTTGTTCTTGTGGGATAAGGGGGTTCCCATGGGTACTATGTCTTTCCTTGTACAGTTGCAATTTCAAAGTTAAAGCCCGGGGAGTAACCTCTGCTGAACTTCCATTAAAAAAAAAGGGTCCGCAGTAAAGTCTGTGCGCTTTAGTCACCATCTTTGCAAACATTGTTTGTCTTCTTTCTCACTTTGCAAATTGTTTGTCTTCTTTCTCACTGGCACAATCCATCACAGAGGGCAACCGATCCATCCTTTGGCTTCATGACCTCGCGTTTCCCTGTGCAATAGCAACATCAAGACATCCTCATGATAGGGTCTCTATAGCTCTCGAAGAAGCTTTGAAAGTTGCAGAAATCAGGAAAGAGAGCACCGTCTGTGTGGGCGGTGAATCTGCAGGTTCCAAGTAAGGAAAACCATACTGTCATCTTCTTGCCATACTGTCCTATGCCATCTGCGCAAGCACCCATCACCACATAAGCCAAGCAATCCAAGCATAGGGTAACTTTAATAAGACAACACTGACAAAGGAACTCCATCAATAGATACGCACTGCTCTGGGCAGATTTAGAGAGAAATAAAGGGGTCGCACACTCGTGTTCCTCCCCTCGAGCAACTGCTAAGTGCACAAGTCAGCACCACCTTCAAAACATGGCGATTCTCCTCTATTGCTGTTCTTAGCAAAGAAGTAGAAGTGAAAGTGAAAGTGATGCTTTCATTTGCACTCTTAATCGTTCTCTATCACTTGGTTTCGTCTCTGATCACTCCTCAAAGACAGAGTCAGAGCAATAGCGTGTAGATCTCACAACGAACTGTGCATCATATCTGTTAGAGAGAGAGAGAGAGAGAGAGAGAGAGAGAGAGAGCTCGGATCGGTGCTTGTATGCGCAAACTCTATGTCTCCACCACGCAAAAGCAGCTGCACATTGTGGAGTTTTCTCAACAGATAGCAATGTTCTCATCTAACGGAGAGAGAGAGCCTTAAACAAAGAAATGAGCAACACTCCTCTTCACTCTTACGTGGACATACAACTTGCGTTTGAGGTTGCAATTTCGACTATAAGACATCAGCAATGATGTAATTTCCAGCGCATTTACTTTTTAGAAGTCATGTGGATCGATTGTTTTAATTCACATGATAATACAGCTACTAGCCGGAGTTCTGCGCCAAATTAAGGTAATATAAGAAGAAGTTTTTTTGTGCGTGATTTGGGTGGCTATTCTAAGTCTTCCCTCTCTAAGGATTCTTTCTCGCATCAAGAGCAAGGCTATTCTAAGCCTCCTCTGAAGGTCTCTATCTCATTTTTTGGTGTAAGTGTAGGGCTATTCTAAGCCCCCCCCTATCCCAACTTAATTTTTTGTCAAAATATGGAATTCATCTTAGCAAGCATGGTATCTTGTTTTTCGATAGATGCAAATGCCGTAGTTACTTCAAGTTCATCTCAAGAATGGATCTTTGACAATGGATCCACTTCTCACATGTGTAAAGATCGAGCATCCTTTCAAGAGATTGAGGACCATACTGACAAAGTTTACCTAGGAAAGAACAAGAGTCTACCCATCAAAGGGAAAGGAAAAGTAGAAATCACCAATTGAGAGGAGTGTAAATCATTATCCAATGTATTATTTATTCCAAACTTGTGCATGAATTTATTATCAGTTAAGGCCATCACTGACCACGATAAACAAGTATTGTTTGATAATACTTCTGTAAAGGTGATTGACCTAAAAACCAAAGACATCATTGCACAAGGCATAGAAGAAAAAGGGTTATACAATTATCTTGCTTTATATCTAAGGAGTCACTTTCTAGCCTTTGGCATCAAAGGTATGGCCACACCTCATATTTACAAAAGATTTCCGCATCGCAGATAGTTAAAGGATTACCCACGATAGGGCAAGTCAATGATGTCTGCAAGCTTGCACACAGGGCAAGAAACATAGGGCTCCCATTCCCAAGGAGGCTTCCACATGAGCCAAAAACCCTTTAGCCCTAATCCACATGGATATCTATGGACCCATGAATACCCCTTCCTTTAGTGGATCAATCTAATTCTTTCTTATAGTAGATGACCACTCAAGATACATTTGGGTATATTTTTTAAAGCCCAATGTAGGTACTTTTTCAAAATTTAGAGAGGGGATCAATCTACTTCTTTCTTCTAGTAGATGACCACTCAAGACACATTTGGGTATATTTTTTAAGGCCCAAGGTAGATACTTTTTCAAGTTGAGATACTTTTTCAAGTTGAGAATGAAGCATCCAAGACAATCAAGGCTATTCAATCAGATGGTGGTGGTGAATTTATCAATCATGACTTTGATAATTTCTTAAAGCAAAAAGGGATAAAGAGACAAGTCACTTAACTTCACACTCCATATTGAAATGGATTAACTGAGACAAAGATCCGAAGTATGATGGAAATGGCATGTACCATGCTTCACAACAAAGAATTACCCTTCAAGTTTTGGGTAGAGGCAATAAATACTGCAATGCACATACTCAATCAAGGCTTCACTAATGCATTGAACAACAAAACACCTTTTGAAGCCTACTACGGAAGAAAGCCCAATGTCAATTACTTTAGAATATTTCGAAGTGAAGCCTTTGTCATGTGCCAAAAGAAGATCAAAATAAGCTACAACCCAAGTCTAAGAAGCATATATTCATTGGCTATAGTGAACAATCTAAAGCTTATAGATTATATGATCTTGAAAACCACTCCATCACAATCTCAAAAGATGTAATATTTAATGAAGCTTCAACATACTCAACTAAAGATCCAAGTAAAAGTTTTATCCCACCCATCTACACTTCAGAGGGGGATTTAATCTTTTCCAAACACAACTCAGGGGCAAGTGCTTCAAACCAACCAAGAAGATCACAAAGGCTCATTCAAAAGCAACAATGTGAACAAATTCATTATGTAAATTATGCATTGATGCATCAGATCAGCACATTCTAGAGCCTTCCAACTACAAAGAAGCTCAAGGAAAAATTGAATGGGAAGAAGCTATGCAAGTCGAAATGGATGCAATCGAGAAGAATAATAATTGGGCATTTGTTCCTAAGCCCACAAATCATCAAGTAGTAGGAGTTAAGTGGTTATACAAAGTCAAGTACAAATCAGATGGTACATTGAAAAAGTACAAAGCAAGACTTGTAGCTAAGGGATACAAGTAACAACATGGCGTTGACTATGAAGAAACCTTTGCCCCTACTACAAGGTTTACCACTATTAGAATCATTCAAAATCTAGCATTAAGTGCACATTTCAAGTTGCCCATCTACCAACTCGATGTCAAAAGTGCTTTCCTCAATGGAGATCTTCAAGAAGAAGTATATGTTGCAACCTAAAGGTTTCAAGATTTAAGGAAAGGAAGATCAATTCTACAAGCTTCACAAAGCACTTTATGGATTTAAGCAAGCTCCCAAGGCTTGGTATGAGTAAATTCACAAGTTCTTCAAAGATAAAGGATTTCAAAGAAGTAGTGCTGATGCAAACTTATACATCTATCAAAGAGAGTCCTTAGTTGCCATCATCATCCTCTATGCAGATGATTTGATCTTGATAGGTTCAGACGAAGAATGCATCCAATTCATCATCACACAACTTCAACTTGAGTATTCCATGACAGATCTTGGTCTACTTAACTACTTCTTAGGTATGGAAGTGTGGAAAAAAAAAGAAGACATATTCCTATCACAAAAGAAGTATTGCTTTGATCTTCTCACAAGATATAACATGGAACAGTGTCGCTCAATATCTACACCACTTGATCCCAACATCAAGCTCATATTGGAGGATTCATCATCATGTGTAGATGTGCATACTTATGTATAGCTTGTTGGCTCATTACTCTACCTTGCCAAAGCTAGACTGGATACTGCCTATGTAGTTGGTATCCTTAGTCAATTTGCACATTAGCCTCGTCATACATATTGGGATGCTGTTCAAAGACTACTTTGATACCTTGCCCTCACCCGACATCATGGTCTTTGGTACAGAAGGGGCATCAAACTCACCAGATATTCCGATTCGATTGGGTTGGTGATCTTGATTCTCGACTATCTACTTCTGGGTACATATTCTTGGTTAGCTAAAGACCTATCTCTTGGGCAAATAAGAAGCAGCCTACAGTTGCTTTGTCATCCACTGAGGCTAAGTATCGAGCATCTAGCTTCATAGCATGTGAGGCCATCTAGCTTCAACGATTATCATTTGACATTGGTGTTTTGTAGGTTACTTTGACATGCATCCACACGGACAGCCAATCAGCCTTGGCCATCACCAAAAATCCAGTGTTCCATGCTCAGATAAAGAACATCATGATCTAGTACCATTTCATTTATGAGAAGCTCTTCTCTCAGGAGTTTACTTTGGAGTAGTGCACCTCTCAGGAGAACCTAACGGACATGTTCACAAAGGTAATGATGCCAACATGACAATGAATCCAATGCAAAGGTAGATTGGGGAACGCAACCCAAATTGGGAGATTTTTGGGCTTGTTTGTTAGTGGGCTGAACGAAAGGTACCATTTAAATAACACTAAGGGAGTGTCTTTGGTGCTCCAACTTGTTTGCTTGAGGACCGCATCGACTTGAGAGGCGTTATAAAAAAGGAAGTAGAAGTAATCATTCGCTTGATATTGAGTATCGGGAGAGGGA
This sequence comes from Ceratopteris richardii, assembly GCA_020310875.1. NCBI lineage: Eukaryota > Viridiplantae > Streptophyta > Polypodiopsida > Polypodiales > Pteridaceae > Ceratopteris > Ceratopteris richardii. Next base: position 135,422,184 of record CM035429.1, on the reverse strand, counting down.
ATGCCCAAGAGGTTGAAGGCACTTCTAAGCCAAGCATGCAAGACCTCTAATGGAGGTCTACTAGGGTTTTGACAGAGACCAATGAGCATTGTTTTTTCCAAGAAGCAAATCACATCATCAAGTTCTTATTCGGGACAATAGAAGCGTTTCTTGTTACTTGATTCGTCCTTCTATTCTTGAGTCACTTGAATAGTTTCTTTGGTAAATTCTATGTAACTATGGGGGAACGAGGGTCTTGACTTGGGCCAACATTATTGTTTTTTGGGAAGACCGGGGTTTCAAGGTTGGTGTTGTCAACTACATTAGAGCTAACACTTTTGACAACATCCGTCCACGATGAAGCCTTACCAGTAAGAGACTTAAGAAAAACTACACTATCACGAAGAATGGGGACATTACCTGTGTCACGAAGAATGGGAACATTACCTGTTTGAAGTCCCCTTCTTGATGCCATTTTGAGCAAACACCATTCAAGGAGGGCCTTTTCTTGTTGCATTGACCTCGAGGCACCATTGGTCTTCTTTCATATGTTCTTTCCTATTATGGGCAAAAGCCTCATGATCTCGAGGAACCTTGATAGATGCACCAAACTGATTGTGCAATAACTAAGGTAATCTGGGGATGAAAGCATGTAGAGTCACCACCTTAGAGTCATCACCACCCACGAGCTCCCACTCCCACCCTCGACCTTACTCTTCATAAATCTTTCTTTGTCTTCCTTCGTTGATTGTGTGTGTGTTTTTTTTTGCAAACCTTTCTCAAACATCTGAGGTAAATATTATAGCTATCTCTTCTCCTTTTCATGTTTTTTTCGGTGTGGGAATCGTTCGGCATGGGACAAGCTCAAGACTCTTTCCACGTGCACAAGAAGCACAATGGGCTCTTAATAGTTGCACATCAAGATACGTAGAAGAAATGCCTAGCGCTTGGGGGTTTATGACCTCACCATTGTAGCCACAATCCACCTATAGCTCACCTTTATGATTTTTGCATTGGGAAGGCATATGAATGAGTCTTCCTCTTATATTGACAATGCATTGAAAGGAAAAGATGCATTATCGCTAGGCTAGCATCAAAACTTATGGTCCCCATAAAAGCTTATGCATTCTTTGTGTGAATTTTCTAATTGGAAATAAGGGGGCTACATTGTGAGGATGAAAGAAGAGGAGTTATGTCATAGTGAAGAAAGGATGTCGATATTTGGAAGAGGAGGAGAGGGAGCCGAAAAAAAAGCTAGAGGGAAGTCTTCTTCTTGATTTTGGTGATTGAGTATCAATAGAGGCTTGAGGGGCTCCATTAATCTTCATCTTTGAGAAGTGTAGGCATCAAGAGGGTGATCTATTCAAGAGACAACAAGAAGGCGTTATAATCATAATAGGTATGGTCCTTAAGCTTGGATATGGCAACTAGGATGAGTTGAAACTAGTTTTTTGACATCCCCTCAGTTTTGATTTGATTTTTGTGTTAAATTCCAAACTACAATTGCCCTCACACAATGCTTTGATGCTTTGATCTGGTTAGTTGAGAAAGGGAGAGGGATGCAAAACATTATGAGAGAGAGAGGTAAGCAACACAAGTTTGGGGAAAATTCAACAAGGGGAGGGAAATAATTTTTTTCTTGTGAGGTTCTCTTCCATTGTGAATAGGGAGATGACGTGTAGTGTAAAAGCTCACGTAAGGGAGCACTCTGGCAAGGGCTATTTGATATGAACATTGGTCAAGTATGCCACCTTGGAACTTCTACTTGTTTTGAAATAGTCCATGATCTACCTTTTTGCTCAATTCCAAATGACTGTAATCTTGGTAATGGCATGAAAGGCGGTAAAATCACATTTTGTTGGGAGAAAACCCTTTTGTGGAGAATGTATAATGGAAGATGTTATGGAAATGTAGCAAAAGTGGGCCACATAAATTTTTTGCGATTCCCATGCTCGATGTATCAAGCCTTGTAACATGCACTAGGAGGAGTCCTCTAGTGACATATTTGCGACTATGTATCATAATAATATAACCCTTTTAGTTTTAGTACTTATTTTAAAGTACTCGTCCAAGTGTGTGGAAGGACATGAATAAGGGCATTTATATATATATATATATATATATATATATATATATATATATATATATATATATATATATATATAATACATATATATATATATATATATATATAATCCGAAATCTTCTATTTTGTAAAGGCTCTTGTCATTTTGAATGAAGAATTAACTTTGGTAGAGTTGTAGTCCCATAATTTCTCTTTTTCAGCATCTGTGTGTCTATGGCTTGGAATCTGCACTATGATTAGTTTTCAGCCCATTCCCCATCCCTTTTTACCCTTTTCCTGTGTATTCTAAGTGTAGGAAGTGATGGAGAGGAAGTTCAAGATTTACCAAACCTAGTTTTTGGATCATAACTTTATGTACGAAACTTAGAATGCATTTCCACCACTTCCACTATATGCATTTTGGGGAGATTGAAAACGACTCATGATTGAACCTATTTGAATGTTTGAGCTAAGAGAAATGTCCATTTCAGTGTCTATTTTTGTGTGTGTTAGATTGCATGACTTAAATATATAAGAGGTGTTTGTGTGTGTATGTTTACTTACCTTCCATGATCCATTGACTTATTCATGCATTGGCCATCATGTGTGCACATGCTTCTATGTTCTTAACTCTCAATTTGAAAATTTAGCATGTTATGTCAAGCCACCAGTTCATCATACTCGTAGGACATGTGCTTGTTAGCTAGCATCACTTGTCAATGGGTGCTACACATTTATGTTGTCATTACCAAGGAACGAGTGCCTATATCAAGGTGCTTTTCTTATGGTTATAGCTCTTTTGTAGAGTAGATGTGTGTGAAAGAGTGTGCGGACTAGTATTATCAATTGCATTTGTACTTTCCACACACCTAGCTACCTAGTTGGGTGTGCAATGAGTTTGTTAGGGCTATTAGGGCAAGTAGGAAGTATATTTGAGTGGGAATGAGAGTGCTTATGGATGTAGGATATCCCACATTTGCTGTATATGCCAATAACTCTAATGGGTCACTTATCTTTTGTACATTCACTTGGTAATACACAATACACTTAGCACTGTCATGTCTTTGGTTGTTTAGCTTATGTTCATGTATGATCACAAATAAGAGGTAAGCTAGATCAAAGGGCAACAAAGACAATATTTTTATTGGATATGATTCAACTCAGATGGGTTATAAGTTCTATAATCCTTCAACCAAGCAATTCACTACAAGTAGGGATGTTGTGTTTGAAGAACACATGTCCTAGTATGATCAAGACAAACAAAAGGTAACTCTACCATATGATCTTGATTTTGATTTCCATCAATTAGGAAGCAAGCATGATACAAAGGTCTAGGATCCAAGAAGTGATATAGATGATGATCAATATGAATGGAAAAAGGATTACAAGATATGGAAGTCAAGAGGAAAAACAAATATGCAAGTGTGGAGAATGTTCCAAGCAAGCACCTAGAAGGTCAACAAGGGAGAAGAGACAACCAAAAAGGTATGTATATGGTTCCACATTTGTTACAAAGCATTCAATTTATTTGGAAAAGGACTCAATTTTAGAAGAACCCTCAACCTATGAAGAGGCAAAGGGAAACCCTAATTGGGAAAAGACCATGAAAGAAGAAATAGATGCATTGAAGGAGGTGGACACTTGGGATTTCATTCTAGTGTCATCCAATCAAAATGTAAGTTCTTATAGATGAGTATACAAAGTGAAAAGAATTTCAGATAGATCAATTTGTAGGTACAAGGCAAGATTAGATGCCAAAGGATAATCACAAACTCATGGTATAGACTCTGAGGAAACATTCTCACCAATTGCAAAGATGACTACAATTAGGCCATTGATAAGTGTAGCTACTACAAGAAATTGGAGGCTCCTCCAACTTGATGTGAAAAATGCATTTCTAAGTTGTTGGATAAGTGAAGAGGTATACATGTCACAACCTCTAGGTTTTGAAAACCCTAATCATAAATCTTATGTTTGGAGACTTAAGAAAGCATTGTATGGATTGAAAAAACCTCCTAAAGCTTGGTATTATAGGTTGATTACATACCTTCAAGATCAAGGGTTGAGACCTAGCAATTTAGATCTTTCTTTGCTCATCAAAAGGGATCATAATCAGGTTATCCATCTATATGTATATGTAGATGATATTATTGTGACAAGTGATGATATGAATGAAATTCAATGGATCAAGAGATACATGCAAGAGGAGTTCAAAATGAGTGACTTAGGTGAGCTCACATATTTCCTAGGTATGCAAGTGATTTATAGAGATGAAGGGATGTATCTAACTCAAAGAAGATACATTCAAGACTTACTTCTCAAGTTCTAAATGGAGAACACAAAGATTGCATGTACACCTTTGGAATTGAACCACAAACTAAGTGTTTATGAAGATGAGCACATTTATGATCCTATAGAGTATCAAAGCTTGGTTGGTTTCTTGATATGTGCTACTCAAACAAGATTATACATATCCTATAGTGTGGGAGTGCTTAGTCAGTTCATGAACTCACCTAGAAGGCCACACATGGATGTTGCAAAGAGAGTACTCAAGTACTTCAAAGGGACATTTAATGAAGGTATCTACTATCCTTACTATTCAGATTTTGATATCAAAATATATTAAGATGCAGATTGGGTAGGAGAAAAGAATGACAGAAGAAGTACATCTTGAGACAATTATTAATTGGTTTCTTGCAGTTCGGAGAAGCAACCATTGATTAGATTATCTTCAACTGAAGAAAAATATAGAATTCTAACTATTGCAAGTCAAGAAGCAATATGGCCCAAGGATTTGTACTCAGATTTGGGACTTGTAAGTTTCAAACCTCACATACTTGGAGATAATGTAAGTTCCATGCATCTAGCTACAAATCTAATTTTCCATGCAAGGAAAAAGCACATAGAGGTTCATTACCACTTTGTAAGAGAGAAGTTTATGGCATAGGAAATTGAAATTTCATTTGTTCCTATTGAGAAGCAAATAGTAGACATGATGAAAAAGGCACTTGATGGGATAAAGCTATGCCGGTTCAAATCTATGACAAGTATTCAACCTATCTGAGAATGAAGAATCAGTCATACTTTAGCTTGACGGGGAGCTTTTGGAGCACCAAGCTTTCACTATGCTTGAAGAAAAATTTCCCATTCCAACTATCATATGGATAGTGTTTACATGCATAATGAAAATAGCACTTATGTGCACACCTTTTATTGTATTATTTGATTGATTGTTTATGATCATTTTTTCTTGTAAAGCTCAAGGTATTTACCTTTGTAAAAGGGAAGAGTAAAATGTCTAAAATCCACGATTATGAAGTGGTTGAGATTGATTCTCAATCAATCAATGAAAAGATAGTTGTAACTCCAACTTTCTCTTTTCCTAGACTGAGGAAAAGATTCCAATCAACTTTAACTACTAAGCTTGCCTATATTTGAATTCAAATTCAAGAGGAAAATGCATGTATAGATCTTCAAGAGTCTATATAAAGACTCCCAATCACTTATAAAATACATGGAATCAATATACATACACTTTGGCCATCATTGTTTGCTCCTTCATTTCTTTGGTCCTTCTTCCTGAGACGCGATCAATGCGTAGAGGTGGTTGTTCTTTCTACACTTTGTCTTTTCATTTCACCGCTCTGTTATTTCACCTTCGCCTTCAACCTCTACACATCTTGTTTGGCCTTTTGCAACTTAATAGCTAACTCCTTATTGGTTTTCTTCAATTTCTACTGTGCCGTCTATGTTTGTCCGACCTCTGCTTGTAATTGAGCTATAATTTTTGACTTCTGTTCAACAATTACCTTTAAAGTGTTATTTTCCAAAATCCCCTCATTCAAATCATCCATTAGTTCCTTGTGCGCTATACTATCTCTAGCAACACTCTCAGTTCTAATAGCTTCTGCCTCTGCTTGGAATCGGTTGATCTCCGTCATCATCTGCTCTCATTTTGTAGACCACTTGTCTTTTTTCGTTATCATGGAGTTATATTTATATCTGGAATCCATGATAACCCTCTGGCTAGATCGTCAAGTATTTCCAATATGACAGTCTCATCATTATATATCCAAGGATAAATAACATTTGTGCACCGAAGTGGGGGTAACTTCACCCTTCCTTCCTTAGTCTTCCACTTATCTACTGGTCTGCATGCTTGAAAAGTATGTAACATTGGTATCTTACTAGAAGAGCTTCCAGAACGATCTCCTTGTTCCTCTTGTTACTTCTGATGTCTCTCCTCTTTGGGAGCTCTTTTTTCCCTTTCTTCCCCTTCTCTTCTCTTGGATTTTTCTTCCTCTTGTTGTCGTTGTCTCTCTTCTTCGTCCTGGTTTCATGCTGCCTCTTCCTTTCTGCTTCTTCCCTTGTTTTCCTCTTTGCTTCTTCTTTTGCCTCCTGGGCTCCTCCTCATCATCAATCTATGTCTCCACATAATCTTGAAGAGTGTTACCTCTGGATTTCCGCTCTGTTGCCCTTTTCTTCAGCATTTGTAGAAATACCTTACCCGAGCATACTGTGTATTCTTGAGGTAAGTACGCCAGAGTCGTGAAAAACAAATTAAAAACTACTCCCACCTTGGAGTCTAAGATTGCGTTCATTGCTCGTCCGATACGTGTGAACAATTTGCGGACTTCCTTCTTTAGCTTCCAAAAAATGATTTCTGCCCAATTTACTTATGTCTTGGCAGATTCCTTCACCAAGACATAAAGCTGTTGGGATATTCCATAATGCTTAGCTTGCAAATTAATAATCATTGTCATTAATAACAACCCCAACTTCAAAGGATTTTCATCTAGTAGTTGCACGAACCTGTATTCTCTCGAACAGGGTTTGCCGAGCAATGCACAAATCTTCGCGGCATCAACAGACTCCGTGCTCGACGTGATGCCCTCATTAGCCACATTAAATCTCTTAGCTATTAGCACAGATGATAACTGAAGCACTTCCTGGCCAATGTGAATACTGATTTCCTACGAATTGATGTCGTTGCCATCTGTCTACCTTGCTATCTCCATGGCAATGTCCTTCGCTTGTGGATGAGGTTAAATGCTGCACCAATCCAACATTGCGCACTGCAATAGACCCCTGCACTCAAACCAATCCTTCTGCTCTTGCGTCAACTTCTCTGGAATGTATTGCAGGTGACAATCCAAGAATGATACTACCATAATTGTACTTCTGCTCTTCTGCTTCGTTGTTCTATCACATAGTATCTCTACTTGCTATAGTCGCTCTATACGCAAACTCACCAAATAAGCCAAATTCGGCAAAGTGTGCAATCTTTTATGCCCAACTTGCCTGTGGAGAGAGCTCCGAGTCTGAGCCATGATGACTGATTAAGGAATTGTAACTTGCAAATCTGCATTGATTTCTAGCTCACAAAATAAGAAACAATCATCAAATTTGAAACGTTGTGGCCACCACCGTTCATTGATTGCCTGTACGATTGCATGTTAAGTAGTTACACAGTGCATCGTATCTGAGATTCCATGATCCAATGTATTTAATGGTAATATTTGTATTCATAAATATTTTTTTTTCTCATAAATTATCTGAAACACTGATAGGGACGTAATTTTGACCCATTAATGATAGTTGAAGGAACTTCTCCGATCAGCCTAGCCAATTGAAAGGAACTGAGACCGCATATCTCATGAATCTAGAATGGGACGGTCCACCGTAATTTCAGTTTACCCATCTTTCTCTTCATTTTGGAGTGAAAATACAATACCAAATCTCTAGGGCAAAAAATCTTAGTTCGGAGATTGCAATCATGCCACTTCTTCTGTCTGCTCTGGACTTCCTGTAACAATAAAAAGTTGTGATAATGCTATTCATCTAATTGCTAACAAGGCTCTAGTATGTGCTACAAGAGGTTTAAAGGGACCAATAAAGTCCAAACCCCATTTTTGAAAAGATTGTAGGGGAAGAATTGGCTGCAACATGAAGTGATGACGTCGCGAGGTTCTCCAATTCATTGGCATTGATCACAATTTCGTACTACTTGTTGCACATCTGAATACATAGTTGGCCATCATAATTTAGATTGCTGGATTTTCTGCACCGTAATCAAATGAGTGAAGTGTCCACAAGCTTCACAAGCATGAGCCTCCAAATGGTTGCCTACACCTCGTGCCGAGGAATGCAGCACATCCAAATGCCTATTGGGTCTTTATGATATAATTGGCCCATAATAACGGTAAACCGAAGACTGCAATGTCCAAGCTTTTTTTGTGCTGTGGAACTTAAGTAGGATGGAGCAATACCATTTTCAAGAAAACTGAGCATTTCTTCATACCAAGTGGGATTTTTTCAAGGAGCATTCTCCACTTCGACTATTTGAAAAAACTTCCACATCTGAAAGAGTGTCATCAACGCCATCAAGAGGTTCCCCATTATCAATGCATGACAAAAAATTTGCAATATCATGACTAGTGATAGGGTGATGAACGATGTCAAATTTAAACTCTTGCAATCACAGGACCCACCATGCAAGGAGTGCCACCAACCAAATATAACAGAGCACTGTGGTCCACGTGAAAAGTGAATGCACGGCCCAACAAGTAATGTTGAAACTTCTTTATGGAATAAATTAGACCTAAACATTCTCGTTCCATCGTCGAGTAATTCTGCTCCACAGTTGTGAGTCTTCGACTAGCATAGTACATAGGGTGGAACCAACTGCAATCCACCTTCTAGATTAAGACACTTCCAATAGCTCTATCTGAAGCATCCACAAATACATGAAATGATTGCATCCAATCTAGAGCTTTCAGTACTAATGTGGTGGCCAACATTTTTCATAATCACTTGAACATTGTTTGTGCTTCAAGCATCCAGACAAAATCCGTTGGTTGCGCATGTGCTAGCTTGTGTAATGGGATGGCTATATGGGCAAGACCTCGTAAGTGCCTGCCATGCCATCACACCTGGCCCAAAAAATGTAATATCTCCTTTGGATTGCGGGGTGCTAGAGTTTCTAAGATGACTTTGACTTTATCTGGATCCACTGCTATGCCCTTTTCCGAAATGACATGGCCCATTAATTTGCCACATTTAACTGCAAAAGTGGATTTATTCGGTTTCAAACAAGATGTACTTGTATGCAAGAATCAAAAAGCTTGCAAGTGCTCCAAGTGAGTGGCCACTGTGCCCGAAACAAAGAAATCATCCAAAAAAATGTGCATAAATGAGGTAAGATACGGGGCAAAGATTTGTTGCATGCATCGTTGGAAAGTACTTGGCACATTATGTAATTTGAACCACATGACAGTACACACAAAAACTCCCCAATTCATAATAAAGGTGGTTTTTGGTATGTCAGCTTCAACCATCTGGACTTGATTATAGCGACTAAACCCATCGAGAAATGAATACATTTCCCTTCCTGCAACCTTGTCAAGCATACTGTCCAAAAACGATAAGGGAAAAGGATATGGTATAGTGGCCGTATTTAGTTTCTTGTAATCAACACAGATCCATAACTATTTATTTTTCTTTGGAACAATCACTATGGGCAAGAACCATTTTGAATTTTCAATGGGAACAATGTAGCCAAGTTTTATCAATCTGTCCAACTCATGTTTAACATGTTCTGGAAAATTAGGGTTCATTCTATACCGCTATTGCATCACTGGGGTAGCATCTGGCTTAAGCAAAATCCAGCCATGATAAAGCTTTGGATCTAGGCCTTTCATATCTAAATATGTCCAAGTGAAGACATCCTTGTACTGTTGCAACAAAGCAATCAAGGCCATCCAAAATTTTGGAGCAAGCTCCGAGCAGATTCGGACTGGCTTAGGCTCTTCCGTAGTTCCCAAATTTACCATTTCTAAAGAATCTTCTTCTACACATATCTTTACATTCTCCATAGGATCTTTTATCACTCGTTCGATGCTATCCTTGTCTTGCAATTCCAAAGATTCCATGCACACCACGGCCGCCAGACTGTTCCATTCAGAGTTGATGACTGAATTCAGATCGACTACACCGAACAAGAGTAGATCCCTATTTGCTTCCAAAAATTGTTGTTCCTCATCCTCGTCGAGTCCATCCAGCATATGCAAAGGCTCTGCTAATACTGGTTTATGCTTTGAAAGACAGTGTTGCAGTTCATCTAAAGGAACAGAAAACTTGGCATGCTCTCTTCAGAAAGTAATTGTCTTTTCATCCTAATTTTGGTAATATTTAGCATTGTGCAACCATGGCCGGCCCAATAACAAGTTATAATCTAAATTTTTCCCCTTCTATTCCAATAGAACAAATGTAATATTAAATAGAACTTGTGCAATACGAATAACGATATCTTTGACCAGCCCCACTAGTTATACCTGGGATTGATCTGCCATGTGAACAAAGAAGGGAGCTGGGTCTATGCTATTCCAGCCCATTTGCTTACACGTAGTGGTAGATGCAATCTTGATACTAGAACCCCCATCAATCAAAACCTTTGGAATAGCTTTATTTTTGTACTGTACTGTAATTGTAGGGACCGCATAGTCCACTATCCTGTTTGGCACATTCTTGACCATTGAAACTAAAGGTTCTGGATTTCCAGAAGGTGTATATTTTTCCTGTAGTTGTTGTAGTAACCGCTTTCGGAATGTTGGAACTAGTTCCAGCAATGCCCCCAATGACAATTTGATTTTTGATTCCTATAGGAACTCACAATACTCCTTATTCACCGGAGGTTTTTGATCTTTATATCCTTGTTTCCATCCATCGGAACCTTGTTTCTATGATAAACATGTATCTGGTCCAACATCCATCTTTGGCTCTTGCGTGATTTCCTCAGATTCCATATGAACGGTACTTTGTATATGCCTCTTTTTGGAAGATTCCACTGGGAATTGCGGAGACTCAACATAGTGTGGCAAGTACTCTGTAGCCCACTGTACTGCCTTCTTAAGAGTTTGATTTTGCTCCACAGGTGTTAAATAATCCAATTTTTGACCGCCTGAATACTCTTTCGAGACCTAGTAACTACTGATGCTGATGACTCCAGATACTCCAAGGTCACCACAATGGCCATTGAGCTTAGCTTCTTGCTTCGGCTGATCATATTCCTTAGCCTCTTTACACTCCCACTTTCTATGAACATATTATAGACAAAAATGACACTAGATTGGTCGATTACCCTAGTTGCCTGGTCCGGGTTGTTGGAATCTTCGTCCTCTATTGAAATCCTATCTGTTTTGCCGAAAGCCATGTCATTGATCTAGAAATTGGTGGGAATTTAGATATTGAGATGGTCTTGCAAGTCTAGCATCCTAACTATTCTGCCATTGTCTGATGGAAAGTTGGGGCTTGTATCCGATCGAATTCCCTTTCCAAGAAGGTACCTTTACTTGTGCAATAGCCACAAAGGTATTTATTGCATTAAAGCGACATTTTCCAAACTATGATTAGTTTTTTTATGAATTGGGCAAAATACCTGGTTAAGCGCACAATCGGCCATGATGTGGCCTGCATTCCTGCACCCTAGGCAATACATCTACTTCGCTAGGGTCACACCCTTTTTGAACACCAAATTAGTCTTCACAAAGCCCATATTAGCAAACTGCATCTTCCGATCCATCCTGATCGCTAAGCCAATAATCTGATCTAGTGTATGGGATTGGTCAAGTGTATACATATAAATTTTCTCTTTCATGGGTGGCTGAAGATCATCAACAAAGAATTTTGTTAAGATTTCTTCGACAAGACATTTGTCTATCGGAAACTTTCGCAGTGTAGATCTAAAATCCGATGCATACTTTTTGACCATCCCTTTCTGCAGGATATACTAAAGTGAAGAATGTAACTCCGAAACACTCTTAGCAGTTTGAAATCACTCTAAAAACACCACCTTCAACTCATCATAAGTTGAAAAGTAATCAGGAGGGTACTCGATAAGCCATTTTACTGCATCGCTGACTAACGTGGTTTGGAACACCTGAAACTTGTGTTGATTTTCATGCATATTACGATGGTTACATAAGTATTGACTCTCAAATGTCCATACGTGCACATCTGGATCCTCATCCACTCACCCATGAAAATGAGTATAATTTAACACATGTAATGGGTGCTTGTTTGCCATTGAATTACTAAGCATCTGTAAGGTACCGGTTTGAGGTAAAGGTATTAGAGCTAATTGCAATTTTGGTAGGGGTACGCTGCCACCACTTTGACCTACTTCCACAGGGTATTTCTCTTTTTGAAAGTGGTTCTACTGGTCGGTCCCCCTGAATTCCCCTTGCCACAATACTTTAGTTAGTTTACCATCCTTCCACTCAAAGAGCAAATCCTTCAAAAGCTTGGGGGGTAAAACTCTTGTTTCCGCCCAGAACTATATTCCTATGGAATAGTAATTGCATCATCAAGAGGAATATCTTCAAGCTTCAATGTTACGAGTGTCTACTGCACAAATTCATATAGATAACCGCGATGATAAGTCTTTTGTGAGTACTCCTTGCCACTTTGTACCGGCATCAATCCACGTGTTGTGTTCTGTTACCCCATCCCATCGTGGTCACCATAATGTTGAGCGTACTAGTTGCCAACAGACTAGCAGTACCCCAATTTATAGGTTCGAGAACGGGGATTTACAAATGTACAATACTTATAAACATGCATTTTTGTTCCACATCGCTTAGAATAACATGTATTATAAACAAAGACAATTCATCAATACACAATGTACACAAAATCATAGGTTCCACACAATAAATAGCTTCTTGACTTCAATTTATGAATGGAGTTACATTACAGTATCATCTCTACAATCAGACTTCAGAAAATATAGACTTCACCCCCTCCATATCTGTGTATCTGCACACTTCATATTTACCACTTCCAAAATCTGTCCATAAGATACGACAACGTACTTCTCCGTAAGGGTAAGGACTTTGCACCATTCCGAACTTCTAGAATATAGAATAATCAAAATTGGCAATCTCTCAAAACTCTTAGCATCTCCGTAAATCTCCATTCAATTACATCAGAAATAAGAATATTGATTACAAGAAAAGTGGTCATCCACACCAGCTGCTAATATGGACCATCTTCACCATTTCACAACTCTACTCCCAAACCTCTACAAGCTTCCACAACTTCTTTCATTAGGCATGGTATATGCAGTTAAAAATTTTAGACACTATTTGCTTGCAAACAAGTTTAAATTTTTTACTGATCATCAGACATTGTTGTACTTGGTAAACAAACCATGCAATACAGGCAGATTAGTCAGATGGTTCCTCTTGCTAATGGAATATGACTTTGAGGTTGTGGTGAGGAAAGGCAAGACTCACTTGAGAGAAGACCATCTCTCTAGGCTCACATCTGGAGAAGCCCCACAAGGAGTATCAGATGACCTTCCTGATGCTTACTTGTTTAATTTGGAAGTTGTACCTCAATGGGCCAAGCCATTAGTGCCAGTATTAACCTATGGACCTAATCACCCAGTCATAAACACTCAAGATAGAGAAGTAGTAAAGGCCCAAAAGTACCATATAATGGCAGGGAGTATGTACAAGCATACAGATCAAGGGATATTATCCTGTTGTATGGAAGAGGATAAGTATGCAAAATGGTTGCAATTAGCACATGTAGGTGCATTAGAGCAACACCATTCGAGGCAAAGAACTTTACAGACACTAAGAAGACTCGGAGTGCACTGGCCAACTATGGAAGCAGATGTACACAAGTTGTTTAAGGAATGCCCAGTCTGTCGTATTAAACCACCTGTGGAGCATGCTACACTGTACCAAGTGTCTCTAATACCAGATTGGAGTGAACCATTAGTAACCTTCCTGAGGAAGAAAACATTCCCTCAAGATATGACATTGGCCAGACAAAGAAGTCTAGAACAAGAAGCCCTAGATTACTCAGTCATTGATGATAATCTATACAAGCGTGGTAAAGATGGTTACCTCAGATTATGTGTCCATAAGAGTGAATATCTTAAGATCTTGGAAACGGCTCACCAGGGTGTAGCAGGAGGACACTTTGGACCAGATTGGGTGATCAAGGCAATCCTATTTGCAAGATTATGGTGGCCCACCCTTCACATGGATGCACATACTTACGTGAAGAGGTGCGATGTTTGTCAGCGAACTCAGTATCCTATACGCAAGGATGAGATGCCATTGAAACCCATGATGGGTGGACGTGCATTCTCCAAGTGGGGAATAGACTTTGTAGGTCCTATTAATCCCCCAGCTAAGGGTTCACATGCTGAATATATCATTGTGGCCACAGACTATTTAACCAAGTGGGTAGAGGTAAAGGTTACGACAAAGAATGATGCTCAGACGACTGCTAAGTTCTTATTTGAGAATGTGTTCACTAGATACGGGCTACCTATAGAGCTAGTAAGTGATAGAGGGACTCACTTCTTGAATGAAGTTATTGAAAATCTCCTCCAAGAATTCTTGGTTATACACAAGAAGTCTGCCCCCTATCATACACAAGCTAACGGGCAAGTTGAAAGCACAAACAAGATTCTATGCAATGTGTTCACCAAATTAGTGAATAATAAACGCTCTGATTGGGACAAACAGCTACACCATGTTGTTTGGGCATACAGAGTTGCCTATAAAACGGTACTCCAAGCCACACCCTTTCAGATGGTATTTGGCCAAAATGCAGTGCTACCATTGGACTTCTTGATACCTACATTGAAAGTAGCACAAGAGCATGAGTGGATAGGGCATGAGCTCTCCTCTAGAATTTTTGATCTTGAATGATTGGGTGAAACACGATTGAGAGCGGAAGCTGGAATATACGCAGCCAAGAAGAGGCAAAAAGCATATTTTGACGCACATGTGAAGTATAAGGGCTTAAAAGCAGGAGATCTAGTTTTGGTCTACACTTTGAAGCAACATGCACAGAAACTGGAGAAGAGAGGCTATGGACCTATGATTATCAATAGGATCTCCACGAGTGGGGCAGTTCAATTAGCTACACTAGAAGGTGATGTTCTTCCTAGTTACATTAGTGGATGCGGAGTCAAGTTATACCAGGAACCCCTCATCGAGGAGATGTTAAATCGACTCAATACTGTAAAGAAAAATTCAAGAAAAATACTGTCAAGAAGAGGCATAGGTAGAAGCATTGGAACGCATCCGAAGAATGAAGTTGAGCAGACAGGGTAGAGATCAGCCTAGGACAGATGACTATGTGCACCAAGGATATCATATGGCTATGTTGTTGAAAGTGATGTAGGCCCTTGGCTCTTGGCTCATGTCACAGGTCTGTGGTTCCATAGGTCCAGTATATACAACATAGAATCTAGCAATCTTCAATATTGACAAAACATGAACATACCACAACTTAATCATACAGATGATGAGATAAAGATAGAGAAAGAATAGACAACATGTGTAAGGTGTTACATAAGCCATCGCTTACTCATAGAATCATATATACCAATGTTCAATGTACAATGTGGGAGCAAAACTCTCAACCACTCTATGTGATGAGAAATAGATGAATGAATGAATGTACAAATGTAACAAACATATTCAGATGTATGGGCAGTAATATGAATATACATGAGATGTGTGACCTTATAGGTTATAGAAGAGTGAATATGAGTGACTAAAAGAGGAAGGATCAGTGTGAAACTGATAATCAACAAACCCTCATCTAACCTTAGGCTATGGAAGACCCTAAGTCAGATACGTGTGTCAAAAGATCACATACTTAAAAAGTAGCAAAGAATGCTAACAAGTCTGCTGCCTGAAATCCTCAAACTCATGTGAACACACATTCTCAAACACCTCATCAAAATATGCATAAAGCATATACGTACTGTTTCTCTTGTACCTATGCCGAATAGGACTCCTCCTAATATGAATGCTATTGCCTCCATAAACTCCAAGTAGTACATGTGTGCATAAAGAGAATATGTACTTGAATACTTAACATAAGATGTAAATCTTATGTTAACCACCATCCAATGTCTTTGATGTAGCCCGACATCTTCTTGTAGAAGACAATCTTCAACTACAACATGTAGACAGCCGATCCTCACCATCAAGCTGCTAATGACCAAGTCTTCTTGCCATGAACAAGAGATAACCTCCTCTCCATGAGCTAGAGTGTGAGCACACCCTTCATCTTCTCCAAGAAGAATCATTAAGAAGAACTCCATAGGTGCTCCTCAACATGCTTCAAGTTAGCACCATGGCTGCCCCATGTGCTAGAGGAAACAGCACCTCTATTGAGGTCCAAGCTCCAAGCTTGTGTTGAATACTAGGTGAAGGATGCAAGACAATGAGCCAAAGCTCTTGATATATAGTGTTTGTTCCCTTTGAAAAGCACCTAATAAAGCACACTTGAAAAGCTCCTTTGTAGCAATCTACGATCAAATAAAATCATGTGTGATCTTTATCACCGTCCATCATTCGCTACCCGCTAATTAAAGCAAAAGCAAACATCAAAAACAACTTCTACGAACACGCTGCTGGGAAGATTCAAACTTTGGCAGCTGATATGAGAGATTCACTTTTTAACCAACGCGCCAACGATCTTAGCTGTAGAAGAAATAGAGAATAGCTTTACACATGGTTTCATGCTAGGCTGGCTGCCACCGCATTTCAAACTGGATGGAGAGTGCTATAAGAACTCATGTAATAATTGAACCAATGGAACATTGAATGGAACAATGGAATATTGCTTTCCAACAATTTCCAACAATCCCCCCTGCAATGTTATATTGGTACAATCTAGACTGATCTGCAATCTGTCACAAACTGCAAACTATCACAAGCTTCAAGCTTGTACTCCCGCACTTCAGAACTTGTTCTTCAAAAAGTCTTCTTCAAAACTGCATATGACTTTCCTTCAAAAAACCTCAACTTGTTGAATATGAACCATAATACTTGAGAAAATATGCAAACTAGATATCCAATAGTGTACACATCAAGCAATCACTGCTTGACAACAAATATAGCATGAACTATCTCTGAACCTGCTATCTCCTGTCTTCAAAAACCTGAAAACATACACTAGGATCCATATATTTGCATTTACCTTACAAAAAAGGTTTCTCAATGTATTTCTGTTGTGTCATGTAAATACACTAAAATCAATCAAGAACTGAATCCTGGAACCTGAGATTGAAAACTCACAACTTAGTGTATTATGAACATTGTTGGTTCATCTCTAACTGTACTGAAGTCAAATCAACTCAACTCAATTGAAATCAACTGAAATCAACTGAAATCAATTGAAATCAACTGAAATCAACTGAAATCAACTGAAATATGAGTCTCATCAAAAAATCTATGATGTCATCATATCTTCATCCTTTAAATCCTTCATACCTCTTTCCTTCAGAACCTGGTATTAACATATATGTGCGCACTTCTGAAAATACCTCTCTAAAATATCAAGCTTCTCTTCAATAGAACTCTAGAACCTTCTCCTGAACAGGAACATCCTAGCAGGAACTTTCTCCAAACATTCTTTTTCTTCCTTCTTCTTACAAAGCTGGAACATAAAGAGAACCTGACAAAGGAAATATAGGAATACCTGAAATAGGAATACCTGTAAGTATGAATCTGCATTCTTTCACATATGGCTGAAAATAAGTCTTCATGTTTCATCACCCCCCTGGATGACTTAACACTAGTATCCAGTATTCTTCAAATATATCAGACTTTATGAAATTTGGAACATCTTCCTTCTTTCAATAAATCTGATCTTCAGTGATCAATACCTGTATCTCGAACAAAATCTCTGAACCCTTTTATTAGCATTGTGCACATGCCAATCGCTTTCCATGTCATTCCTCAGCTTTCCAAATTGTAGAATAAGGTTAGCTGAACCTAACATAACAAAACCTTGCTGAAAGTTTTATAGGATTCATAACCTTCTATAACATAACAAGTATCTTCTTCTATCTCTCTGCAACACAAATATGATAGAACCTGAATCTTTGACTTACTTCTTTCAATGTTAAGAACTTTCTCAAACAAAGGATAGACAACTGACTCATAAAAACTCAAGATCATACAAGATCTATAATCTCTCCTGTGTAGAATCTGCTCTCATCAAACCTTCATGACTGAATGTTTGATTTATTACCTGAATGTCTCCAAGTGTCCATGCTTTTTAAAAAGTTGTAAAACTTTTCTTCAAACAAATCCTTCCAAGAATTTGTAATTCCTACTTGAAACATAAGTGGACAAACGTCTCACCTTGACAACTCCAAAAGCTGCAAGTTGATACTTCATAACTTTCATATTTTACCCGGGTGAAATGTGACAGTACCTGCTTGATTTTCTTTTGGCTAACTCCACTTCTTAATCAAGTAATAGGATATGATAGAACACCTTTTTGAATACAAGCATGTATGCAAAAATCAAGACAAACACAAAAAGTAGATTCTCTATTGACTTGTACATCAACAAGACTGAAGTTTCTGAAAATATTGAATATGAGGTAACCTTTTCCAAACATAAAACCTCAACCCAAGTCTTCAACATCTGCTATAAAAAACTCTTTTACCTTAAGAGTTAGATAAAGAAGAAATATACTTCTCTGCAACTTGTCATATACCAAGTAGCTCTGTATTGATAGTCCAAGAATTCTTTGAGGGAACATATAAGCTGACTGCTCAAAAGCTTCAACTAAAATATAACTCATACACATATGAGTCACAACATATATCTGCTACTTTTCTTTCTCTCAATGCAATTCTTTGTCAAATCTACTAAATCATGACCAAGTGTAATGCAAAACAAGAAACTGCTTCTTCTTTAAACAAGATGTTCTCGTAGACTTGTCTTTGGGTGTAGAGGATAAAATAGGAAAAGTATATGGAAAATATATGAGAAAAGGAAGCCTTACTTTTCTTTTGGAAATGATGGACTTTCTTCTTCTACATCTTTCTTCCACCTGATGATGTCAACATCTTCAAACTTCTCTTCCATACCTTTTGTTCTCTTCATCTTGAAGTAGCAAACACTCTTGAGTTCTTTGAATGAACTTTTCTCTTCCTCTAGTGCTAAGAGTAAGAGACAAAACAAACATGGTATACTAATGGAAGTGAATATAGAAACATGTTTTATCATTTCCTCATATCTTTGAATCAAAATTCTGCTTCAAATGTCTGAAACAACTAAATTCACCAATCTTTTGTATGAATGATGAATTACCCTTCTAGAGTTACCTTCTCTAGATACATTTGTACCTTGATATTCAACCAACTTACAATAGAAAATTGGCTGAAAACAAAAAACTCATCCCATCTTCACATTTGTCTTCTTAGATGAGCCTTCTTGCCATGAAAGAGATCTCTCAAAACTCTCTAGAAAAACCTCTAGATACCTGTTTTGATGTAGCCTTTACTTTCAAAAGATGAAAGTCTATAAAAGCACTCCTTGAATTTCTTCGAATCTTTTCATAACTGCTCTTCTAAGACACGACCTGCAAATGATAATCTGATAGTAGAAACTGATACCTGTGATTTGATGTCGATCTAATTCCTTCATCTTCTCTAAACCATTGTTCTTCCTTGAATTTGAAGTAGTCTTCTCTTCATCAAGTCCGGGTCTTCAAATAATACTTTTGTAAAGTATTTGCATACTCTTCCAAAAATATTTGGCTGCTAACAGATCATCAACTTCATACTCCACACCGATGAATACACATGTAACTAAATTGTCTAATTCTCAAATCTCTACTCATCTAGATTAAGTGTGTATGTAAAATGTCAAATATTAGAAGATGCTCTTAAATCATATGTTGTAAACCTGGAAGTCTGGTAAACCTGAGAATCTGAGAGAGCCTTAATGCATTGATGCCAAAGATCTAAAGTTCTGAAACCAAAACCTTAGTGCTCTGATACCAAATGTTGGAAGTGATGTAGGCCCTTGGCTCTTGGCTCATGTCTGTTGGAGCAAGTCTATGACAAGCCTAAGTATTGGCTTGAGTTCCACAAAGTCTTAGAAGAAGCTTTAAAAAGAAGACTATGTAAAGTTCACTTGTGAACTACCTCTTGTAATTTTTTGGAGAGTTTACTTAATGTAAAAGTAAGAGAATCTTAAGTGGTTGAGTCCACATGATCAAGAATGGAAAGAGGAGCCACGAATTTGTGATTTGTGGTAGGTAGAGAATCAAGTCAATCATTGATTGATTGGAGAGTGATTGAGGGAAGTTAGCCTCCCAAACTCAACTATAAATAGATGGCAGTTTTAGTCGTGGTTAGAGAGACCTATGTGAAGACCTCCAAGAGCTGAGCTTTATGCCATATCAAGGTGTGATTACAAGGCACACATATGTATCAGTAAGTCATTGTATTGTACAAGCAATATACTTTCATTTTCATGATTATTTGAGTTCATCTTTCCATGTTCTTGTGAAGTGTACTACTCACTGCCATTACTCTCAGTTTTCTCAGTCAACTTGCAGAGATGTTTTCTCTGAGATTGGTGCATCATTTTCAGTGATTTAACTTGGTAAAGTTAGCTCTATAAGTCTACTATATGCTCATAAATTGTCATGTCATTTGGATGTTGCAATCTTCAGTTATGTTCATTTGAAGTCAACAGGGTCTGTTCATCTTCACTTCTCTGTCAGGTACCCGACTTTTTCATGCATCTTGTCAGAGCCATTTCTCAGTGGTTACTTATCCAAATTCAGTGATTTAAAGCTTGTTGGATTCAGCTTACTGTCTAGTATAACCATACAAATTTTCATAATCATTGAATTTCTACATTTTGAGTTATGTTGATTTTTCGGCTCACTGGTCTATTTCTGTAGCAGCCCGTGAAAATCGGGATGATGTCATCACTTGTTAAAACTCATTCTCAGTGTGTGGTTCATTATTTTTTATGAGATTACTCTTGAAAGTTAGCTCTTTAAACTACCTAGACTTCCCCAAGAGGAATTAAGTTAATTGCTGTTGTGCTCAGAGAATTATGTAAAACACTGGACAGGTGTATGAACCAAGAATAGCAAGTTTTCACCTCTGAGCTAACTCCAACTTATCTGTTTTGATCTATATTTTTGAGAGTGATCTTCCAAGGTACATAGGGTGTCTAATACATCCATTGGCAAGCTAAAAGGGCCCACCATCTACTCCTGGAGTTCATTTGGCTGGTGTAGATCAAGGATTTTGCAACACCTCTTCATCTTCAAACACATACTTATCCATCTCTTCACAGTGGTGTCAGAGCAAGGTTGGAGAACATGGCAGATGGATTTCCTTCATCAATTGACAAATTAGACAGAGGTAACTACTCAGCTTGGTCATTAAGAATGGAAGCCTATCTCCAAGGTAGAAGTTTATATGGTTATGTGGCTGGAGATGAAGTCATGCCAAGTTTCAGGAACAAAAGTCAACCAACACAAGAAGAGCAAGAAAGATTGAGCACATGGTGCTCCAAGGATGCACTTGCAAGGTCTTATCTCCTCAAATCTATCTCAGATTTTTTGTTGCCTCACATTAGAAGTTGTAAGACATCTCAGGAAGTGTGGGATGCACTTGAAGCTTTCTTTTCTTCAAGTACCAAAGCTAGGAAGCATCAACTATGGCTGGATTTCACAACCCTCAAGAAGGCTCCCAAACAAAATGTGACTGATTTTGTCACAAAGCTCAAGGACATAGCGGATCAGTCGGGAAGCATTGGAGAGGTAATAGATGCAGAGCAAATTGTAAGGCAGGTCATCAATGGCTTGAAGGTAGATGACAAGTGGGAAGCATTCACCACAGCTATGGATTTGTACATGGACATGCATGTACCTGATTTCAACACACTCATTGGACAACTACTTACTCAAGAAGCAAAGCTTATCAAAAATGGAGAAAGCTCTAAAGGTAATCAATCTTCAGCTTTATACACAGATAAAAGCAAGTCTAAAGATAACAAAGGAAAGGCAAAGAAAGTGGATGATGAAGCAGGTACATATCAAGCTAACTATGCAGGTAGAGGAAGACATGGCAGAGGTAGAGGAAGAGGAGGTAGACAAGGCACGGGGAGATCCCAAGACTCCAACTCATGTTCTATTTGTGGATTAACTAATCATACAACTGAAAATTGCTTTAGGAATTCCAGGAATCAAAGAGGCAGAGGATACAATAGAGGAAGTTATGGCTACTCAAGAGGAAGGTTCAACAACTACCATGGCAACTACAACAACTACAATCATTCAAACTATCAAGGAGGCTACAAAGGAAGGAGAGACTACAATAACTACACAGAAGACTCAAACAAAGAGGATTCATTATTGATCATGAACATGGCTATGCCACAAGGTAAATCTGATGAGCATGTTTTCTACATAGATTCAGGTTGTTCAAATCATGTGGCAGGAAATGTGGCACTCCTATCAGATTTAGAAGATCCAAGGAATAAGCATGAGGTACAAACAGGAGATGATACAAAACATCCAGTGGAGAAAATAGGCAATGTCAAAGCACCTGATGGAAACATCAACCTACTCAGTAAGGTACTCTATGTCCCTACCATTACAAAGAATTTGATAAGTGTTGGGCAGATAGTAGAGAAAGGGTTGCAAGTCAGGTTCACAAAAGCAGGAGCATTTGTTGAAGATCCAAGTCAAGGATTCAGAAGAATTGCAAAAGGTGAAAAGACAGGTAGATTGTTCACATTTGAATTACAGGACACTAGAAACATTGCTCTCTTTAATTATGGTACTCAGACACTCACAGAATTGGAAGTATGGCACAAAAGGTTAGCACATATTGGTGAAAGGTCATTAAAGCAAATCTGCAGGGACCAAAGTGTACTTGGACTTCCTAATTTGTCAAAACAACATATGATTTATAAGTGCAGTGCATGTCAATTTGGAAAGTCTCACAGGTTACCATTCATGAAGAAAGGTTATATGCATGGAGATCTCTTGGAGTTGGTTCATACAGATGTATGGGGACCTAGCAAGGAAGCTTCAATATCTGGATCAAGGTATTATGTTTCCTTTATTGATGATTGCAGCAGATGGACTATCCTATTCTTTATGAAACACAAAGATGAAGTTTTTTCATGTTTCAAAAGATATTTGGCTCTTGTGGAGAATCAAACAGGTAAATCACTAAAAAGGCTAAGGTCAGATGGAGGGGGAGAATACTTCTCCCATGAGTTTGATTCTTTTCTCCAAGAAAGAGGAATCAAAAGAGAGGTAACTACAAGGTACACTCCTGAGCAAAATGGAGTGGCAGAAAGGAGGAATAGGACAATTGTTGAAGCTGCAAGGTCTATGTTAAATGAAAAGCATTTACCTAATTACTTATGGGCTGAGGCTGTTTCTACAGCCACTTACTTGATTAACAGGTTGCCTTCAAAATCCCTTGATGGGATGACTCCATATGAGGCTTGGAATGGAAGAAGACCAAGCTTAGATCATTGTAAAATTTTTGGATGTATTGCTTTTGCTCATGTTCCTTCATAGGTTAGAGGCAAGATGGATCCAAAGGCAGAAAGGTGTGTACTTATTGGATATGACAACAATCAAAAGGACTACAGGTTATACAACCCTACCAACAAAGGATTCTTGGTAAGCAGAGATGTAGTTTTTAATGAGAACAATTCATGGTATGAAGATTCATGCAGGAAGATCAATTTACCATATGATCTTGAAGAAGATTTTCCAAAGCTTGGTAGAGAACAATCAAAGATTGAAGAACAAGACACCTCAGAGGATGATGAAGAATCTCACATGGAAAAGATCAAAGCATGGAAGTCTAAAGGTAAAGCAAAATTGCAGGAACTTGGACATGAGGCAGAATCATCACATCATGGCCTAAGAAGATCTATGAGGGAAAAGAAAAAACCAGAAAGGTATGGGTTTGACACCTCATTAGTAACTAAACATTCTATCTACATAGCACAGGACATAAACCAAGAGGAGCCATCATCATTTGAAGAGGCCAAAGCAAAAACAGAATGGAAGCATGCAATGAAGGAAGAGATCGAAGCACTTGAGGAAAACAACACTTGGGATTTGGTGCCCAAGACTTCATCCATGAAGGTAATAGGCTCAAGATGGGTCTATAAACTCAAGAAGAATTCTGATGGTTCAATTAACAGGTATAAGGCAAGGCTTGTAGCAAAAGGCTTTGCACAAACTCAGGGAATTGATTATGAGGAGACTTTCTCTCCTGTGGCAAAGATGCCTACTATTAGGGTTTTGCTTAGTATTGCCTCTTCCAAGAATTGGAAGATACTTCAACTAGATGTAAAGAATGCATTCTTGAATGGTTGGATAACAGAAGAGGTATATATGGCACAACCACCTGGTTTTGAGAATCAAGTTTATCCTGATTATGTGTGTAAACTTAACAAAGCATTGTATGGTCTCAAGCAAGCTCCAAGAGCTTGGAATTTCAGGCTTGTTTCATTCTTGCAGGACAAAGGCTTTCAACCAAGCAAGGCAGATCCTTCACTCTTTATTAAAAAGAGTAATTCTGAGGTCATCTATCTATGTGTATATGTAGGGAAATGATGCAGATGGTATGAAGAAGATCAAAGATCAGATGAGAGAAGAGTTCAAGATAAGTGATTTGGGTTCACTTACCTACTTCCTAGGTTTGGAAGTTGTCTACAAAGATCATGGTTTGTTTCTCACTCAAAGAAAGTACATTAAGGACATGTTGGCAAAATTCAAGATGCAAGATTGTAAGATTGCAGGTACTCCAATGGAGGTCAATCACAAATTGAGCTCACATGAAGGTGAACTCATAGAGGACATCACATCATATCAAAGTCTAGTGGGTAGTCTCAACTATGCCACATTGACAAGAGTAGATATATGTTATAGTGTGACTGTGCTAAGCCAATTTATGCACACACCAAGGAAACCACATATGGATGCTGCCAAAAGGATTCTCAAGTATCTCAAAGGAACCATAAATGAAGGATTTTATTATCCTTTTGTATCTGATTTAGGTTTGAAGCTATTTTCTGATGCAGATTGGGCTGGCTCCAAGGAAGATAGAAGGAGCACTTCAGGTTATCTTACCTTTGCAGGTTCAAAGCTTATTTCATGGTCATCCAAGAAGCAACCCACAGTTTCTCTCTCTTCTACTGAAGCTGAATATAGAGGTCTTGCCATAGCTACACAAGAAGCTATGTGGATGAATGTTGGAAGTGAGGTAGGCCCTTAGGCTCATGTCACAGGTCCTTGGTTCCATAGTTCCATTCATGTACAACATTAATTCCAGCAATCTTCCATATTGACAAAACATGAACATACCACAACTTAATCATACAGATGATGAGACAAAGATAGAGAACGAATAGACGTCATGTGTAAGGTGTTACGTAAGCCATCTCTTACTCATAGTATCATATATACCAATGTTCAATGTACAATGTGGGAGCAAAATTCTCAACCATTCTATGTGATGAAAAATAGATGAATGAGTGAATGTACAATGTAACAAACATATTCAGATGTGTGGGCAGTAATCTGAATATACATGAGATGTGTGACCTAATAGGTTATAGAAGAGTGAATATGAGTGACTGAATGAGGAAGGATCAGTGTGAAACTGATGGTCAACAAACCTACATCTAAACTTAGGCTATGGAAGACCCTAAGTTAGATACGTGTGTGAAAAGATCACATACTTATAAAGTAGCATAGAATGCTAACAAGATTGTTGCCGGAAATCCTCAAACTCATCACCTTCTCAAACACCTCATAAAAATATGCATAAAGCATATAAGTACTGATTCTCTTGTACCTATGCCGAATAGGACTCCTTCTTATATGAACGCCACAGCCTCCATAAACTTCAAGTAGTACCTGTGTGCATAAAGAGAATATGTACCTGAATACTTAACATAAGATGTTAATCTTATGTTAATCACCATCTAATGTCTTTGAAGTAGCCCGACATCTTCTTGTAGAAGACAATCTTCAACCTAATATCTTCCTGTAGAAGATAATCTTCAAAATCATGTAGATGGTCCCATCCAATGTCTTTGAAGTAGCCAAACAACTTCTTGTAGAAGATAACCTTCAACCTAACATCTTCTTGTAGAAGATGATCTTCAAATACATCATGTAGATGGGCGATCCTCACCATCAAGCTGCTAATAATCAAGTCTTCTTGCCATGAACAAGAGATGACCTCCTCTCCATGAGCTAGAGTGTGAGCACACCCTTCATCTTCTCCAAGAAGAATCACCAAGAAGAACTCCATAGCTGCTCCTCAACATGCTTCAAGTTAGCACCATGGCTGCCCCATGTGCTAGAAGAAACACCACCTCTACTGAGGTCCAAGCTCTAGAAAGCTTGTGTTGATCCTAGGTGAAGGATATCTTGAAGTGATCCAAGCTTGTGTGTATATAGTAGATAATGTACTCTCAAAAGCACCCAATAAAGCACTTCCGATCCTACGATCGCTAAAATAAAGCATGATCGTAATAAAGCAAGATCGCATCGCTCATCCGTTAGTGTTTTTTAGTTTCTCCATAAGCTTTTAACAAAGAAAAAGCTCAAAAATCATCCGTTGCGCGTATGCTGCCGACGGGATTTGAACCTGCGTGGGTTTGTTGAGAGGCAGGCAACCTATCCACTTTGCCTATCGTTATACCTTGTAGAAGGAATGAACAGAACATGTATAGATGCTATAACGCACTGCGGACGGGTTCCTTTGGGGTGGATAGTGCTATAAGGATAGAAACTTATGCTTTTATCTATAAGGTCTTGGACAAAATGGACCAATTGCACATTGTTTTCCAACAATCCCCCCTGCAATGTCATATTGGTACAACCTGGACTGGATCTGCAATCTGTCACAAACTGCAAACTATCACAAGCTTCAAGCTTGTACTTTTGATACTTCAGAAAAAGTCTTCTTAAAAACTGAAATTGACTTTCCTTCAAAAAACCTGAACTTGCTGAATATGAACCATAATACTTGAGAAAATATGCAAACTAGATATCCAATAGTGTACACATCAAGCAATCACTGCTTGACAACAAATATAGCATGAACTATTTCTGAACCTGCTATCTCCTGTCTTCAAAAACGTGAAAACATACACTAGGATCCACAAATTTGCATTTACCTTCCAAAAAAGGTTTCTCAACGTACTTCTGCTGTGTCATGTAAATACACTAAACAAAATCAGGAACTAAATCCTGGAACCTGTGACTATGAACTCACAACTTAGTGCATTATGAACGCTGCTGGTTCATCTCTGACTGTACTCAAGTCAAATCAACTCAACTCAATTGCAATCAACTGAAATATGAGTCAAAAATCGATGATGTCATTGTGTCTTCATCCTTTAAATCCTTCATACCTCTTTCCTTCAGAACTTGGTATAAACATATATGTGCGCACTTCTGAAATATACCTTTCTGAAATATCAAGTTTCTCTTCAATAGAACTCTGGAACCTTCTCCTGAACAGGAACATCCTAACAGGAACTTTCTCCAAACATTCTTCTTCTTCCTTCTTCTTTCAAAGCTGGAACATAAAGAGAACCTGACAAAGGAAATATAGGAATACCTGAAATAGGAATACCTATAGGTATGAATCTGCATTCTTTTACATATGGCTTGAAAATAATTCTTCATGTTTCATCACCCCCCTGGATGACTTAACACTAGTATCCAGTATTCTTCAAATATATCAAACTTTATGAAATGTGGAACGTCTTCCTTCTTTCAATAAATCTGATGTTCAGTGATCAATACCTGTATCTGAAACAAAATCTCTGAACCCTTTTTTTTTTTTAAATTATTAGCACTGCAGTTGCTAATAACTTTCACTGTAAATCTTCAGCTTCCCATATTATAGAATAAGGTTAGCTGATAAAAACTTGCTGAAAGCATTTTAGGATTCATACCCTTCTGCACATAACAAGTATTTCTATCTCTTGCAACACAAATCTGATAGAATCTGAATCTTTGACTTACTTCTCCAATGTTAAGAATCTTCACAAACAAAGGATAGACAACTGAATCATAAATGCTCAAGATCATACAAGATCTATTCAAGATCAATGATCTCTCCTGTGTAGAATCTGCTGTCATCAAACCTTCATGACTGAATGTTTGATTTGTTTACCTGAATGTCTCCAAGTGTCCATGCTTCTTACAAAGTTGTAAAACTTTTCTTCAAACAAATCCTTCAAGGAATCTGCAATTCCTACTTGAAACATAAGTGGACAAACTTCTCACCTTGAGAACTCCAAAAGCTGCAAGTTGATACTTCATAACTTTCATATTTTTTCCCGGGTGAAATGTGATAGTACCTGCTTGATTTTCTTTTGGCTAACTCCACTTTTCAATCAAGTGATAGGATCTAATGGAACACCTTTTTGAATACAAGCATGTATCCAAAAAATCAAGACAATCATAGAAAGTAGATTCTTCAACTGACTGGTACATCAGCAAGATTCTGAATTTTCTGAAGTTTCTGAAAATACTGAGTATGAGGTAACCTTTTCCAAACATAAAACCTCAACCCAAGTCTTCAACATCTGCTACAAAAAAATCTTTTACCTCAAGAGTTAGATAAAGAAGAAATATACTTCTCTGCAACTTGTCATATACCAAGTAGCTCTGTATTGACACTCCAAGAATTCTTTGAGGGAACATATAAGCTGCCTGCTTAAAAGCTTCAACTAAAACATAACTCATACATATATGAGTTAAAACATATATCTGCTGCTTTTCTTTCTCTCAATGCAATTCTTTGTCAAATCTACTAAATCATGACCAAGTGTAATGCAAAACAAGAAACTGCTTCTTCTTTAAACAAGATGTTCTCGTAGACTTGTCTTTCGATGTAGAGGATAAAATAGGAAAAGTATATGGAAAATATATGAGAAAAGGAAGCCTTACTTTTCTTTTGGAAATGATGGACTTTTTTTTTCTGCATCTTTCTTCCACCTGATGATGTCAACATTTTCAAACTTCTCTTCCATACCTTTTGTTCTCTTCATCTTGGGCAAACACTCTTGACCTCTTCAAATGAACTTTTCTCTTCCTCTAGTGCTAAGAGTAAGAGATAAAACAAACATGGTATATAAATGGAAGTTGAATATAGAAACATGTTTTACCATCTCCTCATATCTCTGAATCAAAATGTTGTTTCAAATATCTGAAACGACTAAGTTCACCAATCGTTGTCTGAATGATGAATTGCCCTTCTAGAGTTACCTTCTCTAGATACATTTGTACTTTGATATCCAACCAACTTACAACAGAAAATTGGCTGAAAAAACTCATCTCATCTCTGCACTTGTCTTCTTAGATGCACTTTCTTGCCATGAAAGAGATCTCTCAAAACTTTCTAGAAAAACCTCTAGATACCTGTTTTGATGTAGCCTTTAACTTTCAAATAATGAAAGTGTATAAAAGCATTCCTTGAAATTCTTCAAATCTCTTCATAACTGCTCTTCTAAGATATGACCTGCAAATGATAATCTGATAGTAGAAAGTGATACCTGTGATTTGATGTTGATCTGATTTCTTCATCTTCTCTAAACCATTTTTCTTCCTTGAATTTGAAGTACTCTTCTCTTCATCAAGTCTGGGTCTTCAAACAATACTTTTGTAAAGTATTTGCATACTCTTCCAAAAATATTCGGCTGCTAACAGATCATCAACTTCGTACTCCACACTAATGAATGTAACTGAAGTGTCTAATTCTCAAATCTCTACTCATCTAGATTAAGTGTGTATGTCAAATGTCAAATGTTAGAAGATGCTTTCAAATCATATGTTGTAAATCTGGAAGTCTAGGAACCTGGGATTATGAATGAGCCTTAATGCATTGATGCCAAAGATCTAAAGTTCTGTAACCAAAACCTTAGTGCTCTGATACCAAATGTTGGAAGTGAGGTAGGCCCTTAGGCTCATGTCACAGGTCCATGGTTCCATAGTTCCATTCATGTACAACATTAATTCCAGCAATCTTCCATATTGACAAAACATGAACATACCACAACTTAATCATAGAGATGATGAGACAAAGATAGAGAACGAATAGACGTCATGTGTAAGGTGTTACGTAAGCCATCGCTTACTCATAGTATCATATATACCAATGTTCAATGTACAATGTGGGAGCAAAATTCTCAACCATTCTATGTGATGAGAAATAGATGAAAGAGTGAATGTACAATGTAACAAACATATTCAGATGTGTGGGCAGTAATCTGAATATACATGAGATGTGTGACCTAATAGGTTATAGAAGAGTGAATATGAGTGACTGAATGAGGAAGGATTAGTGTGAAACTGATGGTCAACAAACCTACATCTAAACTTAGGCTATGGAAGACCCTAAGTTAGATACGTGTGTGAAAAGATCACATACTTATAAAGTAGCATAGAATGCTAACAAGATTGTTGCCGGAAATCCTCAAACTCATGTGAACACACCTTCTCAAACACCTCATAAAAGTATGCATAAAGCATATAAGTACTGATTCTCTTGTACCTATGCCGAATAGGACTCCTTCTGATATGAACGCCACAGCCTCCATAAACTTCAAGTAGTACCTGTGTGCATAAAGAGAATATGTACCTGAATACTTAACATAAGATGTTAATCTTATGTTAATCACCATCTAATGTCTTTGAAGTAGCCCGACATCTTCTTGTAGAAGACAATCTTCAACCTAATATCTTCTTGTAGAAGATAATCTTCAAAATCATGTAGATGGTCCCATCCAATGTCTTTGAAGTAGCCAGACAACTTCTTGTAGAAGATAACCTTCAACCTAACATCTTCTTGTAGAAGATGATCTTCAAATACATCATGTAGATGGGCGATCCTCACCATCAAGCTGCTAATAATCAAGTCTTCTTGCCATGAACAAGAGATGACCTCCTCTCCATGAGCTAGAGTGTGAGCACACCCTTCATCTTCTCCAAGAAGAATCACCAAGAAGAACTCCATAGCTGCTCCTCAACATGCTTCAAGTTAGCACCATGGCTGCCCCATGTGCTAGAAGAAACACCACCTCTACTGAGGTCCAAGCTCTAGAAAGCTTGTGTTGATCCTAGGTGAAGGATATCTTGAAGTGATCCAAGCTTGTGTTTATATAGTAGATAATGTACTCTCAAAAGCACCCAATAAAGCACTTCCGATCCTACGATCGCTAAAATAAAGCATGATCGTAATAAAGCAAGATCACGTCGCTCATCCGTTAGTGTTTTTTAGTTTCTCCATAAGCTTTTAATAAAGCAAAAGCTCAAAAATCATCCGCTGCGCGTATGCTACCGACGGGATTTGAACCTGCGTGGGTTTGTTGAGAGGCAGGCGACCTATCCACTTTGCCTGTCGTTATACCTTGTAGAAGGAATGCACAGAACATGTATAGATGCTATAACGCACTGCGGACGGGTTCCTTTGGGGTGGATAGTGCTATAAGGATAGAAACTTATGCTTTTATCTATAAGGTCTTGGACAAAATGGACCAATTGCACATTGTTTTCCAACAATGAAGACATTATTCAAAGATCTTGGATTGGAGTTTGGAACTCCAACTATTTTTGGTGACAATATGAGTTCTATTCATTTGGCTGCTAATCCTATTTTTCATGCAAGGACTAAACATATTGAAGTTCATTATCACTATGTACGAGAGAAGGTTCTAAGCAAAGAGATTCAAATATCATATGTGTCCACTCATCAACAATGTGCAGATATTCTAACCAAAGCATTGGATGGTACAAAGCTTTGCAAATTCAAGGCTATGATAGGTTTGCAGGTAATCTTGGAAGATTGAAGACCTCAAGCATACTTGGCTTGAGGGGGAGCTGTTGGAGCAAGTCTATGACAAGCCTAAGTATTGGCTTGAGTTCCACAAAGTCTTAGAAGAAGCTTTAAAAAGAAGACTATGTAAATTTCACTTGTGAACTACCTCTTGTAATTTTTTGGAGAGTTTACTTAATGTAAAAGTAAGAGAATCTTAAGTGGTTGAGTCCACATGATCAAGAATGGAAAGAGGAGCCACGAATTCGTGATTTGTGGTAGGTAGAGAATCAAATCAATCATTGATTGATTGGAGAGTGATTGAGGGAAGTTAGCCTCCCAAACTCAACTATAAATAGATGGCAGTTTTAGTCGTGGTTAGAGAGACCTATGTGAAGACCTCCAAGAGCTGAGCTTTATGCCATATCAAGGTGTGATTACAAGGCACACATATGTATCAGTAATTCATTGTATTGTACAAGCAATATACTTTCATTTTCATGATTATTTGAGTTCATCTTTCCATGTTCTTGTGAAGTGTACTACTCACTACCATTACTCTCAGTTTGCTCAGTCAACTTGCAGAGATGTTTTCTCTGAGCTTGGTGCATCATTTTCAGTGATTTAACTTGGTAAAGTTAGCTCTATAAGTCTACTATATGCGCATAAATTTTCATGTCATTTGGATGTTGCAATCTTCAGTTATGTTCATTTGAAGTCAACAGGGTCTGTTCATCTTCACTTCTCTGTCAGGTACCTGACTTTTTCATGCATCTTGTGAGAGCCATTTCTCAGTGGTTACTTATCCAAACTCCGTGATTTAAAGCTTGTTGCATTCAGCTTACTGTCTAGTATAACCATACAAATTTTCATAATCATTAAATTTCTACATTTTGAGTTATGTTGATGTTTCTGCTCACTTGTCTATTTCTAAAGCAGCCCATGAAAATCGGGATGATGTTATCACTTGTTAAAACTCATTCTCAGTGTGTGGTTCATTATTTTTTATGAGATTACTCTTGAAAGTTAGCTCTTTAAGCTACCTAGACTTCCCCAAGAGGGATTAAGTTAATTGCTGTTGTGCTCAGAGAATTATGTAAAACACTGGACAGGTGTATGAACCAAGAATAGCAAGTTTTCACCTCTGAGCTAACTCCAACTTATCTGTTTTGATCTATCTTTTTGAGAGTGATCTTCCAAGGTACATAGGGTGTCTAATACATCCATTGGCAAGCTAAAAGGGCCCACCATCTACTCCTGGAGTTCATTTGGCTGGTGTAGATCAAGGATTTTGCAACACCTCTTCATCTTCAAACACATACTTATCCATCTCTTCACAATGTCACAGGTCCGTGGTTCCATAGGTCCAGTATATACAACATAGAATCTAGCAATCTTCAACATTGAAAAAACATGAACATACCACAACTTAATCATACAGATAATGAGATAAAGATAGAGAAAGAATAGACAACATGTGTAAGGTGTTACGTAAGCCATCACTTACTCATAGTATCATATATACCAATGTTCAATGTACAATGTGGGAGCAAAAATCTCAACCACTCTATGTGATGAGAAATAGATGAATGAATGAATGTACAAATGTAACAAACATATTCAGATGTATGGGCAGTAATCTGAATATACATGAGATGTGTGACCTTATACGTTATAGAAGAGCGAATATGAGTGACTGAAAGAGGAAGGATCAGTGTGAAATTGATAATCAACAAACCCTCATCTAACCTTAGGCTATGGAAGACCCTAAGTCAGATACGTGTGTGAAAAGATCACATACTTAAAAAGTAGCAAAGAATGCTAACAAGTTTGCTCCCTGAAATCCTCAAACTCATGTGAACACACCTTCTCAAACACCTCATCAAAATATGCATAAAGCATATACGTACTGTTTCTCTTGTACCTATGCCGAATAGGACTCCTCCTTATATGAATGCTACTGCCTCCATAAACTCCAAGTAGTACCTGTGTGCATAAAGAGAACATGTACCTGAATACTTAACATAAGATGTAAATCTTATGTTAACCACCATCCAATGTCTTTGACGTAGCCCGACATCTTCTTGTAGAAGACAATCTTCAACTACAACATGTAGACGGCCGATCCTCACCATCAAGCTGCTAATGACCAAGTCTTCTTGCCATGAACAAGAGATAACCTCCTCTCCATGAGCTAGAGTGTGAGCACACCCTTCATCTTCTCCAAGAAGAATCATTAAGAAGAACTCCATAGCTGCTCCTAAACATGCTTCAAGTTAGCACCATGGCTGCCCCATGTGCTAAACGAAACACCACCTCTATTGAGGTCCAAGCTCCAAGCTTTTGTTGAATACTAGGTGAAGGATGCAAGACAATGAGCCAAAGCTCTTGTTATATAGTGTTTGTTCCCTTTGAAAAGCACCTAATAAATCACACTTGAAAAGCTCCTTCATAGCGATCTACGATCAAATAAAATCATGCGTGATCTTTATCGCCATCCATCATTCGCTGTCCGCTAATTAAAGCAAAAGCAAAGATAAAAAACAACTTCTACGAATGCGCTGCTGGGAAGATTCAAACTCTGGCAGCCGATATGAGAGTTTCAAGTTTTAACCAATGCGCCAACGATCTTAGTTATAGAAGAAATAGAGAATAGATGTACACATGGTTTCACGCTAGGCTGGCTACTGCCGTGTTTCAAA
Source organism: Ceratopteris richardii (assembly GCA_020310875.1). Classification (NCBI taxonomy): domain Eukaryota; kingdom Viridiplantae; phylum Streptophyta; class Polypodiopsida; order Polypodiales; family Pteridaceae; genus Ceratopteris; species Ceratopteris richardii. Next base: position 135,387,755 of record CM035429.1, on the reverse strand, counting down.
CTGGATGGAGAGTGCTATAAGAACTCATGTAATAATTGAACCAATGGAACATTGAATGGAACAATGGAATATTGCTTTCCAACAATTTTCAACATATGTGTGAAGTTTCAGGTATTAGCTCTCATAGAATAATTGATCGACATCCTTTTGTAACCTTAGAGATAGGACAAGGAAAGAGTGCAAGGACTGTAAGGGCCTTGATTGACTCAGGTGCAGCCACTAGTGCTGTTAAATTTTCTTACTCTCAAAAGCTAAAATTAAGTGTCAATCCTATAGAAGCATATCTCATAGGACTGGGAGGCATGGAGACCCCTTGCATGGGCAAGGTGGAACTTCCCCTCTGCATTCAAGATGTTTTACTGACAGTTAAAGTACTAGTGTGTCAAGATGAGGATATCACTGAGCCTCTTGTCTTGGGTCAAGACTGGATCTATGATCATGCAGTCAACCTAAACCTAAGATGTGGACTTCTTCAGGTATGGGTAGATCAGAACCGCATTACACTTGAATTAGAGAATGAAGCACTCAAGGAACTAGGCAAGGCACAAACTCCTGGTCCTTCCAGGAGTACACATAAAGATGACCATGTTATTCTTGTCCAACACTATGTGATGCAGAGGGATGATTATCTCAACAAAGAAGTCAAGGATACGATGGAACTCCCTTCTTTTCCAAAAGCCACAGGGATGCAGCAACCAAAGGCGGATCAAACACAGAAGAAGCAGACGACTTATGCTCGAAGCCAAAAGAAAGTACAAAGCATGGTGTCTCAACCATCAAAACAAGTGTGGGTGCGGCGAGCATCCTATTGCAGTCAAGCCACAACAACTGGCTCAACTTCCTATTAGTGATCAACAACACAACACTAATAAGAAGTCTTCCAAAAATTCTTCTGTGAAAGTGGTCTATCTAGGTACCCAAGAAGTCAATGAAGGCTAGCCCACAATCAAGACAAATTTGGGTGCCTAAGGCTTGCTTGCGGGCTCAAATAGATACACAGAGACCACACCCTGTACAACATGGTTCACTCACACAAACAGCTAATACCCACTCTTATACATCACGCACGAACATATATTCACCCATGAGCACGAGTAGAATCACTTGTAAATGGGTCCCCAAAAAGCCTCATTTCCAAGCAGACACTCTCACAAAGCCCTCGAGAGTCTCCACAGAATCGAAACCGAAAGCCATCCACTGTGTTTGGCTGCCCAAAGCTTGTAATAAACCCCCCGACCCCCACTTGTAAATTCACCTCCACCTACTAACTGCATCATTCTCACACTGCATCTTTCCATTTAGCTCATAGGACAATTCATCCACTGACTACACCCACAATCACAGAGCACTCACTGACAAACTAACTTATCACTAAAAACTCATGTTAATGTTGTAGCAGGGACACATGACCACTTGGTGTCCATTTGCAATTTAACATTCATTTGTATATTCTCACAGAACCGGTGACCAGTCCCTTCAATATGGCCGAGGCTGTAGGAACTAGCTCCCAGGCAGGCACCAGCCCTCATATTGTGGACATTGAAAGTCTCCCCATTGAGGAGGAGTTGAAGGAAAGACCACTGGCAATGAGAGCATTACATGCCATACCTGTTCAGAATCCTCCCCAGGGGCACACATCATCAGTAAGCAAAAACTTGCATTGGTTCAGTGATGTGGTAGGACCTCTTGGAGAAGGCACTTACTTATGGGAGGCAGAAATAGAGTTCAATGGACGCTGGGGTCGGTATCATTTCTTTACCAGAGAGTTTGAGAGGCTTCAAAATAATGAAGGGTTGAAACCGATATGGAAGAAGGCGGGACTATATGATTATTTCAAAGCCCAGTTATCGAAGCCGGACTTTTTAAGTGTTCATACTTGATTAGCACCCTCACTCCCAGTAAAGAGAAAAAGGGGTATAGTACCTTCGTCCTACCATCTCTTACAAGAGGTAATGAACTGAAGCGCTTCAAATTGACGAACAATTTGGTAAGGGAAGCTCTCGATATGAAAGGCATGCATATCCCCACAGAGAAGGAGACAATGGTCCCAGACAACATGAAAAATAGGAACCTGACTAAACTGAAGGACATGGTGGCCATGACACCAACTATTGCCATTCACCTCCAAATGTGCATGCAATATTTCACGTTCCCTGCTCAAGAGAGATTCACGATGCCACCCAAGAAGATCTAGTTTAGTCTATATTTAGCAGACGCCTTCAATTTGACAATCAACATGCCTCATTGGATTATTGACCAAATACACTTGGCACATCAACAGTGGTATAAGAAGCAAAAGTCAGTACTCTATGGATGTTGTGCTCTCACAAGGATTGTTTATCGATGCTTGGCATATGATGTGCCAATTCAAAGGGCACTTGTTTGGACCAGGGTGCAAGAATTCCAACAAAGACTATCAGCCACAGGGCCTCCATCCAAGAAAATGAGGGGAGCAGTTCAGATGCCCTGTGCACAGGCCCGAGGTGCTACACTGACACTAGACACAACCCCATGACTTCCAAGGCGCGTACAACCCTTTATCATCAGACTAGCGAGGAACAGTGCAGAAGGGCCAAATCTGGTGTTTCCACCTATAGCCACCGACTTAGAGTTCCCTCATGGCTTTACACTGGAAGATCTAACTGATGAGGAGGTAGCCAGAATAATTAATGCTACTAATTTGGAAGTTTAGGTAGAGCAAGCAAGCAGGCAACAGACAATCACAGACGAACCCCATCCAATCCAACCAGAAGTCGTCGAAGTAGATGAAGATGAAGAGGAGACTGCAGAAGAGGAGCAAGAGGATGAACAAGAAGGACTATCCGACGAAGAAGAGCATGAATATGAGCAAGAACTTGTACCGGAACTTGAAGGTGCCCTTGCCTATACAAAGCAATTGAAAAGACTGTATGATACCATCAACCGAGTTCAAGAACAACACAAACTATCCCTGGCAGTAGGAAAGGCCCTAATGAACCAGATCTTGGAAGATGAAGGTGTGGACGAGCAATACAGGGCAATCCTTGACATGATTTCTGATGCATTGGGGGTACCTGAGACAGTGCATACCCCTCTCGCACACTCGCGAAGATCGGAGCGAAGATATGGTAGACGTCCCCCTAGACCAAGGAAACAAATGAATATCTTGGTATCAGAACCACAGGGCACCACATCCACCACCACGGGCACAACCCATACCATTCATCACACTGATGAAGCCCATACCTCAAGTGCACCCCCGTCACCCCCTTTACCACCCTCCCCTCCAAATCCACCACCTTCACCTCCTACCACCACTGCCACCACCACTGTCTTTCACCGCCACAGAGTCCACTTCCCAAGCCGAAGCACAGAATGTCAGTCAACCCCCACAATCCGCACAACCTATCACCACCCCTATTGTAAATGCCACCACTGACACTGTAATTCTAACTATAGCCACTGAAAACCCCATTCCCCCTATCACACTCCCTGGGGGTTCATATTCACAGCTGCACACACCACTTTACACCTTCACAACCATCACCACACCGACAATTCCCATGTTCACAATCACTCCCACGACCCATCCACACATGACTTCATGGACATCTCACCCACTTCCGCACCTCTACCTCCCCCCATATTCCCACAATGTCCTATTCCCCCACCACCCACTTCACCCTTCTCAAGCACAGCATACACACTCCCTTTCCCTTTCCCCTACCCTCCTACATTCAACACCTTCCCTGCATCCACTCCTGTTAATAATGTATTTAATACATTGTACCAGTGTATGTCTCAACTACAACAGCATTACCAGCACCTAGATGCTCAGCATATGAGCCTATTCAAAAATCATGAAATGCTACAAGACAGATTCATTAATTTAGCAAAGGAGAAGAGGCTATTACAGCAAAAGTTTAATACCTTACAGGCACACATGATCAATTAGTAGCCAATCCACCCCAGCCAGATACTGAAGAAAAACAACAACTCGATGATATGTTATATGCTCAGATAACGGACAATCTCAAGCTTCAACACAACCTCGCCTTACTACGAAAGCACATGTCAGCAGCACTCGAAGAAAATAAACGACTATAGAAACAGAACGAAGAAAACCTGGAAGCAGCAATGGAGGGTTCACTGCAAGAAATCGACCTAGAGCATTTCAAGGCCATCCTTTCTGAAAATATGCAAATCATGTTGGAAACACACGTCGATCTCCTAGAAGCACACGCTGCCTTAGAAAAAGAGAGGGATGACCTACTAAAGCAGCTGGCAGTTCAGCAAGAGTCACCAAAAGAAGTCACAGCCACCGCAGATACATCTGAAGAAGTCACAGAACTCCCAGCACAATTGGTAGAACTACAAAATAAAGTTCTTCAATATGAACGTCAACCCTCTCTCCTTGTGGAGCCGGAACCTGAGGACTTAGTTCCAATTGAAGTTGAGGAGACTTTTGAAGACCCATACGTACCCATGCCTGCACCAGGGGGTAAGCAAACAGAGGAAGGAATGGACACAATTGAGATCGAAGCTCCTGAATGGATGCAAAAGTTAGAGAAGGTTGGTGCAACCCATGATGAGAGAGTGGCAGTACAGATACAATCTATGTCCCGATTGGAAGAAGTCGTCATCAAATTGGATTACTTCAGAAACCTCTCCCATCATCAATGGATTGGCACGTCCGATGATTTGTATGTCCCATTTTGCGTATTAATGGCAGATTATAATGCTGAAATAAAGCAGTGCACAACAAAAGAACCCACCTCAGCAACACAATTTGCACCCGATGACATCCCTGCTAGTGCCACGCATGGGAATATATTTCAACCTACTTGGAGGATACGCCTGCTTGAAACATACCCTGAGATGGTACGCACTTGGAATAACATGCCTTTATACATCAAGTATAACCCATGCTACTGCCCTATCTTTCGATGAAGGTCTTGGCCAGAGTACACCAAAACAGTTTTGACAGTTAAAGGATGTGAAAAATGGCTAAACTATGTGTACTTAGCACCCCCTCGTGGCCAACCCATGGTCGGCTCCATGATTTCAACCATCCGACACTGGGCAGTCATATTCAAAAATGTACCAGATATCATGGCACAGATGTGCCTCAAAATATTTGAGTTAATGTTGATCACTTTCAAAACCTTTAGAAATGTCAAAGCACCTCACCTTTCGGCTCTTGGATTCAATGAAGGCAACCAGGATCTCGCCTACGATATGAGCACAACACCACCCATGAATGTTGTCTATGTGTGGCATGCTTGTATCAAGTATCTACCAGCCTGCTTCAAGCAAACATTTGAGGAAATGTTTATCACAGGGTTCTGGGAATATCATTCCGACATATTCATACCCAAACCATCTCACCGATTACAGCTATTTGCGGTTGAACAGGCTCTACACTCAGAATAGCTACACATGCCACATCCGGAGGTACCCGGGCTAGTAGACTGGGATGCCCTGCTCACTGATTTGGCTAAAGGGCTGAGAATATCAGAACATCACTTAGCTACAGATGTTGTGGAGTACTACATCCAACGGTCCACACAACAAGGGTCAAGGACGTACAAGACAAGGGAGCCAACGTGAAGGGCCAAGTAGACAAAGCAGTCAAAGAAGATCTGGCAAGTAGGCCATCATTTTTCATGAAGCTGAAGGTCAAAGACAAATCATAGGAGCACATCAAAGAGGTGGACACACAAGAAGAAGGATCAATTAGGGAGCTCCAGGAAGTGTATGTCAAATTGTTAGAAGAAATCCCTACAAAAATAGTGATTTTCATCACTAAAAGCCATTGTAAATACCATTTCATATTTTTGTAGATCCATTTTGTGCAAGCCAAGGAGTCCTTGAGCTTGAGGAGCTTTAGAAGTACCTACCTATCAAATTTCACATTTTTTAGACTCCGTTTGAGCCCCCAAATAGGCCCTAAAACCTAATTTTTAACTAGGCCAGACACTAGGTCTGGACAGGGCCAAAGCTAGTCAAAAACTATAAAAAGAGCTAGAGAGCTCATTTTTTAGGGTAGCTTATTGTAGAATTGAACTTGTATGAGAACTCTTGAGTAATCTAAAGAACTCCATTGCTTCTCTCTTTGTCTTGCCTTGTATGCGCGTGTGTGTGCATGTTTGTGTGCTTCTCACTTACACACTTGTGCCATCACTTGTTCGAGGTCTTCATACCATCCTCATGTCTTCCCAGATTGACATTAAAGGAGGTGCTACTCATCACTGAGCTACATAGCCCCCACAAGGTAATAAGCCGAAAGGTTTGCAAAAAGCTTAAAATGGAAGATGTTGGGGGATTCTTATACAAAAGGGATTTGAGTGTTTGTAGGAGAAAAGGGAAAAATAAGAAGAAAGATACAAACTGGAAGCCTCTGTCGATTAAATATAAGAAGACAAATACAATGGTGATGCACAATACAATCCAATGCTTCTGTGCAAAATCCCATAGAGTGCACAATCACAAGATACAAAATACCCAAGGATCTTGTTGCTGCCTGCCTTCTCTGCACCTGACCTCCACCTTCTCCAAGCCTACACTTGTGCACACCTTGCACCAAGCTTCCAATAAGAGGGAGGGATGGATACCTTCTGTCGGCACGAGCACAACATCAATGGGACCTTAGGATCTTTGGTTGTAAGCTTAGCACTTCTCTGCACACTTCTTATTCACTCTTCATGCACACCTTGCACTTCACTTCTTTGCATCGCACACTGTGTGTCTCTTGCACTTCTCTCTCTTTCCTAGATTAGACTATGCTCACCTTGCTTATTTCTTCAAGAATAATGTCTTGCCTTGATTTGAGTGTCGGTTCACGTACGCTCGTAACTGCAAGAGTATCTTGGTGCTCACTTTGATGTCCCAAGACTGTCTCCAAAAGTGGGCAGCCAAAGAATCCCTGTGTTGTCCTATAGTGACTTTAGACTAAAACAAAAATTTTAATTGGGGGGCCATACTTTCACTTCTGTGTACGCTGCCGCTTCACATACCTTCACATTTTGCCTTTTAGTTCTTCACTTGTGCACCTAAGAGAGGGTTCACCTGAACCTTCCAAAACACTTTAAAAACACTTTTGAACCTTAGAGAAATTACAAAAATACCTTTGCAACCTGCAATCCTCTTTCTACAAAATACAACCTTTGTGAACAATTATTGGTGCACTACCTCTGCACTTTGACACCTGAACTTTGAACACTTTGACTTTGCCCATGTTGACTTTGACCTTGACCTTGTTAACTTTGAATGCTTTGACTTTGACCCTTTATGAATTTGACTATGGTTGACTTTGACCCATATGACTTTTATGGGCTCAATAGTTGCCCACCACCTAATGTGCTCTCTGTTCTGGAGAGCTATAACCAAAACTCTGAGCTGATATGACACGATGATTCTTGTTTGGAAAATCTTCAAATGGACACCTGAGCATCTATCAAGTCCACCAGAAGCAGGAGAGAACAAACACCAGAGAAGAACCCAAAAGTGGAATTTATTCATAGAAAAGGAAAGGAGGGCAATGGAAGGGTAGAAGGACGGAGAAGGGAGGGCTGAGGGGGCTGAGATGGATAGGTAGGGAGGGGTAAGGATGGGGCTGGGCAGAAGGGTAAAGGGAGGGTGAGGGAGTAGGATTATGGGTTCTAGAGAGGGCTGAAATGATCAAATAGTAGAGCTACAACTGGTGCATATGGGAAATTGTTAAACATAAGGTAAAAGAAAGTGAGAATAGACCATGTGGGCCATGTGTTAAATAAAAACAATAGATAAATGTGCTCAAAACATGTGGATTTTGACCAAATGCAAGAAAAAAAGTGGGATTATAGAAAAATTAAGGCAAAAAATGAATCCAAGGGTTCCAAAATACATGAAAATGACCGCAGTTTTGAAAAAAATGGCCATCCGAGGCACGATCCAAAGCCAAAAGCATTGAACCATTAAAATGCAAAAAAATATATAATATTTTTAAAAAATTTTTTATTTATAATGAAAAAAAGAAAATGGTTTTTTTTTATTTTCGAACGCATGGGTTTGGATACAAAATAAATATACAAATAAAATAAAATCAAAGAAAATAAAAATAACTAAACAAATAATAAAAAATATAAAAATAAAATAAATTTAAAAAAATTGGGGTCAGGGATTGAGAAAAAAAAGAAAATAAATAAAGTAAACAATAATAAAATAAAAAAAATTATGGAGGAAGAGAGAGAGAGAGAGAGAGAGGGGGGGGCGGTTTTTTCCAAAAAAATCCATGGAGACCCTTTTTTTTTAATATCCAAAATCGTAGAAAAATCCCGAAAAAATCCAAAAAAAATTCAAAAAAATCCAAAAAAGTTCTCAAAAAATTCTCTACAGGTATAGGCCAATTTCTTCACTCAAAGCCACAGAGAGCTTCCTTTATTCCTCCAATTCTGAAAGAAAATGACATTCCAAAATGCTAGAAAAATTCTAAAAATGCTTGAAAAATTCCCAAAAAATTCCAAAAATTGTATGTATGCCAAGGACTATGAAAGAGTTGCTAAATTTGCTAAAAACTCAAAGGACAAGCATGAAAATGGTTAAAAACTACCAAAACTTAAGCAAAAATGACATGAGAAGGCTATGTACAACCTAGACAGATTTGGTGATTTCCAGGTGATCCATAAATCTTCAGTCGTGTTGATGATAGGCCTTGAGCCTTGATATATTGACCAGTGGCAGTGCCTCTCCTTTTAGTGTCTCTAACTCCACTGCATCCCAATTCAACATTATTTTAACTCGATAAGTTCCTTCCCAGTGTGGAAGCCATTTTCCCCTTACTTGTGTTTGGATTTGAGGTCTATGGAGAAGAACTAACATGCCTGATTGTAAGTTATTGTTCCACACATTCCAATCATGTGCCTCCTTCCTCTTTATTTGAGTCTCTATCAATTATTTTGCAGCATGTAGATGTATCTCTTCCACTTTATGTAGTGCTCCAAACCTCTAAGAGACACCACAATCTTTCTTTCCCTCCATGAATGCTACTTTTGGTGATCCATGTAGAAATTCAAAGGGTTCAATAGGAAATATCCCATAAACCAGTTGGAATGGAGAGTTCCAATAGCCTCTTTGTAAGCTAACTTGTATGCCCATAGGGTACCTTGATAAGCAATTCCCCAAGAAGTGGGTTGTAACATACATTCCTTCCTTAACATGTCAATTAATACATTATTATTGGATTCTGCCTGTCCATTAGCTCTTGGATAATAGGCACAAGAGGTCCTATGTAGAATTTTGTATCTGTTAAAAATTTCCTGTAGGACCTTGTTCACAAAATGAGTACCTTGGTCTATACAAATTTCAAGGGGGCATCCAAACCTGCAAATGATGTTACTATAAATGAAATCAACAACAGTATGAGTGGTGCAATCAGGGGAGGCAATAGCTTCAACCCACTTTGTTGCATAGTCAGTGGCGATCAATAGATACTTTTCTCTTTTTGGAATAGATGGAGGGTAGATGGGCCCTACAAAATCTGGCCCCCACTTCTCAAATGGTTGCCAAGAAGTGGAAATAATCAAGGGGTTGTGCCTCTGCTTTGTTGGCTTGGGTCCACACCTCTAGAAAACATCACATGCCTTTCCACATTCATCTGCATCTTTGAATAATGTAGGCCACCATAAACTAGCATCAAGGATCTTCTGACTCATAATATGTCCTGGAAGGTGCCCACCAGGTGTTCCTTCATGTGCAGATTTAAGGACTTCCCTCACTTCTTCTTCTTCCATGCACTTCCTAAACCTGTTGTCCTTTCCCTATCTATATATTTTTTCCTCAATGAAAGGTAAAAGTGTTGGGAAAGATGGATGGATGATCCAAGAGATTGAGTAGGTACTGCTAAAACCTGCTTTGTATCAGCCCTCTTTAGCTTCTGACTTGATTAGTAGACTCCCTTAGCTTTCCAATGACACCAAGAAATGGCCTATGTCCTTTGGAAATGATGTGTGCAATGATTGAATCAAAACAGATAACTTTGGAAGTCACAAACTCAAGAAAACCTTCTACTTTGGTCTTGACACCTGCTGAATGTTTTGCTCAGTGTGACCAGCACAGTAGCAATTGATAAAATTCCTTCTAGGGGTATTCAATTAGCTTAGTAAGCTACCATTTTCAAGTGGAATGATGTAAAATAATGAACTATGCTAAGAGAAATTAATTTAGCAAGATTTGGTATACCCCCGACTTTTTAGGACTGTAGCAGAGATAGACCATTGAGCACCTCGACGACGATTTCTATGAATTGGCTGAATGAAATCATCTCAAGCTTTGTCAACATGTAGATGACTCTGAGCTGAATCCAACAAGATTTGAATGACTGAATTTGGTGGAGTATTGACTGAGATATGCTCTTGACAAGTTGACAGACTTTGGAGTAGACTAGCAGAGAATACAGAGATGAATAATGTAAATGTATCTATAAATTAACACTTATGTACAATTCCATTGGCATGGCTAGCATTGCCTAATGGTGTAGAGACGTGTAGGCTATGGAGTAATCCTTACACACACTCAATGACAGTGGAATGAAGCTCGGGAGTGATGTCTCTTCTCACGACTTTTCAAGTTCACATTTTGTATGAAATGTGTAAGAATTTGAATTCAAATTCAAATTCTTGGCTCCCTCTAATCAAGATTCTAAAAGCTTGGAGATATTCTCTCAATCAAGTGAACTACCTTTTCCACGAATCATTTGGGTAGGTGATTACAAAAGATTCTAAGTCAAATTGACTTTTACAATGAGGTAAATTGGTAAGTAATCACTAGCATATGTTCCTATGGTTCTTCATGCATGTAGAGTCTTTATGATATCTTTCAAGCCAAATGTGTAGGCTTGTGATTTACACCAACAAAAAGGTCTACTCTTGATTAGCAGTCTCTTTCTTTGCACAACACTTGCCTTATCAGGATACAATCTTGTTGTAATAAAATTCTTGATAACATTATACCAACCTTAAGCTTGTACACCAAATAGATTAGCATCTGGAAAATCATCATTGACTCCAATTGCTTGATCCATCATGTTGATCCTCGATAGGTGGTCCGCCATGACATTTTCTTTACCTGGTCTATGGACTACATAAAAATCAAACTCCTAGAACAAAAGTAGCCACCTCCATATCCTCCCAATTGCTTGTGGCTTGTTCAATAAATACCTGTAGTTGATGATCAGTGATGATAACAAATTTCACACCTAGCAAATAATGAAGAAATTTTTGTAAAACCAAAACCATTGCTAAGGCCTCTCTTTCTATGGTGCTATAATTTTTTTCTACCTTAGTCAAAATTCGGCTAGCATACTAAACAGGTCTATCAAGTTTGTATTCTTCACTTTGTTGAGACAAAACTACACCCACTGCATATGCACTGGCATCTACATGTACATGAAAAGTATTTGACCAATCTGGTGTGATAAGAATTGGTGCAGCTATCAATTTGGACCTTAATGTCTGATAAGCATTCTCTTCTTCCTCTTCCCATTTAAAGGGTATTTCTTTACCTATAAGTCTAGCCAGTGGCCTGGCTATCTCTGCATACATTTTGATAAATCTTCTTTGGTACCCAGTATGCCCCAAGAAACTTTGAATCTCTTTAGGAGATTTGGGTTTAGGTAACTTTATTATAGAAATAATTTTATCAGGATTTGGAGCCATACCTTTAGCAGACACATGTCCCAAGAGGGTTCCTTCTGTGCACTTCTATGTGCTTGCTTCGTGCATGAAACATTGGATTGTTTGTCAAGTGAATGCTTGACATGTTGTCACCATAAATTAGAATGGTCTCCACCTGCACATCAAGATCAATTAAGAGCTTCTTAATCCACATAGCTTCACAAGTTGCAAAGTCTAATCCTCTATATTGAGCTTCTATAGATGATAGAGCAATAGTAGGTTGCTTCTTCGAGCTCCATGTGATAGGTTTGCTACCTATCATGAACACATAACCTGACGTGGATCTTCTATCTTCCTTCGAACTAGCCCAATCAACATCACTAAAGCCCTTTACCTGCAACTCTTCATCATATCTATAAAACAAGGCATGATTGATTGTGTGCTTCACATATCTTAGCACTCGTTTGACTGAATTTAAATGTTCACGTGTTGGAGCTTGCATAAATTGAGAAAGAACTCCAACAATATAACACAAATCTGGTCTTATGATCGTAGCATAGAACAATGAACCTATAATACTCTTGTATGTAGTTACATCATGTAACTTCTCTCCATCATTTGAGCATAGCTTCACATTTGTGTCCATAGGTTGAGTGAGTGGTTTGCATTCACTCATTCCAAATCTGAAAAGAACATCCAACAAGTACTTTCTTTGCATCAAGTAGATGCCATCTTTCCCATAGATTATCTCAATGCCTAAAAAGTATTTCAACTCACCAATATCTAAAATTTTAAACTCCTTACCGATTTTTCTTTTTATCTCTTGTATTCCTATAACATTACTTCTTGTTATGATGAGATCATCAACGTATATGCAAATATATACCTGCTTGCCTTCTTCTTTCTTCATGTAGAGAGAGGGATCTGCACTACTTGGACTATACCCACACCTTGTGAGGTACTCGATCAATCTTTGATTCCAAGCACGTGGTGCTTGCTTCAGCCCATTTAAAGCTTTCTTCAATCTATAAACAAAATTTGGATGCTTTTTGTCTTCAAATCCAATCGGTTGACTCATGTATACCTCTTCTTGAAGTTCACCATTGAGAAAAGCATTTTTTATGTCAAGTTGGTACAATGGCCATGTCCTTGTTGCACTCACTCCAATCAAGGTTCTAATTGTTCCCATCTTTGCAACCGGGCTGAAAGTCTCTTCATAGTCGATGCCATGAGTTTGCTTGAATCCTTTTGCTACTAGTCTAGCTTTATGCCTTGCTAGAGAACCATCAGCATTTCTCTTTATTTTAAACACCCATTTATTTGGAAGAATATTCATACCTTCAAACTTTGGAACTAGCTCCCATGTGTGATTGTCCTTGAGAGTTTTTATCTCTTCTTGCATAGCTTCTAGCCATGTTTTTTGTGTACATGCTTCTTCATATGCATCCGGTTCTTTGTCTTTGACCACCTATGTCATATATGCAAAATGTTTTGCAATAAAACTATCATAGCTCAACCTTTGAATTGGATACCTTGCTCTCAAAGAAATCCTTTCATTTTCTTTTGAATATTGCTCCTTTAACTGGTTCAACTTTACCTTTGGTGTGATCACCTCTTCATACTCTTCTTCACTTGCATTTGAACCACTATTTTGAGCAGCACTTTCAGCTTCAGATCTTTCATAACATAATTTTGGTGATGATGAATGACTCCTTAGTCTCCCTCAAGTGGCTGCATACATGATTCCCCTTTTGTCAAAATAGAATCCTTCCCCATACTTGACTGGTGGTCTAGGCACTATGTGAGCATCTCTGACTTTCCTCAGCCTTGCCACTGATCTGTTTAATCCATCTATGTAGATAGGTAAGTCATGTTGATTGTTGCTCACATATTCTAAAGAGATTCGGTACTCTCCCTCAACGATATACATTAGGCTTGCTATTGGTACAGAACTATGTATGACTTTTGAGGCCATAATGGTTTTCTCTTCAGACTCACTCAAGGTTTTGGAATAATGGGAATGAATACTTGGCTCGGTTACACTTACTACATATGAGAATACACTTCTTCGGCTTCTGAGGATTCTTCCCGATCTTAAGTTCATTCACTTAAGAGGTCTAATTGAGTTTGGACAGCCCTTAGCTCCCCGTGCTCTCTTTAAAATATGCAAAGTTATATGTATTGTTTCTTAATTTGGAATCTCCTGACTGAGACATCACTTAAGGTCTCTAGCATGACACACGACACTTGATCAGTAAACGACACTCGATACTTGGTAAGTATCGCAATTCTAGATCTAACTACACTCGATACATGATACCTTGGAAGTGTCGCGATAATGGTTCTACAAACGACACACGACACTTGCTTAGTCATGATACATGACACTTGGGAGATGTTGCAACACTCGAGGTCAACGACACTCGACACTTGGCAACTATCATGAAAACTGAGGTCAGCGACACTTGACACTTAGCAAGTATTGCAACACCTGAGGTCAGCAACACTCGACACTTGGCAAGTATCATGACACCTAAGGCCAGCGACACTCGACACTTGGAAAGTATCACAACACCTAAGATCAGTGACACTCGACACTTGATCAGTAAACGACACCTGAGGTCAGTGACACTCGACACTTGGCAAGTATCGCGACACCTGAGGTCAGTGACACTCGACACTTGGCAAGTATCGCGACACATGAGGTCAGCAACACTCGACACTTGGCAAGTATCACGACACCTGAGGTCAATGACACTCGACACTCGGCAAGTATCGCAACACTTGATGAGTGTAGGTATCACGACACTCAACCTGGGGAGGTCACAACACTTAAATGTCGCGACACTCGACCTTGGGAGGTCACGATACTTGAATGTTTTTCACACACAAGCAAGTATTTTGGCAAAGCAAATTATTGTGTGGTGATCTTAGTGCTTATCTCCCCTTCCCAAAGTGTCTGAATCAAAGAAATTCTCACTTAGCCCCTAGATACTTCCCTCTCGACATCTATCGCAGGTCATTTTCCTCTTTACCTTGATTGAACTTGAAGTTTCTAGAGTAAAGACTTGATAGGATCACCTCCTAAGTGCCCTCAAACACCTTTCAACAATTGCTCGCACTATTTTTAGCTCCACACACCACGACTTCTCTCTCACGGTGCCTGTAGGTCACACGCTCACGACACTTGTGTTCAAACAAGTGATTTGAAGTGACTTGTTTTTTGTTTTTTATACTTTTGTGAAGTACCTAAACTGAAAAGACTGAATGGAAAATACTTGAAAATTAACCCTATCTTCTTAGCCTACTCACTTACTTCCTCCTACCTACTCGAACTTCTCTCTCTACTCACTTCCCTAAACTATCAACTCACTACACACACCCCCAAAGTGAGAAGTAGTGAGTGCGGATGAAAGTGACTTACCAAAGAAGAGAATTTCACAACTCCTCTACTCACTTCAATGCTAAGAGCTTTCACCATCACACGAATGCCTTAGTTTGATTCGACATTCCCCGGAAATGGCGCCAAAAACGTGTGTACCTAAGTATCGACTTAGGGACTTGTGGAGAAAGAGACTATACCTCAATCTCCTTCAAGTGCATATAATGGGGATTCATGCTTAATTATCAATCCAAGGAGTATCAAAACCTAGCTGAGTGTATGAGCACATGCATTCAAATGATGTTCAATGCAAATGAGATCGAGCAAGGTGCATGCAAGTATAAATCCACCCCATTCAATCTTTCAAGGTCAGCTATGGTGTCGTGACACCATACCAATATTCATAAATTTTTAGATTCCTTTTTAGCCCTCAAATAAGCCCGGGAACCTAATTTTTAACCAAGTTGAAAAAGGATAAAAGCTTGTGAAAACTATAAAAAGACCTAGAGAGCTAATTTTTGAGGTAGGCTTGGGAGAGATTGGAGATTTTCTAACAAAGTGCTTGTCTAACAGAAAGCATTCCATTATTCCACTCTTTATTCTTACCTTGTGTGCATGTGTGTGTATGTGTGTGCATGTGTGTCTATGTGTATGCATGCTTGTGTACTTCTCACTCACTCACTTGTGCACTTCACTTGCTCATGGTTGTCATACCTTCCTCATGTCTTCCCGAATTGACAATTATGAGGTGGATCTCCTCACATTGGTACTTTTCATTGTGCTATAGTGACAGAGGTAAAAGAGACTCATCACTCTCTGTAGGCCTTCCTAATGCGTCAAACTTCATCACTAAATTGCCACCAAGAATAAGTAAACATGACACTCTATTTGTGGTAGCTAATTGGCTTACCAAGATGGCACATTTCTTTCTTATGAAAAAGACTAATAGTACCTTGAATATTGCAAAACTATTTGTAAAAAAAAATTCAACTACATGGAATGCATAAAAACATAATTTATCATTGTGACTCTAGGTCCAAATCAAACTTTAAGAAAGAAAAATTTGAATCAATTGGAACTCAATTTTGTATGAGTACAGCTTTCCATCCATAGACTGATAGGGAAACCAAGAGGATTAATCTGGTACTTGAAAATATGTTGCATATGTACGTGAATGAAAAGCAAGATAATTAGAGTAGATATTTGCCCTTATTTTTGTTTGCATATAATAGTGCATGGCATGCATCTATAAAAATGACTTTGTTTGAGGCTATGTATGGTTATGATTGTTTGAATCCACATTCTTTTTCTAATTTTTCAAATAAAGTAGAAGTATCTAAAGAAATGCTTGAGAAGATGGATGAAGAACTTGAAAAAATTAAGAAGCCAATAAAAGGCAAAAAAATTTCAATGTTTGAAGAGAATGGAAGGAGGAATTCATTAGCTCCCAATACAAGATTCTAGCAGCAATCCAACCTCAAAATGTGTAACCTCAAAAATGATCTCTCTAGCTCTTTTTATAGATTTCTAGGAATTTGGTGAATCTCAAACCTAGTGTCTGACATAATTAAAAATTAGGTCCTATACTACTTTTGGGACATCTAACTAGCTCTAAAAATCATGAAAATTGGTATGTAGCTTCTATCTAAGTCCTCAAGTTTGAAGAATCCTTGGCTTGCACAAAATGGAGAAATAGTTTATAAAATTGAGGATCTATGTTACAAGATTGGTGATAAAAATCAATGTTGAATACTTAATGATATTCATAAGCTCCAATAGCATGATATCTTTGGAAAAATTTAAGAATTGACCTCCAAGAACTTGCACACACATCTTCACATGCTTCTATATCATCTGTCTCTACTTCCTCATCCTCTAATACTACAACCACTCCCTTCCCTCTTGCCTCTATCATCCTTGATAGACCCTTGTTGTAGGGAGCAGTCTATAGAGTTTTGCACAAGATCATGTGCTAGAGTTTGCTCATTGACTCAAATGTCTCTTGCTAAATATGCTTCTACTCTTGGCTAGTCAATAGAAGAGGGAGTGCCTAATTGCATCTATCTCTAATATGTATAGTACTACATCTATTAACACATGCAAATAAGTGCAATAGGTGTGTGGGTCATGAGATGAATACTTATGAATGATGTTCCCAAAAGCTTGTGGTGAATATCTCTTCAAAGATTTGTTTGTAGTAGGCTAAGAGATACTCTATGTGAAAGTGCCAATTGTAGTAGATCTTCAGGATGGCATTGTGCTCATATCATAGACTAAATCAAGATTATCATGCTCAAAGCGTGGTGTCAAGATCTGTGGGGCCTTGTTTTTCTTGAATACCTTAAACATTGTTTTGCATCAAATCAAAGGTCTTCAATTGCATGCAAGCCACCACATCGGTCATGTGATGCAATCATGGAAGCCCATGTATATATTGGTGGCCATTATATATGTGATTGTGGGTGGGCCCTCGAGTGGTGTGAGGTATGGATAGTTCATCCAATCCTAATACTTCTTATCATTCTGTACTTTTATAAAAAAAGCAAGCCATGAGTGGCATCATGGAATAGGACTAAAACCATGAATTCTACAAGATATGTTGGGGTGCCTTTGTCTAGGTTTGCATCATTTAAAGATACTCTTGGAGAATTTGAGCCCTCTAGTGTAGTTGGAAAATAGTACCTTTAAAACCTTATGGGCGTGAATTGTCGGGCTAGAACTGAGCTGCATGTGCTGGAAACATCCCCATAATATGTTTGATTTCTGCATTATACTCTATGAGGATCATGAAGTAAGGCATGTATTGACTTTCATTCATGGATATATACCTTCTTGGCATGATCTCTTGAAAATATGATGACTTCAAAACGGAATCTTCATAGACCACCATTGCCTAGAGTTGTGCTTCCACATGTACAAACTAGGTGCATCCAAGCTCTTTGATGAGCTTCATGCAAGGCATTCTGGGCAATTCAAATGTTTCTTAGCCCTCCTCGATCACTCGATCGTTGATTACAGTCTATGGCTCATACTCTTCTTCATATGATTGATCCACGAGAATTTCAATGGGTTCCCCAATCCCAATAACTTTGAGTAGTGACACTAGTCTGTTGAGGGTTGTGTGATATGTGATTTCTGATTGTAAAGCATCAACTTTATTTTGCAAATCTTCAAGTTCTACAAGTATTTCGACAAGTATGAAAACTTCCATTGTGGTGGATTCCTTCTGAATTGGTGTTGGTAGGGTTGCTTGAGTCATTCTTAGAGCTTCAAATTCTATCTGGACTTTATTGTGAGCATCAAGCTAGGTGTCGTCTACTATGATTTTGATGGTTTTCGGTGGCATGTCTTGGAAATGAGAAGTACTATTCAACATGCTTGGTGCATCCAGTGCTACTTCAAAGTTGTCTTTATTTTGTTCTTGCAACCTCCGATTCTCTTCTTGTGCCACAATGAGGTGGTAATGTAATAAGCCCATATTTTGCATTAAGTGTGCATTTCTTTTTATGTGATCTCAGAGTAGCTCCTCCATTTCTACAAGAGCCTATTTATTTTGATTCTCTAATTGTAATTCAAGTGCATTATGGGTTTCCTTTCATTTCAAGTAGGGAGCATTAAGTGAAGCATTCTTGATGCTTAGTGAGTTCAATTGCTCTAGCAAACTAAGTGAATGCTCTTGTTTGTGTGGGTGGCATTGGCCTAGTGTTGAAAATTCTTCATAGACTTGTTTCATGTATGCAACTATTTGTTGAATAGCGCTATCAATGGTAGAGGATGAATAGAAAGGGTTGTAATACATGAATGCTAGGTGTTCAAGGATAGATGCAAAGGGGATGGGGGTGGGGATGGGTAGAGTGGATGCAAAAGTGAAGACAGTTGTGATCAGTGGTGAAGCCAATGGACGAGGGATAGGGAATGGTGCATGAAGTGGTAGCGGTGGTACTATGGGTGGTGATATGTCCATTGGTATAGGTGTGCTTGTGTGTGTTGTGGTGATCATGAAGAGTGGCACTGTTTGTGTTATGCATGGTGGCATGATCATTATGGAAGAAAAAAATGAAGATGTGATTTGGATAGATTGGGTCACGGGTGGTCTAAAGAAAGGACCTAGACTGACAAGGGGTGAAAATGCTTTCCCACAAGAGGAGGCATGTGGAGGGAGGTTCGAGTCAGGAAAATGCCAAATGGTGGGGCGATGGAGTGGAGGGGGAAATGGAGCAAATGTTGGTTGAATGGGAGGTTGGAAGGGTGCTACAGGTAGTGGAATAGAACCGATGGTCAAAGTGTGGTAAGTATAGGGGTATTCGGCTGAGAGGTTACAAGGAAATTTTTGATGGTGCTTGTAGTCATGTCAAGAGGAGAGCGGGATGGTGATACAATGGGTACATGATGATGGACTGATGTTTGTAGTGAGGTCTCAAAAATTGATTGGAATTCTTGTGAAAATTGTCTAGCATAGGTGACCAATGGGATGGGTGGGTCACTGAGGGATGAGGTGTTGATGGGTGGGATCAACAGCAGTTTACGATAATTTCTCTGCCTTTATAGGTTTCACATGATGATATAGATCATTCCATTTCGTGATGCATATTTACATGATTCACTTGTTGATGTGAGGGCTTATATAGAGGAGGAAAAAACTATGCCTAGATGGCTAGTGTAGACTTCGTGAGATAGCAAATTACATGCACCTCTACTATAGTGCTAGTTTAGGCTCTTATAGTGCTTCTTTTGCATTAGATTGTTTGATCACACCATACTAGTTTAGGCTCTTATAGTGCTTCTTATATTTTAATCACACCATACTAGTTTAGGCTCTTATAGTGCTTCTTTTGCATTAGATAGTTATGCAATGGCTGCCTCTAGTCTTTTTTATGAGAATGAGCCCATTTCTTTTGATGAAAGCATTATTGCTGATTTTAAGGCTGATTTGCATGCCTATTTTGAGATATCATTCTGGGGAATTTGCATCATTATTTGGGCATTTAGTGTATGCAAGTTGATGGTGGAATAGCTCCATGTAAAAAAAAATATTGACACATTATTGCAGTATTTTTGCCTCAAAGATAGCAAACCTATTGCCAATCTTATGGAAGCAAATTTAAATTTGAGTCTTCATGATGCTGGAGATGCATTTGATGTTGTTCTCTATCACTAGGTTATTGGATGCTTCATTTACTTATGCATAGTGTAGTTGTCCATAGACCATCTCCATAGGTCAAGCATTGACATGCATTCAAGCACATTCTTCACTACTTGAGTGGTACCTAGACACTTGGATTGTTTTTCAAGGTGGATCACTACCACCACATTTATATGCTCTTTTCGACTATGAATGGGTAGGTTGTTATGAAACTTGTGTGTCCACTAGTGGTTTTAGTTTCATGTTTGGTAGCTCATGCATATCTTGGTTGATTGATCGAAGAGCTAGAGGATTTCTTTGATCTTGGACAATTCAGTGAGGAGTCAATCTCAGGCAAAGGTTGGGATCCTAAACCTGCATGGCATCACAAAGCTATGGTGGAAGTTGTATTTGTAGAATCGGATGTATTTTGGCCTAATTCTATGGAAGGAATCTAGGGAGTAGCACAAAAACGTTACTATTCTTCAAACTACCATATGGAGAAAAATATGATGTTCTATAATTTTTAACAATAAGAGGGTACATAGTTTGTCTATCGATGAGTATAGTGAGATGCTCTAGGTGTTATCAAGGATGCTTTGAAGAGCAATTTTATTGAAGGGCTTGGTGAGGAACTCTACTATCAATTGAAGGGATCTGGATGTTTTGATTTCTTGGATGCCACTACAGTGGTCAAAATTTGATGTTTTGATTTCTTGGATGCCACTACAAGATGGAGAAGTTTAATATGTAGAAGGTGAAAACCAGATTGATTGTGATGGGACACAAGCCATAGAGACCTCCTGTAGCAAACATGCAAAATTTAAAGAGGAATTCCTCTTTTAATAATCAAAGTTAGAACCCTACTAAGTGTTTCAACCCATTTATTGGAAACTAGACCTTGATTTTATGGATTGTGCAAAAAGACTCAGTTTGTGCTTTTGTTGTGGCCAACAAGGACATTGTACATATGAAGGCTCGAACAAGACAATCTTTTGGTCTACACAAGCAAAGGTGATAAAAATTTTTGAGGAAGGTACAATTATTGAAAAAGCAAATGATGGACGTAAAATCCGTAGTCCTACTTTACATTGCATGGTTGACTAGCTCTTTCCCAAGGGCTTCTGCTATTACGATTTTGGTATGATTACTACAAAAAAAGTTAGTTTTTTTAATCCATTCAGGTAGTAGACATTGTTTTCTACCTTTTAAATAGGTACAAACTTTCACACTACCCTTAAATATGAAGACATCAAGGCCTATGGCGATGGTCAATGGACAAATACACTACAAAATGATACATTGAAAACTGTTTTGATAGGTGTTTTTTGGGTGTTTTATGTGATTGAAATGAAACATTATGATGTAGTTATAGGCATGGATTGGTTGTTTTCTGCTTCAATTGACTTTGAACAAAGAATGGTCACTCTGGAGGGCGCTTTTTTTATTTTAGATAAAGAGATATGTCTCTTATAAATTATGTATTGACCATAGGGGGGTTGAATTAAAGAACAATTAAAAATAAGTATCCACTCCCACATATAAATGAATCATTGAGACAATTGAGAAGATCAATTGTATTCACCAAAATTGACTTAACATCTCTATCACCAAATTAGAATCAAAGTAGATGGCATACCCAAATCATCTTTTCAAAAACATTATGGCCACTACAAGTTTACAATTTTACCTTTTGGATTAATAAAATCTCTATCATATTCATGTGCTTGGTGAAAAATATTTTTCATGATTATTTGGATGAATTCATCTTAATATTTATCAATGGTATATTTGTATAATCTAAAGATGATGATGAGCATGTTGTACATCTTAAGAAAACTTTCCAAATGCTTAAAGAACATAAATTTTATGGAAAGAAGAGCAAGTGTTTCTTTTCTAAGGACCAACTTGTGTATCTATGAAGATTCATATCTAAAGAGGGTATTTGTACAGATGAGGATAAACTGAAAACGATAGTTGGTTGGCCAAATCCCAAAACTATAAGGGATGTTAGAAGATTTTTAGGATTGGTGCAATATGAGAGAGCACATATTGATGATTTCTCTAAGGTAGCTGATCCCCTCACACAATTGTCCCAAAAGAATGTAGGATTTTTATGGAGTATTGCCTCTCAAAAATCATTTGAATCATTGAAACAAAATTTCATTTAAAATTGTGTTTAAAACTACCAAAAATGGGAAAATCTTTTGTGGTTGCATGTGATGCAAGTGGTAGTCAAATAGGATGTGTTCTTTCATAGAATGGTAGGATGGTTGCAGATGTATCCAAAAAAAATAAGAAAAAAAGAGCTTAATTATCATATTCATGATCTAGAAGTGCTTGTTGTTGAACATGCATTTAAGAATTGGAGACATCTATTATTAGGGTTAAGTTTGAATTGAAGACAAATCATGAGATTCTAAATATGTACCTAAGTCGTGAAGCTTTAGGGACTTGTGTCGATGAGACTCTACCTCAATCGCCCCATAAGTGCATATAATGGTGGATTAATACATGTTTAATTATCAATCTGAGGAACCACATGAACCAAGTGTATGAAGACATGTGCACACATGATGGTAAATGAAATAGCTAAGCTACAATGCATGTGACTAGTCTCATCTACTTCTCCAACTCACTAATCCTCTGAAAATGCATGCCCTAATACCATTTAGTAGTACGTACCAATATGAACTTTTCTCTGAGCTCCGAACTCCAAAGAGCCAATAGTTCTTTTCGAAGCTCTCAATGAGACGCATCTATTGGTAGTATTTTCAGTCGAGTATGACAAACAAGCTTCAAGTTATGAGCAAAACAGTGAATGGTAGGAAACACCAACACTCGCTCCACAACTCACTATGGCTCACACATACACTACAGCAGTTCAACAATGATAGGAAGGGGTAGACAAGAGTCCTACACACACATTTCAAGCATTACACACACGCAAAAGATCATGGAGAAGGAAGAAACCAGTAGGAAAGAAGCAAATTCAAAATTCTTCTTTAGATCTCACAATGAAAAAGTTATTTATAAGAGTCACAAAGTGACTTATATACATGTGCCCTAAAAATAGTCCTTTCACATAAGAGACCCGTACTTTTGTTGACTAACTATAATTTCCCAATATTTTACAAGAGTTATGTTATAATGATTTGGGCTTATGCATCTAGAGGACTCCTCTAGTGCATTTACATAGCTTCAAGGGAGTTATCATGGACAAAGAAAAGCATCCTAAACCTTAGATTCCATCTGAATCCTACATCTCATGATTGGTTCAAAATTAAGAGAAACCAATGCTTCCATTGCATCCGGAATGCGCCAAAACCTTTAGATCGACTGTCTATTTGCTAAATTCTCACATTATGAGATCTTGATTGATTTGCTGATACATTGATGACATCATCAACTCGCAACCGCCCTTGGGAACTGCCCTTGAAAATCTATATAACAATGGGTGGGTCACATTCATAATCACTCTTACCAATACCATTTTTGGGAGCTCAAGGAGTCATGACCGCCAAGTAAGTACTCTCCAAGTTCTAGTTCCAGTTCTTGTCTTGTTCTTTGTTCCAGTCTTGTCTACTCTAGTTCTTGGACATATTATCTTGTCCTCTTGTAACCTCATAGTACGAGATCTTGTCGAGTTCTTTCTTGTATCCAGTTCATCTCCTAAAGGGGAGTTCTTGTAATCGAGATATCTTGTCCCATACTCACGATCCCCGATTGTGGGATCTCCCGTATCATCTTTAATCCATTTTTCCATACCTATTGGTCCTGGCTTGTGGGATGTATTGTATTAGTTACGTATTCTTGTATCATTTTCCCTATGTGGGTGCTCTTGTAATCAGAAGTGTATTTCTGAAATCTTGTGTAGTGTAGTTAGAGAGTGCAATCTAGTGCTCCCCTGACATTTTGGCAAGAACAGCTTCTATCCAAGACCAGTCATCATGGAGAATGCTTATGAACAGATTGTAGCATCACTTTAGAGTCTCCAATAACAAGTCGAAGACCTAACTCATTGATAGATACAAGTCGAGATGGGACATCCTATGCATGAAAGTGCACTCCTCCAAGAATTACAAGAACGAATCGGGAGTCTTCAGACAAATCAAGGGAGTATGCAAGTAAATCAACAACCTAGTACATCATTCATGAGGGAACCCAAGATTTGTATGCCAGAAAAGTTTGATGGGGATCGCACGAAGTTTCGCAGATTTCTCCAGCAAGTTAAATTGTACATCCGTATGCAACCTGATAGATACCCTGACGAGGCATCCAAGGTCAGCTTTATTGGAACCTTGCTTTGTGGACAAGCACTATCATGGTTTTCCCCAATCTTTGAGAAGAACATGATAGTACTTCAAGACTATGAGGGGTTTCTTCGAGAACTCACTGCCACATTTGGAGATGCAGACACAAGTCGAGTGACAAAAACAAAGCTTCGGAAGCTACGTCAAGGTAACCACCCTACTTCTACCTATGCATCTAAATTTAGGCAGTTGATATGTGATCTCACTTGGCATAAAGATTATTTTATAAGCCAATTTAGATGGGGTTTAAGAGATGATGTAAAGGACCTTTTGCTCACGATGCTAGAGGTTAAAACATTGAATGAATATATCATGCAAGCTATTCAATGTGATATGGAGTTTTTGAAAGGAAACAAGAAAAACAAGTAGAAGGAGACCTCGCCAGTGGAAAACCTTCCAACCCACTCCTAAAAATGAGTCTATGCCTAAACCTATGCAAATAGACCTTTTGCTCATGATGCTAGAGGTTAAAACATTGAATGAATATATCATGCAAGCTATTCAATGTGATAACTGACTTTTTGAAAGGAAACAAGAAAAACAAGTAGGAGGAAGACCTCGCTAGTGGAAACCCTTCTAGCCCACTCCTAAAGATGATTCTATGCATGAACCTATGCAAATAGCTGTAACTAGGTTTCCGCCTCTAACACCAGAAGACAAACAAAAAAGGAGAGCTAACAAGTTATGTCTCTATTGTGGAAACCCTGGATATATTACAGTTAATTGTCCGAACAAGAGAACAAACTCCATAGTCATAGCCACCCTTGTAGATCAGGGAAACGACAAAGTCCAGTTGTAAAAGAGATCAGGAAGACAGACCATGATATAAGAAAGGGTCTCATAATTCCAGCTACACCCATAGAAACATGTTTTGCATCTGCCGAGTTAATCATGCCCAAGAAGACCCTTTCCCTTATAGCCCTAGTAGATTCAGGAGCCTCCTCATGTTTCATCAATGAAGGATTGGTTAAGAAACATGGAATTCCTATACTTCGAAAGAACAAACCAGTAGTAGCTGAAGTAGTAGATGGACGACCTTTAGCATCTGGGAATATAACCATGGAAACCATACCATTGAGAGTACACCTCGATGACCATGAATCCCACATATGTTTCAATGTAATATCGAGCCCAGTACATCTAGTTACTATTGGAATACCTTGGTTAAAGAAGCATAATCCAGACATTAATTGGGAAAAGAATAAAATCACCCGTCGAGATATCAAGAAGAACCCAACATATATCGCAACCAAAGCCTTCATACCTACATATATGATCTATGCCATGCCAGCTCAAGAATCCACGAAAAATGATCCAGTACAACTACCCAATCAGTACAAAGGCTTTGAAGATGTTTTTGAAAAGAAGAATGTAGATATCTTCCAAGCATAGACCTTATGATTGCCCCATAGATCTTCAAGAGGGAGCACAACCACCCTTTGGACCAATCTACATACTATCCTCAGAGGAACTTACAGAACTACGCAAGAACATTGATGAGAATCTAACCAAGGGGTTTATCAAACACTTGAAGTCTCCAGTAGGAGCTCCTATTCTATTTCTAAAGAAGAAGGATGGGACTCTCCGGATGTGTGTAGACTATCGAGAATTGAATAAAGTCACTATAAACAACAGATACCTGCTACCACTTATATCAAAGCTCTTGGAATGCCTTAGAAAAGCAAAATTTTTCACAAAGATTGATCTTCGAGGAGCTTACAACCTTGTCAGGATCAGAGAAGGAGACGAAATGGAAAACAGCATTTGAACAAGGTATGGCCATTTTGAATATGTAGTTATGCCATTCGGTCTTAGAAATGCTCCCGCTGTCTTCCAACATATGATGAATGATATCTTTTGAGAATATTTAGATGATTTTGTTGTAATGTACCTTAACGATATCTTGATATTCTCCAAAAATCTAGAGGATCATGAATATCATGTAAAGATAGTCCTAGAGAAACTAAGAGAAAAAGGATTATATGCGAAATTGGAGAAGTGCTCTTTCCATAAGATAGAAGTGGAATTTTTAGGGTACATTGTATCAGATAAAGGAATTTTTATGGACCCTAAGAAGATTCAGACAATCCTTGATTGGCAACCATCTTCATGTGTTTAAGATGTACAATGTTTTCTAGGGTTTGACAACTTCTATAGGATATTCATCAGAGATTACTCCAAGATAGTGACACCTCTTACCAAGCTTACAGGGAACTCCAAATTCTCATGGACCAAAGAAGTAGAAAAAGCATTTCAGACCTTGAAATCAGCATTCACTACTCCTCCCATTCTAGTTCATCCTGATTCTAGTAAGCCCTTCTTCCTAGAGACAAATCCATCAGACTTTGCCCTACGGGCCATTCTTTCCCAATATGGAGATGATGGACAAATACATCCAGTTGCATATCATTCAAGGAAATTTTCTCCTCCAAAAATTAATTATGTAATTCATGACAAACAACTTCTTGCCATAGTGGATGCATTTGATACGTGGTGTCACCATCTAGATCTCATAAAGTTATTGTGTATACAAATCACAAGAACCTAGAGTATTTTATGACCACTTGCATCCTCAACAGAAGGCAATCTCGATGGAGTAACTTTTGTTGGAGTTAGATGTCTGCGAAAGCACGCGAACAGCACAAGGAAGAAGAAGAAGCTTGGAGCACAACACACAATACAGAATGTATTACTCAAGAATGTACAAAGATAAGTAGTCCATTAGGGCAATAGGCGTATATACAAGCCAGGAGAAAAAAACCTCTTGAAGAGGGAAGAAAGTGCCCCGGTGGTCCTAGTGTGTTCACACACATCACTACCTAAATATATCAATAAAGCCCCCCTGAGAGTGATGCAGTCAACAAGGAGCTCGCACTCATGTATAAGGAAGTGCCAAGCTATGTGGAAATCACTCCACAAAAGGAAGTAAGCCCAAAGCTTTGTGGAAAGCTTCAAACTTCTCCCTAGGTAGAGCCTTCGTGAAAAGGTCTGCAATGTTCTCCTGCGTGGGCACATATGCCAAGCTGATCTCCCTAGCAGAGAACCTCTCCTTGACATAGTGATAATGCACCTCAATGTGCTTAGTGCGAGCATGGAACACAGGGTTCCTCACAACTTCCAATGCGCTCTGATTGTCAGTGAAGATGGTGGTGGCAGAAGTTTGGCCAATACCCAAATCAGCCATAAGGTGTCTGCGCCACACACACTCAACAGTCGCTATGAAAGTTGCCCTATACTCAGCCTCACAACTGGAAGTGACCACGGTAAGCTGCTTCTTGCTCAACCAAGATATACATGAGCTACCAAGCATGAAGCAAAAGCCACTAGTGGACACATGAGTGTCATAGCAACCAGCCCAATCAGAGGGAGAAAAATCATGCAAATCTAGTGGTAGTGATCCCCTCTTAGGATAAAACAACCCAAGTAGTCAAGTACCACTCAAATAGCGAAAGATGCGCTTAACTTCCTGCCAATGCTTGACTCCTGGGCAATGCATAAACCTGCTCATCTGTGAGACAGCAAACTGAATATCTGGCCGAGTAATGCATAATTAAATCAAGCATCTAACAGCCTGTTGATAAAGAACAGCATCAAATGCATCTCCAGCATCATGAAGACTCAATCGTAAACCTATCTCCATAGGAGTGGTAATAGTCTACAGTCTTCGAGGCCAAAACGCTGCAATAATGTGTCAATATATTTCGTTTGACACAAAGCCATTCCACCATCAACTTGCACAAATTGAATACCCAAATAGTGATGCAAATGCCCCAAATTAGACACCTCAAATGAGGCAAGCAAATCATTCTTGAAATCAGCAATATGCTTCTCAATAGGACCAGTGAGCAGCACGTCATCAACATAGACAACAGTGATCAGAAGCACATCATTAGCACGCTTAACATATAAGGTGCTTTCAGTTGGGTTGTTCTCAAAACCATGTGCAATCAGATAGGCATGTATCTTCTCATACCAAGCACCTGGTGCTTGCTTTAAACCATATAATGCCTTCTTTAACCTGCACACCTGGTTTTCATGCCCTTTCTGCACAAAGCCACGGGGCTGAAAAACATACACTTCTTCATGCAAGTCACCATTCAGAAATGTTGTTTTAATGTCCAACTGATGTACATTCCAAACATGATGAGCTGTAAGTGCACAGATGCTCCGAACAGTAGTCATATGGCATGTAGGTGCAAAGGTCTCATCAAAATCAATGCCTCTTTCCTGTGCATAACCCTTTGCAACAAGCATAGCCTAATACTTGTCAATTGTACCATCTGGTTTACCCTTCAACTTGTATACCCACTTAGTGCCAATGGCCTTCTTGCCAGGAGGCAAGTCACATAAAAACCAAGTACCATTCTTCATTATAGCATCATATTCAGATTGCATAGCAACCATCCAATTTTCTAAATTTTGTGCTTCATCAAACGAAACAGACTCATTCTCATCACAGAGACTAGATGCAGCCATAGCATAGCAATCTAATGCAAAAGAGGCACTATGAGAGCCTGATCGACTACGATATGATAGAGGTGCATCTAATTTGTTGTCACGCAAAGTTTACACCTGCCATTTTGGCATAGTTCTTGCCTGCTCAATATCATCTCTCTCATCAATAAGTGCATCATGTAAATCTGCATCAGAAATGGAATGATCTGCATCATCACATGAAACCTGCAAAGGTTGAGAAGTTGCCTCATTAGAACCAGCACTAGACTCTCCATCTGTAAAAAGAGGAAGCAAAGTATCATACATGTCTTTGGAGCTAACAGATGTCTCCTTAGTACATGAAAGCAATGGTTGAATAGCATCTTCCACAAAAACAACATCACGGCTAACCAGAATGTGTTTAGTCTGTGGATAATACAAACGATAGCCTTTACTTTCAGAACTATACCCAACAAAAATACATTTTACTGCTTTATCATCTAATTTTCTCCGATGTTGTTCAGGCACTAATGCATATGCCAAACAAACGAAAACACGTAGATGAGCAACAGATGTCTTGCAGTCATGTCAAGCCTCATATGGAGTGATAGATTGCAGCGCTTTAGTGGGACACATGTTCAATACATATGCTGCACACATGACAGCCTCAAGCCAAAAATTATGTGGTAAAGCCTGACTCTTGACCATACACCTCGCCATCTCCATGAGTGACCAGTTCTTTCGTTCAGCAACTCCATTCTATTGAGGTGTATATGGCACTGTACACTGGTGGTTTATCCCTTGTTCAGCTAGAAATGCATTAAAATCAGAAGACATATATTCCCCCCCTTGATCAGAACAGAGGGTGCCCATTTTACATGTTAGCAGATTTTCAAACAAAACCAAAAATTGTTTGAACCACATGAACACTTCAGACTTTGCCTTCAATGGATATACCTATGCATGCCTGGAAAAATCATCGATGAAAGTCACGAAGTAAAGATAATCCCCAAAAGAAGGTGTCTGCATAGGACCACAGACATCACTATGTACAAGCTGCAATTTCTGAGTAGCTCGAATTGAACCATCTTTTGGAAAGGACGAACGTTACATTTTGCCCAAAATACAACCTTCACAAACATGTTTTCCAGGTGCCTCAAGTTTGGGCAAAGAGGACACCATTTCAAATTTTTGCAGGCATAGCAAACTAGCAAAATTAAAATGACCAAAGCATGCATGCCAAAGCTTTGCATCTTACATAGCCTGAGGATCATTTACTGCACATGCCAAATCATTTATAAATCTTTCATAGTCTATGAGCTTCCACAACATAAAATGCCAGAAGCAATAATCACATCGCCATTTGACAGATCATGAACTGTACACCTATCATCAACAAATTTCACAACCAAGCCAATCTTGGCTAATGCAAAAACTGATAACAGGTTCTTCTTGATCCCTGGCACAAATAAAGCATCTGACAAAGTGAAAGAACTACCATCAGCAGTAGTCAAAATAATCTTACCAACTCCCATAACAGGATAAGAGGAGTTGTTGGCGCATGTAACAGTATTCTCTATAGGGACAGCCTCGAGTGAAGAGAAGAAACTACACTGCGAGGTAAAAAACTACAGACAGTATTAAACGCCCATTCTTCTTCTTGCACAAGATTAGCAGACTCTGTTTTTGGTATAGAGACCTTTGCAGCAACCATTCTAGCCTCTTTCTTCTTTGCCTCTTTAGCACCCAGTTTTGGACAGTTCTTTATGATATGATCATTCCCTTTACGGTACTTACAAAACAATTTCTACTTTTCTGATTTCTTCTCATCTTTATCTTCCTTCTTCAAATATGCAGAATTAGCAGATTTCTGCTTACTAGTTGAAGAGCTCCATTTTCCTTTGCCCTTCTAACTAGCCAGGAAAGCTTGATCTGCAACTCGCATAATGGACCTGTTCTTCCT
This sequence comes from Ceratopteris richardii, assembly GCA_020310875.1. NCBI lineage: Eukaryota > Viridiplantae > Streptophyta > Polypodiopsida > Polypodiales > Pteridaceae > Ceratopteris > Ceratopteris richardii. Next base: position 135,356,911 of record CM035429.1, on the reverse strand, counting down.
GGACTGATCTTCCTGCAACAGAACAAAGACTAACTCCTCAAATGATAAGGCATTTGGATTTCCTTTCATCATCAACCGAAGAGTAGAAGCAAAACTCTGATATGAATCAGGAAGACCATTCAGAACGGTCTGCACAAGTGAGCTATCTGGTATAACCTCATCTGTAGAAATCAATTGTTCCTTCAAGTCTTTGATCTTCGTTAGGAAATTTTCCATAGAATCACCTTCATTCATGTGCTCACTCTCCAACTGTTTTCGGAGGTAAGCAACACGAGCCTCATTCCTAGCTTGGTACAATGTCGTAAGTGTATCCCAAGCATCCTTAGCTGTTTTGCAAGAGCGAATGTGAGGAATAATGGCACGTTTGACAGACAAAGCTATCAATGCATATGCCTGGGCATCTCTGCCATCCCAATGAATCTGCTCTACAGTAGGTGCAATAGAATCTGCAATACGAATAGGAATATGCAGAATATCATCATCTTCGACACCTTCTGCATCAGCTTCAGTACCTGCAGTTGTAATAGTTGCAGGTGTGATAGGACGTTTTTCGACACCCTGCACAATGTTCCATAGTCCTTTTGCAATCAACACATGTCGCATCATATAAGCCCATAACGGGTAGTTGGTACCATCCAACTTATCCTCAATAGCCAACATACGGAATACATCACTACTTTCAGCCATGGCCGGTGACTAAAATACCCTGATGCAGAAAATTGATTGTATCTCAAAAAGTTGAACAAAACTGCCCAAACAAATTCTACTAGACCTATAGCAGACTTCGAGACTCTTATACTAGCGAATAGAAACTCGTATATACCTTTGGCACAAAAAGACAAAATAGCCTACACAAGCATTGCGATAGTGCATTCGAAGGCCGAAACGTGTGATTCTGAGACTGCAAACAGAGGAGTGTCAACGGCACCCTAGATGAAGCAACGATCTACTCTGATACCAATTGTTGGAGTTAGAGGTCTGCGGAAGCACGCGAACATCACAAGGAAGAAGAAGAAGCTTGGAGCATAACACACAATACAGAATGTATTACTCGAGAATGTACAAAGATAAGTAGTCCATTAGGGCAAAAGGCATATATACAAGCTGGGGGAAAAAACCTCCTAAAGAGGGAAAAAAGTGCCCCGACGTTCCTAGTGTGTTCACACACATCACTACCTAAATATATCAACAACGTTTTATCCAGGTTCAACTTTGCCATCACATATCATCCAGGATGGCAACAGTGTCAGTCAGATGCCTTGTCAAGAAGATCTTACCTTGCATCAGAGAAGGGTGAAGAGGCCTTTGATCAACAAGAGAGCATATTACTTTAGCCTGAGCATCTCCAGTTAGCAGCTATCTCTTCAAGCCATCATGAAGATTTAGCCTTGAATCATTTGATCCGTGAGACTCTACCACGAGATGAATTGTTTTGTAACATTAAGAAAAATACTCAAGAAGGAAGAATTCAAGAAGTAAATGAATTCCAAGAAAATGATGGGTTACTATTCTATAAGAACCTATTGTATGTCCCTCCAAGAACTCCGAGGATCCAAGTACTTCAGCAACGTCATGACAACCTTGCAGCATGAGATTTTGGTGTGAATAAAACAATAGAACTTATATCAAGGGATTTTTGGTGGCCTCAAATATGGAAGGAAGTCAAAGAATATATCCGAACCTGTGACACTTGCAATAGATCTAAAGTACCACGACATAAACCTCATGGCCTCTTGCAGCCTTTACCTATTCCAGAAAGGCCATGGGCTTCATTATCTATGGACTTCATCACATACCTACCAAAGTCAGACAAGTAGGATGCCATTCTTGTTATAGTGGATAGAGTTACAAAGATGGCACACTTCATCCCAACTACCAAGGCAATCACAGGTGCAACCATTGCTAGGCTTTTCCTCAGATACATCTTTAGGCTTCATGGATTGCCTGATGATATTGTCAGTGATCAAGGTCCACAGTTCATATCCAGCTTCTGGAGTAGTCTTTTCAAGCTCCTTGGTGTTCAAATTAAGCTATCTACTGCCAATCATCCACAAACTGATGGACAAACGGAACAAGTGAATCAAGACCTAGAACAATATATTCATTGCACCATCAACTATCATCAAAATGATTGGTTTGAGCTTTTACCCTTTGTAGAGTTTTCCTATAACAATAATGTTCATATATCTACCAAGCAAACTCCCTTCTTTGCAAATTATGGACAACATCCAAGGATGGACACACAAGTCGCAAATCATGTCAAGAACCCAGCTGCCAGAGAGAAGGCTCAGTACCTCATGCAAATTCACAAGAACTCAAGGAAGAGATCCATAAAGCTCAAGAACATTATAAGTACTATGCAGATCAACATCGTGTTTAAAATCCATCGTAAATTGGGGATAAAGTATGGTTACTTAGAAACAATTTGCAAACTTTAAGACCATGTGCAAAGTTAGATCATCAAAGATTTGGTCCATTCACCATCTTGGCCAAGATCAATCCAGTCAGCTTCAAACTCCAACTACCAAGCACCATGAGAATACATCCAGTTTTCCATGTATCCATGTTGGAACCATATCAGATTTCACCATTGAGGGGGGAGAGACCTAGTCCTTCACCACCTATCCAGATTGATGATCATGAAGAATTTGAAGTCGAGCATGTCCTAGATTCCAAAATATCCCGAGGAAGATTGGAATACCTTATTCATTGGAAAGGGTATGACACCAGTGATCGTACTTGGGAACCTGGAGAAAACCTTCAGAGAGCAGCAATCAAGGTTTGATAATTCCATAAGAGAAATCCAATGAATCCAAGACCAGATAACATGACTGCTCCTCGTGGAACTCGATGCTTGAGGGGGAGCTGATCTTGGGAGCTCAACGAGTCGTGACTGCCAAGTAAGTACTCTCCAAGTTCCAGTTCAAGTTCTTGTCTTGTTCTTTGTTCCAGTCTTGTCTAGTCTAGTTCTTGGACATCCTGTCTTGTCCTCTTGTCATATTGTAGTATGAGATCTTGTCGAGTTCTTTCTTGTATCCAGTTCATCTCCTAGAGGGAGTTCTTATAATTGAGATATCTTGTTCCATACTCACGATCCTGGGTTGTGGTTGTGGGATCTCCTATATCATCTCTAATCTAGTTTTCCATACCTATCGGTCCCAGGTTGTGGGACGTATTGTATTAGTTACATATTCTTGTATCATTTTCCCTACGTGGGTGCTCTTGTAATCAGAAGTGTATTTCTGAAATCTTTTCTATTGTAGTCAGAGAGCACAATCTACTCCTCCCCTGGCATATTCTTTATTGAGATAACTGATTTTATAGTGCTATCTTAACCTCTAGACATAATCCTATCCTAACTTCTATGCATAAGGTTGTGTATTGTTGCCTTTGTTGATTCTTGGTTTCATATGCTTCTTCCAACAGATCTTTAAAAATTTTGTATCCGCTAGTTAAATGTCATTTATTCACAAATGCATAATGCACTTTGTACATACCCATACGTTAGGGCCAAAGATTTCATCTACAATGTCAAAAGGATGCTAAAACAGCTTCCTTGCATAGTGATCTTGATGAAGAGTTGTATTTGAATCAATTAAAGCAATTTGTTATCCCAAGAAAAGAGCATATGTTCTGCAACCTTAAACACGGCTGAAATGGGTTGACACAAACCCCTAGGCAATGGTACAATAAGTTTGCCATATCCATGCTCTGAAGTATTAACACACTACTTATTAGGAAACATACATGTACCTTGGATGGTCTTGAAAGTCAGCTATATCAACTTTTGCAGTGAAGGGTTTGGATTCAGCTAAGCATATATTGGGCCTAAGAAACGAGAGAGACGAGGGGAGAGAGAGAGAGAGAGAGTAATATTTATCTCAAGAAAGGTGCATCAAAAACGTACTTGAATGGTTCAATATAGGTGATAAAAAAGCAGTACAACCATCTGTACTTTACTGAAGGTTATCACTTAAAAAATGAGCATAGAGCCCATGAAACGAAGGTATACTATATGCTTCACCTTGCCTTTGGTCTATAACATGATTGTTACATCGCAAATGCTATGGGAGTTGTTATCACGTTCATGGCTAATGCACTAATAGGGTGAAATGCAGCAAATACGCGATGAGACATTTGAAAGGGACAAAGTCTCAATACATGTGTTATGGAAAGGACCTATTGAAATTACCAGGATTACATGAATCAGATATGATGCATGATTTCGGTACCTGCAAACCCTTCAGTGGGTAGTATTTAGAATTGCAGCTTGTGTTGTTTCACAGTCATTTAGACTATAAAGAATAGCTTTTCTTATCTTCAACTAAGTCTGAATATTTTCCAGCCGTTGAAAAAAACCATGTGTTTAGCCTATTTTTAATGATCATATTAAAGATAAGAGGACAACAATCCTATAAAAGTTGTCCCCAAGCTGACACTCAGTAAGGCCTTTAAACTCGGATAACGCAAATTATGCTTCATCATTTACATCATATTTTTATCTCCTCAAGACAAGTTTCTAGCCACCACTCACACATGTTTGGTACTATCGCATAGTTCTCTACCTAATCTTTCAGTAGAAGTAGTCGTTGTTGTTGTTATTATTGCATGTGGAACTCCAATGATGGTTCTTTGGTTTGATCCTTGATTCAACTTCTAACCTCATCTGGGTAAGGTTTAAGATGTTTATGTCTAAGTTGCAAAGTTAAAAGAGCCATCATCCTAACATTTCATACTAGATGCTCATAAAGCCACACTCCGATCGATCACCAATACATCAAAGTGCAGACTGGTTGAAGAGCAAATGAAGGCTGGAAGCCATAGCTAGGCTACTCGGCTAAAAAAGCTAAGGTGATGAGCGCAAACAATTCATGTGTGAATATTGGGCTAGTTATCTCCATGGGGGGTTGAGAAAAATGATGCCAAATTGTGAGATGACACATTCAATAGACAATAGATCTCCATCACCTAAAGGTTTTGGGTCTACATGACTAGACCAGCTTGAGATATCTCACTATCAAATCAACATATTCACAACAATATTGATCTCCATCACCTAAAGGTTTTGGGGTCAACATGACTAGACCAGCTTGAGATATCTCACTATCAAATCAACTTATTCACAGCAATACTCAAATGAAAACATTGTCAAAAGTCTAGCCTCCCCCTAACTCCGAAAAAAACCCAAAAAAGGAGGGGGGAGAAGGGGGGGGGGGAGGAGACAAAGAGAGAGAGAGAGAGAGAGAGAGAGAGAGAGAGACAGAGACAGAGACAGAGATGAAATGAAATGAAATGAAATGATATACTTACATCTGCAAAAGGCCAAAATAACCTATGAGACCAAAAACTTACAGAGCTGGTGAATCTGATACAAAGTCTGATACAAAATCTGTGTATGCTAAACAGCTACTAAAACGTAGTCTAGTAGTGAAAAAGATAGAGCAGCAAGAGAGGGAATATAGTCTAGAGACTCTCTAGATGATACAGTGATGGCTAGAGGCTTGAGTGATACAATGAAGGGGTACAACCTCATGAGGTATAAGCATAAACCAACATCATTCAAGGAAAGATCAAGGTGTAGGCAGTCCTCCATCTCAAAGGAAATCCTGCATCGGTCTGTGTCGGATCTCATCAATGTCCTCCATAGTCAAGACTCTAACAAGGTATCGCGCGCGCCATGCAAAAATAATCCTAATCCTCTTCTGTAATCACCATCTCTGTTGGGACATCCTCCTCTACAATCATGGATGCCTAGATCTCCCAAGGCCCCTCGCACGGTCCACCAATGTGCCTCTGAGGGAAGTGAGATCCGGGCTCTATTGCACTGTCGGCCTCTTCCTCTCTGAAAGCCTCAAGCGGCTATCTCTATAGGCTATCTCTATGTCTCCTCAACTCAAGCAAAAACAAACCCAAGCATCTCTGGTCCTCATATCCCATAACTCTAGAGAATGGTCCAAATCCCTCTCTATATAAGCAATGGAAGCGCCCTCGTATCTCATAGTATGCAGAACAATGACATATGTAATGTAGCTCTGTCTCTAGCTCCCAAAGGCATATACGACATATCCTGCCCTGAGTTGGAACCCCTCTATATCTACCGGTCTTAATCTCAAGCTGATGTGAGATGTACGCATTTGACCAATAGCACATCACACCCCATATTATACATGTGTATCATGTCAAGGGAGCACTAGATTGTCCTCTCTGACTACAATAGACAAGATTTTGGAAATACACTTTTGATTACAAGAACACCCACGAAGGAAAAACGATACAAGAATATGTGACTGATTCAAGATGTCCCACAACCCAAGACTGATAGGTATGAATAACTTGACTAGAGATGATACATGAGATCCCACAACCCGGGATTGTAAGTATGAAACAAGATATCTGCATTACAAGAACTCCCTTCTCGGAGATGAACTAGATATAAGAAATAACTCAACAAGATCTTGTACTACAAGATTACAAGAGGACAAGACTAGATGTCCAAGATACAAGACTAGACAAGACTAGAACAAGGAACAAGACAAGAACAAGAACTGGAACTTGGAGAGTACTTACTTGGCAGTGACGACTCCTTGAACTCCCAAGACTGGTATTGGCAAGACTGAGAATGAATGTGGTCAACCCCTCCTTATATAGGTTTTCCAAGACCAGTTCAAGGGTGGTTACGAATTGATGATATCATCGATGATATCATCAATTCGAAGCATGGTCTCTAGATGTCAAAATCAACCAAGAAGACAGTCGTTCTTAGGGTTTCGGCACATTCGGGACGCAATGGAAGCATTGGTTCCTCTTAATTCTGAACCAATCATGAGATATAGGATTCACATGCAATCTGAGATTCTTAATGGTTTTCTTTATCCATGACATCACCTCCCCCTCAAGCAACGAGTTCCATGAGGAGTGGTCATGTTCTCTGGTCCAGACTTCATTGGATTTCTCTTATGGAATTCTCAAACCTTGATTGGTGCTCTCAGAAGGTTTTTTGCAGGTTTCCAAGTACGATCACTGATGCCATACCCTTTCCAATGAATAAGGTACTCTAATCTTCCTCAGGATATTCTCAGATCCAAGACATGTTCGACTTCAAATTCTTCATGATTGTCACGAGAGCACTAGACTGTGCTCTCTAACTACAATAGATAAGATTTTGGAAATGTACTTCTGATTACAAGAATACCCTCGTAGGGAAAATAGTACAGGAATATCTAGCTGATACAAGAAGTCCCACAACTCGGGACTATAGGTATAGATAACTCAGCTAGAGATGATACAAGAGATCCCACAACCCGAGATTGTAAGTATGGAACAAGATCTCTAGATTACAAGAACTCCCTTCTAGGAGATGAACTAGATACAAGAAAGATATCGACAAGATCTCGTACTACGAGATTACAAGAGGACAAGACTACATGTCTAGGATACAAGACTAGACAAGACTGGAACAAGAAACAAGACAAGAACAGGAAGTTAAACTTGGAGAGTACTTACTTGGCGGTCACGACTCCTTGAGCTCCGAAGACTGGTATTGGAAAGACTGAGAATGAATGTGTCCAACCCCTCCTTATATAGGTTTTCCAAGGGCGGTTATGAATCGATGATATCATTGATGATGTCATCAATTCAAAGCATGCTCTCTCGATGTCAAAATCAAGCAAGAAGATAGTTGATCTTAGGATTTTGACACATTTTAGACGCCCTCGAAGCATTGGTTTGCTCTAATTCTGAACCAATCATGAGATATAGGTTTCACATGGAATCTGAGGTTCAAGATGGTTTCCTTTGTCCATGATATCACCTCCCCCTCAAGTGACGAGTTCCACGAGGAGCAGTCATGTTCTCTGGTCTCGGCTTCATTGGATTCCTCTTATGGAATTCTTGAACCTTGATTGGTGCTCTCTAAAGGTTTTCTGCAGGTTCCCAAGTACGATCACTGATGTTATACCCTTTCCAATAAATAAGATACTCCAATATTCCTCGGGATATTCTCGAATTTAGCACATGCTCGACTTCAAATTCTTCATGATCATCAATCTCGATAGGTGGTGAAGGACTAATTCTCTCCTCCCTCAATGGTGAAATCTGATATGGTTCCAACATGGATACATGGAAAATTGGATGTATTCTCATGGTACTTGGTAGCTCGAGCTTGAAGGTGACTAGATTAATCTTGGCCAAGATGGTGAGTGGACCAAATCTTTGCACAAGGCCTTGAAGTTTGCAAATTGCTTTTGAGTAACCATACTTTATCCCCAATTTGATATGATGGATTCTGAACATGATGTTGATCTGCATAGTACTTATATTGTTCTTGAGCTTTACGGATCTCTTCCTTGAGTTCTTTGTGAATGTTCATCAGGTAATGGGCCTTGTCTCTCGCAGTTGGGTTCTTGACATGATTTGAGAGTTGTATATCCATCCTTGTATGTTGTCCATAATTTACAAAGAAGGGAGTCTACTTAGTGGATGCATGAACACTATTGTTATAAGCAAACTCTGCAAAGGGTAAAAGCTCAAACCAATCATTTTGATGATAGTTGCAAGTGCAACGGAGATACTGCTCCAAGACTTGATTCACCCGTTCTGTTTGTCCATCAATCTATGGATGATTTGTTGTAGATAGTTTAACTTGAACACCAAGGAGCTTGCAAAGACTGTTCCAAAAGCTGGATATAAATTGTGGATCTCAATCATTGACAATATCATCAGGCAATCCATGAAGCCTAAATATGGACCTAAGAAAACGTCTAGCAGTGGCTCCACCTGTGATTGCCTTCGTAGTTGGAATGAAGTGTGTCATCTTTGTGTGTCATCCTTGTAAATCTATCCACAATAACAAGAATGGCATCATACTTATCTGACTTTGGTAGATCTGCGATGAAATCCATAGACAATGAAACCCATGGCCTTTCTGGAATAGGTAGAGGTTGCAAGAGGCCATGAGGTTTATGTCGGGGTACCTTAGATCTATTGCAAGTATCATAGGTTCATATATATTCTTTGACTTCCTTCCACATCTGAGGCCACCAAAAGTCCCTTGATATGAGTTCTATTGTTCTATTCGCTCCAAAATATCATGTTGCAAGGTTGTCATGGCATTGTTGAAGTACTTGGATCGTGGGCTTTCCTGGAGGGACATATAATAGGTTCTTATAGAATAGTAACCCATCCTTTTCCTGAAATTCGTTTACTTCTTGGAGTTCCCCTTCTTGAGCTTTCTGCTTAATGTTATAAAATAGTTCATCCTGTGGTAGATTCTCATGGATCAAATGATTCAAGGTTGAATCTTCATGAGGGCTTGAAGAGATAGCTACTAACTGGAGATGCTCACACTTGAGTAATACACTCTCTTATTGATCAAAGACCTCTTCACCCTTCTTTGGTGCAAGGTAAGATCTTCTGGACAGGGCATCTAATTGGCATTGTTTACATCTTGGACGATATGTGATGACAAAGTCAAATCTGGATAGAAAGTTACTCCATCGAGATTGTCTCCTATTGAGGATGCGAATGGTCATAAAATACTGTTCGTATGATCTGTATACACAGTAACTTTGTGAGCTTCTCCTAGATGGTGACGCCAGGTATCAAACGCGTCTACTATGGCAAGAAGTTCCTTATCATGGATTTCATAATTAATTTCTAGAGAGGAAAGTTTCCTTGAATGATATGCAACTGGATGTAGGTGTCCATCATCTCCATATTGGGATAGAATGGCCCCTAGGGCAAAGTCTGATGCATCTGTTTCTAGGAAGAAGGGTTTGCTCGAATCAGGATGAACTAGAATTGGGGCAGTAGTGAATGCTAATTTCAAGGTATGAAAGGCTTTTTTTGCTTCTTCGATCCATGAAAGTTTTGATCTTCTTGTAAGCTTGGTAAGAGGTGTCACAATCTTGGAGTAATCTCTAATGAATATCCTATAAAAATTGGCAAACCCTAGAAAACATTGTACATCTTGAACACACGAAGGTGGTTGCCAATCAAGGATTATCTTGATCTTCCTAGGGTCCATAAAGATTCCTTTCTTTAACAATGTACCCTAAAAACTCCACTTCTATCTGATGGAAATAGCACTTCTCCAATGTTGCATATGACCCTTTTTCTCTTAATTTCTCTAGGACTATCTTTACATGACATTCATGATCTTCTAGATTTTTGGAGAATATCAAGATATCATCAAGATATATTACCACAAAATCATCTAAATACTCTCGAAAGATATCATTGATCATATGTTGAAAGATTGTTGGAGCATTTGTGAGACCAAATGGCATAACTATATATTCAAAGTGTCTATACCTTGTTCGGAATGTTATCTTCCATTTGTCTCCTTCTCTGCTCCTGACAAGATTGTATGCTCCTCGAATGTCAATCTTAGTGAAGAACTTTGCTTTTTCGAGGCGTTCCAAGAGCTCTGATATAAGTGGTAGAGGATATATGTTCTTTATTGTCACTTTATTCAAACCACGATAGTCCACACACATTCGAAGAGTTCCATCCTTCTTTTTTAGAAATAGGATAGGGGCTCTTGCAGGAGACTTCGAGTGTTTGATAAACCCCTTGGCTAGATTCTCATCAATATTCTTACGTAATTGTGTAAGTTCCTTGGGGATAGTCTATAGATTGACCCGAAGGGTGGTTGTGCTTCCTCTTGAAGTTCTATGGAACAAGCATAAGGTCTATGCTCTAGGAGCATATCTTTATTCTTTTTTTCAAAGACATCTTCAAACCCTTGGTATTGGTCAGATAGCTTCATTGAATCATCTTTCTTGGGCTCTTGAGTTGGTATGGCATAGATCATATATGTCAGTTCCTTCCTTACTGCATGTATGAAGGCTTTGGCTCCAACATATTTTGGGTTCTTCTGCATATATTGAAGGGTGATTTTATTATTCTTCCAACTAATTTTTGGATTATGTTTCTTTAACCATGACATTCTGATGATAACCATGTTTATTGTACTTGATATTACATTGAAACACATGTGTGAATCATGGTCACCAAGGTGTACGCTTAGTGGTATGGTTTCCATGGTTATATTCCCCGATAGTAGAGGTCGTCCATCTACTACTTCAACTACTACTGGTTTATTCTTCCGAAGTACTGGAATTCCATGTTTCTTAACGAGTCCCTCATCAATGAAACATGAGGAGGCTCCTGAATCTACCATAGCTATAAGGGAAAGGGTCTTCTAAGACATGATTAACTTGACAGGGGCAACACATGTTTCTACGGGTATGTCTGGAATTATGAGACCCTTTCTTATATCATGGTCCGGCTGTATAATCTCTTTTACAACTGGACTTCCTCGTTTCCCTGCTCTACAAGGATGGCTGCGACTTTGGAGTTCGTTCTCTTATTGGGACAATTAATTGCAATATGGCCAGGGTTTCCACAATACAGGCATAACTTGTTATCCCTCCTTCTTTGTTTCTCTTGTGGTGTTAGAGGTTGGAACCTAGTTACATCTATCTGCATAGGTTCGGTCATAGACTCATCTCTAGGAGTGGGCTGGAAGGTCTTCCATTGGTGAGGTCTTCCTTCTACTTGTTTTTCTTGTTTCCTTTCAAAAAGAAGGTTATCGCATTGAATAGCTTGGTTGATGTATTCATTCAATGTCTTAACCTCTAGCATCGTGAGTAAAAGGTCCTTCACATCATCTCTCAAGCCCCATCTAACTTGGCTTATGAAATAATCTTAGTGCCAAGTGAGGTCACATATCAACTACCTAAATTCTGATGCATAGGTAGAGGTAGGGCGATTACCTTGACGTAGCTTCCGAAGTTTTATTTCTGCCACTCGACTTGTGTCTACATCTCCAAATGTGGCGATGAGCTCTCCAAGAAACCCCTCATAGTCATGAAGTACGGCCATATCCTTCTCCAAGATTGGGGCGAACCATGATAATGCTTGACCATAGAGCAAGGTTCCTATAAAACCGACCTTGGATGCATCATCAAGGTATCTATCAGGCTGCATATGGATGTACAATTTGACTTATTGCAAGAATCCTGGAAACTTTGTGCGATCACCATCGAACTTTTCTGGCATGCAGATCTTGGGTTCCCTCATGAAGGATGTACTATGTCGTTGATTTGCTTGCATACTCTCTTGATTTGTCTGAAGACTTCCGATTCGTTCTTGTAATTCTTGGAGGAGTGCACCTACATGCACTAGATGTCCCATCTCGACTTGTTTCTGTCGATGAGTTAGGTCTTCGACTTGTTGTTGGAGACACTTTAGTGATGCTACAATCTGTTCATAAGCATTCTCCATGATGACTGGTCTTGGATAAAAGCTAGTCTTACCAAAATGTCAGGGGAGCACTAGATTGTGCTCTCTAACTACAATAGACAAGATTTCGAAAATGTACTTCTGATTACAAGAATACCCACGTAGGGAAAATAGTACAGGAATATGTAGCTGATACAAGAAGTCCCACAACCCGGGACTATAGGTATAGATAACTCAGCTAGAGATGATACAGGAGATCCCACAACCCGAGATTATAAGTATGGAACAAGATCTCTGGATTACAAGAACTCCCTTCTCGGAGATGAACTAGATACAAGAAAGAATTGGACAAGATCTCATACTACGAGATTACAAGAGGACAAGACTAGATGTCCAAGATACAAGACTAGACAAGATTGGAACAAGGAACAAGATAAGAACAGGAACTAGAACTTAGAGAGTACTTACTTGGCGGTCACGACTCCTTGAGCTCCCAAGATTAGTATTGGCAAGACTGAGAATGAATGTGGCCAACCCCTCCTTATATAGGTTTTCCAAGGACGATTACAACTCGATGATGTCATCAGCTCGAAGCATGGACTCTCGATGTCATAATCAAGCAAGAAGACAGTCGATCTTAGGGTTTTGGCACGTTCCGGGCGCAATGGAAGCATTGGTTTCCTCTAATTTTGAACCAATCATGAGATATAGGTTTCACATGGAATCTAAAGTTCAAGATGGTTTCCTTTATCCATGACAATGATCATCAATCTCGATAGGTGGTGAAGGACTAGATCTCTCCCCAATCAATGATGAAATTTGATATAGTTCCAACATGGATACATGGAAACCTAGATGTATTCTCATAGTACTTGGTAGTTTGAGCTTCAAGGTGACTGGATTGATCTTGGTCAAGATAGTAAATGGACCAAATCTTTGATGATCTAACTTTGCACAAGGCCTTGATGTTTGCCAATTGTTTCTGAGTAACCATACTTTATTCCCAATTTGATACGATAGATTCTGGATATGATGTTGATCTGCATAGTACTTATATTGTTCTTGAGCTTTATGGATCTCTTCCTTGAGTTCTTTGTGAATTTCCATTAAGTACTCGGCCTTATCTCTAGCAGCTAGGTTCTTGACATGATTTGAGAGTTGTATATCCATCCTTGGATATTGTCCATAGTTTGCAAAGAAGGGAGTTTGCTTAGTAGATGCATGAATGCTATTGTTGTAGGCAAACTCTGCAAAGGATAACAACTCAAACCAATCATTTTGGTGATAGTTTCTAGTGCAATGGAGATATTCCTTTAGGACTTGATCCACGCATTATGTTTGTCCATCAGTCTGTGGTGTTGTAGATAGTTTAACTTGAACACCAGGGAACTTGCAAAGACTGTTCCAAAAGCTGGATATGAACTATGGACCTCGATCACTGGCAATATCATCGGGCAATGCATGGAGCCTAAAGATGTATCTGAGAAGAAGTCTAGCAGTGGCTGCATTTGAAATTGCCTTTGTAGTTGGAATGAAGTGTGCCATCTTTGTAAATCTATCCACAAGAATGGCATCATACTTATCTGACTTTGGTAGATCTGTGATAAAATCCATAGACAATGAAGCCCATGGCCTTTCTGGAATAAGTAGAGGTCGCAAGAGGCCATGAGGTTTATATCTGGGTACCTTAGATCTATTGTAAGTGTCACATGTTCGGATATATTCTTTGACTTCCTTCCATATTTGAGGCCACCAAAAATCCCTTGATATGGGTTCTATTGTTTTATTCACTCCAAGATGACCTTCTGCAAGGTTGTCATGACATTGTTGAAGTACTTGGATCCTAGGCTTCCCTGGAGGGACATACAATAGGTTCTTATAGAGTAGTAATCCATCTTTTTCTTGAAATTCGTTTACCTCTTGGGCTTTTCCTTCTTGAGCTTTCTACTTAACATTACAAAACAATTCATCTTATGGTAGATTCTCACGTATCAAATGATTCAAGGCTGAATCTTCATGATGGCTTGAAGAGATAGCTACTAACTAGAGATGCTCAGGCTTGAGTAATACACTCTCTTGTTGATCAAAGGCCTCTTCACCCTTCTTTGGTGCAAGGTAAGATCTTCTAGACAAGGCATCTGACTGACATTGTTGACGTCCTGGACGGTATGTGATGACAAAGTTGAATCTGGGTAGAAAGTTACTCCATCGAGATTGTCTTCTATTGAGAATGCGAGAGGTCATAAAATACTCTAGGTTCTTATGATCTGTATACACAGTGACTTTATGAGTTGCTCCTTCTAGATGGTGACATCAGGTATCAAATGCATCCACTATGGCAAGAAGTTCTTTATCATGAATTTCATAATTAATTTCTGGAGGGGAGAATTTCCTTGAATGATATGCCACTAGATGTAGGTGTCCATCATCTCCATATTGGGAAAGAATGGCCCCTAGGATAAAGTCTGATGCATCTATCTCTAGGAAGAAGGGCTTACTGGAATCAAGATGAACTAGAATTGGAGCAGTAGTGAATTATTGATTTCAAGGTTTGAAAGGCTTTTTTTGCTTCTTCGGTCCATGAGAATTTGGAGTTCCATGTAAGCTTAGTAAGAGGGGTCACTATCTTGGAGTAATCTCTGATGAATATCCTGTAGAAATTGGCAAACCCTAGAAAACATTGTACATCTCGAATACACGAAGGTGGTTGCCAATCAAGGATTGCCTCAATCTTCTTAGGGTCCATAAAAATTCCTTTATCTGATACAATGTATCCTAAAAACTCCACTTCTGTCTTATGGGAAGAGCATTTCTCCAATTTTGCATATATTCCTGTTTCTCTTAGTTTTTGTAGGACTATGTTTACATGGCATTCATGATCCTCTAGATTTTTGGCGAGTATCAAGATATCGTCAAGGTATATTACAACAAAATCATCTAAATATTCTCGAAAGATATCATTCATCATATATTGGAAGACAACTAGAGCATTTATAAGGCCGAATGGCATAACTACATATTCAAAATGGCCATACCTTGTTCGAAATGTTATCTTCCATTCGTCTTCTTCTCTGATCCTGACAAGATTGTAAGCTTCTCGAAGGTCAATCTTCATGAAGAATTTTTTTTTTCCAAGGCATTCCAAGAGCTCTGATATGAGTGGTAGGGGGTATATATTCTTTATAGTGACTTTATTCAATCCACGATAGTCTATACACATCAGAGAGTCCCATCCTTCTTCATTACAAATAAAATAGGAGCACCTGTTGGAGACTTGGAGTGTTGGATAAATCCCTTTGCTAGATTCTCATCAATGTTCTTATGTAGTTCTGTAAGTTCCTTTGAAGATAGTCTGTAGATTAGTCCAAAGGGCAGTTGTGCTCCCTCTTGATGTTCTATGGCACAATCATAGGGTCTATGCTCTAGAAGGATATCTGCATTCTTCTTTTCAAAAACATCTTCAAAGCCTTTGTACTGATAAGGTAGCTGCATTGGATCATCTTTCTTGGATTCTTGAGCCAGTATGGTGTAGATCATATATGTCGGTTCCTTCCATACTGCATGTATAAAGGCTTTGGCTCCGACATATGTTAGGTTCTTTTGGATATCTCGACGGGCGATTTTATTCTTTTCCCAATTAATGTCTAGATCATGCTTCTTTAACCAGGGCATTCCAATGATAACTAGATGTACTGGGTTCGATATTACATTGAAACATATGTGGGATTCATGGTCACCAAGGTGTACTCTTAATGGTGTGGTTTCCCATCTACTACTTCAACTACTACTGGTTTGTTCTTCCGAAGTACAGGAATTCCATGTTTCTTAACTAATCCTTCATCGATGAAACACGAGGAGGCTCCTGAATCTACTAGAGCTGTAAGGGAAAGGGTCTTCTTAGGCATGATTAACTTAACAGGTGCAAGACATATTTCTATCGGTGTAGCTGGAATTATGAGACCCTTTCTTATATCATAGTCCGACTGCATGGTCTCTTTTACAGCAGTACTTCGTCATTTCCCTTCTCTATAAGGATGGTTGCAACTCTCAAGTTTGTTCTCTTGTTCGGACAATTAACTGCAATATGTCCACGGTTTCCACAATAGAGGCATAACTTGTTAGCTCTCCTTCTCTGTTTCTCTTGTGGTGTTAAACCTAGTTACAATCTATTTGCATAGGTTCTGGCATAGACTCATCTTTAAGAGTGGGCTGGAAGGGTTTCCACTGGCGAGGTCTTCCTTCTACTTGTTTTTCTTGTTTCTTTTCAAAAAGTCAATTATCACATTGAATAAATTGCATGATATATTCATTCAATGTTTTAACCTCTGGCATCATGAGCAAAAGATCCTTCACATCATCTCTTAAACCCAATCTAAATTGGCTTATGGAATAATCTTCATGCCAAGTGAGATCACATATCAACTTCTTGAATTCAGGTGCATAGGTAGAGGCAGGGCGATTACCTTGATGTAACTTCGAAAGTTTGGTTTCTGCCACTCGACTTATATCTGCATCTCCAAATGTGGCGGTGAGTTCTTGAAGAAACCCCTCATAGTCCTGAAGTACTTCCATGTTCTTCTCCAAGATTAGGGCAAATCATGATAATGCTTGGTCATAAAGCAAGGTTCCAATAAACCCGACCTTGGATGCCTCATCAGGATATTTGTCAGGTTGCATACGGATGTACAATTTAACTTGCCGGAGAAATCTGTGAAACTTCGTGTGATCCCCATCGAGCTTTTTTGGCATGCAGATCTTGAGTTCTCTCATGAAGGATGTACTAGGTCGTTGATTTACTTGCATACTCCCTTGATTTGTCTAAAGACTCCCGATTCATTCTTGTAATTCTTGAAGGAGTGCATCTACATGCACTCAATGTCCCATCTCGACTTGTATTTGTCGATGAGTTAGGTCTTCGACTTGTTGTTGGCGACTCTGAAGTGATGCTACAATCTGTTTATACGCGTTCTTCATGATGCCTAGTCTTGGATAGAAGTTAGTATTGCCAAAATGTCAAGGGAGCACTAGATTGTGCTCTCTGACTACAATAGACAAGATTTCGAAAATACACTTTTGATTACAAGAACACCCACAAAGGGGAAAGGATACAAGAATAAGTGACTGATACAAGACGTCCCACAACCCAAGATGTCCCACTAGACAGGATTGGAACAAGGAACAAAACAAGAACAAGAACAGGAACTGGAACTTGGAGAGTACTTACCTGGCGGTCACGACTCCTTGAGCTCCCAAGACTAGTATTGGCAAGATTGAGAGTGAATGTGGCCAACCCCTCCCTATATAGGTTTTCCAAGGGGGGTTACGAATTGATGATGTCATCGATGATATCATCAATTCGAAGCATGGTCTTTGGATGTCAAAATCAAGCAAGAAGACAGTCATTCTTAGGGTTTCGACACATTCCGGACGCAATGGAAGCATTGGTTTCTCCTAATTCTGAACCAATCATGAGATATAGGATTCACATGGAATCTGAGATTTAGGATGGTTTCCTTTGTCCACGACATATCCATATAGCTTGGCCTGACTACAAAACCATCCGTCATGAGTCGGAGAAGATGATCTCTATAAAAAGCCATCTTTGTGACCAACTCCTGAGTAGGCTCTAACCATGTTCTCTTAGAAAGAGAGAGAGAGAGAGAGAGAGAGGGGGGAGAGGGGGGGTGGGGGGGGGGGGGGGGGAGAGAGAGAGAGAGAGAGAGAGAGAGAGAGAGAGGGAGATGAATTTCTATAGAAAGAAGCCGAATAGCATGCGCAAAGGATTCCATATGGACCACAATTGAATATGATTGGGACATTCGCACCCCAAAGGGATTACAATAGAGCAAAGAAGTTTAGGAAGAGAGAACTAAGAAGTTACTTACAGAGGGGACCAACTCACAGAAAAATGGCGCATCTAGATACATATGAAGCATATAGATACAACCTTTGGCATCAAACCATGAGGATCATATGCTACTAGGAAGCAAGTTGGCACTAAGAAGAGGAAGTGGTCTATCAGGAACAGACAGACTGCATAAACTATAAACTATGGTGTTCTCTGAAAATAACTGGTGTGGCTCATCATAAATCAAGGAATTTGAATGCATGCCAGAGCAGAAAAAATGTCATTGGGAAGCTTTTCATGTTCAGGACACAAAGTTACCAGCATAGAACAAGAGCTCCTTTTCCTTCTCCTGCCCATTTAGTATATGTATGAAAGGAGCTATAAAGCTGCATCTTTTAAAATCAAGTAAGGATCTTGTGACAGCAAGTTCTGCTGAGAGAAGCTGCCCAGTGTTCAGCCAAGCTCGAATGCAGTCGGGGGAAATATGATGCAAGAAATTCAGCTACAGAGAAATAGGGAACATTTGGAGGTTGTTCATTTGAGCCAACAGTATGAAACCTATTACACTAAAATGCCTATTGCTAATGAGCTTAAAGGTTCAGGTCCTGTAAAAGTGTTCCTGGATAAACATCAGTAAGAAGTTATTTAGGGAAGAGACTTATGCTTGTGTAGAATGCTCACACTGGAATGCTAATATGATCATGAGACCATATAGCCTCTCATTAGACCCCCCACAGTCTCCTCTTTCTTGAAAAAAAAACATTTTTAATAACTCAAAGCCATGCTTTGCATCCAAAACAGAATTTCTTGGTGACATAAACTTGTCAGTCATACTACTATAAGCATCACTTCAGCAAAAAGGCACGCACATTAATGACATTGACAACAGCATTCTAGCTGTAATCACAGCCCAGACAGAATGCAAAATTGACAACAGCATTCTAACTGTAATCACAGCCCAGAGAGCATGCAAATCTCACTGCAGCAAGTTCAGCATGCAACAAACCCAGACACCTTACAACAATAGTATTTTACACTAGTCAAAACCTTACTTTCAACCAGCAGGAGTTCATGAATAATTTGATTACTTTTGGTACTTCCATCTGCCCGAAAAAATCAAAATAGCCATCCAAAAGTTCCAATTTCAGTAGTCAGAAATCACTGCTGTTGTAAAGGATCTTGAAAATAAATCTCTGTCTTCTTTGTTAAAAGACAAGAATCGCTATTGAATATTATAGGTGGTACTATGAAGAATGAGATTTCTTATGTGAGACATTTCTTTCCAACGCTCCACAGGCAAAAGAGTACCCAACTTTCTATTCACTCAAAAGACAAAAAATGCACATCTAAAATTATGATTGACAGGAAAAAAATCTCAAATGCACTAACTTTTTCAACATGGAAGGACCATGCATGGGCAGATTTACTTTCTACAAGCGAAATCTGCTTCAGAGGTTCATGCTGTGGGTTACTAAAAATGTCCCTTTTTTAAAATGAAATGCTACAAGATGTTCAATACATAGTTGTATATACAACTATGTTGTATACTTACAGACAATGAGCCTCGAGTGAAAGTTCCACTGCATTTTTTTCTCATTGAAATCATGAGCAGAGCACAGCAAAATATACATACGTGTTACTTGACATTCCTAATTTCTGCATCAAAGCAGGTATACATCTGAGCGCTGTTAATGTGGGCTTGCATCCACCAATATGAAACTAACTCTCCGCAATTTCTCGCAGGTTCGACCTCCACTTCAAGAAGTTCTCGAGTAAATGATCAAACTCTTTTTTCCTTGAAATGGAACACATACCAGCTGCATATGCATTCAACCTGGTACCAAGGCGAGAAGATGAAAGGTCCTCACCTATGCCCGCACTTCCAAGAAGCTGCATAAGCTCGGAATTCCTCCGTAATTCAAATTTCTGCAAAATGCCAGTGATAATGTCAACCGAAGTGTGCTCCTGAGAAAAGAAATAATCTTACCCAAGGAAAAAAGAGGAAAAAACCCATGCAAGGGATCAGAATACTTCTTCTTTAGAAGCCATATCCAATGGCTAACTATGAAATAGAGTTAGTATGCAATTCTGGGCCTATCGCTCGGTATTAAATCCAAGTCCACAAACTTGGAATGAACACAGCCTAAGATTGTACTATTTTATAAGGAAGTTGGGCTAGAGACCTAATCTCCCTGGATTAGATTGAAATGAATCGAAAGTACAAGTGAAGGCAGGCATAGCACCCATGGGACCCCAAGTATCCCACAGAGTAGGGGTTAGACAAATCAAACTGCCCGAAGGCAATACAAGGTTTCAACTTGCCAAAAGAGGATGCATGAATGGGTTTTAACTGGCCTATGGCCCATGTACTAAGCAGTTGAACCTCTGCCCCCACCTCAAGAGGCAGAAGGCCCAACCAACTGTTTTTCCAAAACATTGAATATTCTAGGAGATACATGTAAAGGATGAAACAAAAATATGCCAATTATTGCATTCATCCAGCATCTTGAAAAGTCAAGCAGATCAAAAACCAGTGGCCACTGATCTCGATCATCAACTTCAAAAAGAAAAAATATGTATATAAGAGCAGGAAGCTATGCATCAAGCAATTTATAGCTACTTTCGACCAACTTTCAACATAGGCTCACCTGGTGTTCTGATTCTGCAGGGAAGAAAATTCCAATTGGCTTTATCTCAGTTGTTAGCTGACCTTCTGACAATTTTGCCTCCTCTCTTGTCTTACTTAGCAAAGCAAGATTCTCCTGTTCTTGACCCTGGAAATAAATTGCAGATCTGCAGAACATGCAATGTACTCAAATATGACCATATATACCTTAAAGCACAGCCTCTTTATGTCAACTTACAAGTAAAACAGTATGAAACACAGATCACATGCATTTAAATAGACAGAAACAATTATTTACATGAAAGAAAAAAATCAAACAAAACATAATCAAAGACAAACGTGTATGCATTGAAAATAGTCAACAGCAAACCACCTAAAAGAACAAGATTAAAATGAGGCACAAAAAATATACAGCTCAAAATGATCAAATTTGAATATGAAAAATGAAACATCTAACGAATTAAGTAACAAAAAAGTTCAATTATTTCAAATCAAAGAATAAATTTTATTCAAGCAAATAAATGAATAGAAATGGCAGCTTCGCCTCTTTGTCTATCCAAACATGAAGTATAAGATTTCAAACTACTCACTTACCTGTATTGACTCCCTACATCTGGGCCTTGACCAAATACTTGAGTTGGATCATGACTTGTCCAGAATACATCCAAAAGTTGTTCATATCTGATTATTTCAGGATTGAACTCCACCTGTGGAATGATACCAAAAACTGTCAACATGGATTTCTTACAGACATTAAAACTACAAGGGAAAGAGTTAAATATTTTCAATTCACATATAAACTGGTCATAAATGACAATGGGGTAGGCTTTTCTTTTTGTGTGTTGGACATGAAAAGGAAAAAGGGTTCGCCCCTCCGGGCCAACATGGTGTAGCTGTAGCTTCACCTACTACACCATTGAAGTAACAAAAACTCTAACTCTTCAAATGTAACCTCTCTATCTCTTGTGGTAAGGGTAAGAGTGGTTATGAAAGACCGATATGAGATAGGAAGTGAACTAATTAGCGTAATTACCATTTCTTCATCAGACATCTCAACTCCTACATTTAGAACTTGATCTCTCAAATCAACGAGTCTCGTAATGTGGGTTTGAATTGACTCACCAGCCTTCATCCTTGTATTTGCTAGTTGTCTCCTCAAGTGAGCTTTCCTAGCAGGATTTCTACTCTAAAAAAGATTCTCAAGCTTCAACCAAGCTTGTCTAGAACTTCTGCAAGATCTGATCTGTGGTAGAATATGCTTTTTGACACTCATTGCTATGAATGAGAGTGCTAAAGCATCTCTAGCATCCCATCTTGCCTGATCTTCAGAAGGAGGAACTATAGGTAAAGATCTACCTGTGACTCTGGATGTAGTAGTGGTTACCTCTTCTTCAGTTGATTTTGTGATAGTAACTCCAATACCTCTTAAAGCTGTTGTAGCCCCTTCTTCGCCTTCTCGTTGTGGTCTTGTTAAAGATCCATTGATGATACTCCATAAATCCTTTGTCACTAACAAATTCATCATCATGAAACTCCACATGGGATAATTAGAAGATCCATCCAACTTGTCCTCAATCTCAATTCTAATCTCACTCATCTTAACTAAGTGTGTATGTCAATTATGCTCTGATACCAAGTGTTGGAATTTGGGGCCCCACGATCGTTCCAATACTAAAAACCTTTGAGCACACACACTTAATTAATCAAGATGATAGGTGAGAGATAGAAAGAAAGAGATCTTGAGACAAGGATAGGGAACATAAGCAAGATGCTTACTCACTAAAAAATAGATGTCCAAATTACAACACGGGAGTACTACTCAACCATATAATGTGGTGCACTCACTAATGGAAGAATAGCCAAGAAGATGATGATACAAAATTCAAATTATGCTGTTATAATCTGAGTGTGTGTGAAGTAAATGAGCAACGAAGCTAACCTAATTCTCACAAAATAGTGCAACAAATCTGAAAATCAGGAAACCCTAATTCTGAAATTAGGGTACAGAAACCCTAAAAACAGAATATAAAGCTAACTTACAAAAGATAGCTGCCACCACCTTGTAGAAGACCTCTTGCTCCAAGAGAGTAGCCTCTCCTTCACCAAATCTTCACCTCCAAAACATCAGAACTTCAAACTCTGGCTTGTGAATTGTCCAAGAGTGTTGCACACATGCTCCTTATATAGTAATAGACCTCCGAATAAACCTCTAAGAAAAATTATGCGAAAAAAAATCTGTTTTTAGCCCAAAAATCAGCAATCGCTATTTTATTGTGCTTTTCGTGGTTTTTTAAGAACCCAATCGCTAGAAATAGCTTTATTTCAAATTGATTGCCTAATTTTAGTTGCTTTTGGCCAACTGACATTACAACCTGGCTTTTTCACGTTTGGACCTCCAGAAAATGTTCATCCTCCATTTTGGGCTAAATTAGGGTTTGGATTATCTCCCTGTTCTCACCTCTGATGAAGAAATGAAGCATACCACTATATAGCTCTCGCCAAGCTCTATCTATCTAGCCTAAAAAAGTTTTACCCAAACTGTACAAAAATGCAAGTCCAAAAATGTGATTTGTTGGAAATGTACCAAATGTACATTGACTTCCAACAGACATACAGCAGCCCTTCCCCCTCAGCTCACACACCGAGAGGGGTGACTCTTAAGCACGCTCAGACCTCTCGAGCTAGGAGACAACCCCATGCTATAGGATATCGGGCCCCGAGACTTCACCGACACGAGATTGCGGAGATCCAGGCTCATGACCATTGCGCCATGGAGGAGAGACGATCCCAAATGATGGTTGATCCCGCTGCAGCTATCATTATGGCCCTGACTCCACCTCCACCTATGTATCACATCTTACACCCACCCACTAGCACAGGATGGAGCTAGTTACATTTCATATGTATTCATGATTGTTGTACGACCCTTTTGCATATAGACTATCATAGATATCGCACTCCATACACCCCCCACTTTCATGAGTATCTCCACATGCATATTAAGAAGATCTATCATCAGCTTTACCAGTTTTTTCAGCACTTTTATCTTTTGCGATTGACAGAAGATACACCCAAGTACATCGATTTGTCTCATAGGCCGAGTTTGGTCTCCTAATAGACGTAAAGAAACTTTCTTTCTTTCTTTCCTCTCTCTCTCTCTCTCTCTCTCTCTCTCTCTCTCTCTCTCTCTCTCTCTCTCTCTCTCTCTCTCTCTCTCTCTCTCTCTCTCTCTCTCTCGCGTCAGACCCGCGCGTCAGAGGGCGTCAGATCTGCACGTCAGACCCGCGCGTCAGAACGCGTCAGACCCCGCGTCAGAGCGCGTCAGACCCGCGCGTCAGAGAGAGAGAGAGGGGAGCAGCCCCCCTCTTTCTTCATCTCGAGGGGAGGGTGAGGGAGGGGACCCTCTCCTTGAGCTTTCCAGCACCCTTCTCCTCGCTCCCTTGTCTACAGCAACAACATGGAAGGCAGGAAAAGCTTTGCCTCTGCCCTGTTGCACCAGCCGCTCTCTATACCAGCCCCAGTCAACAAACCAACAGCATGGGAGTCTTACTTACTCCAAGAACTGAAGAAACTCCAAGGAGAAATGGCAGCAATGAAGCAGGAAATTAATAAGAAAGATGAACAAATAGCCAGATTGCAAGAAAAGCTTGATGAAACACAAGGAAACAGCCAGCAAACAAGAGCTGAATCACCAAATAAAGTCGACTTGGCAACACAATTATCCGAAGTAAAACTATCCAGCTCTACACATTTTTCAAAAGAAGTAATGTCTGTGGTAAAGGAGCAGGAATTGGTGGACAGCAACAAGAAAGTTATCAGGATTGGAGGCCTCCCCCTAGGATGGGACAGAGAGGACATCGCACCCGAGTTAAAAGATGACTGCATCCTTGAAACAGAAGTACTAGAAGCACAACTAACCAAGGTGGTCCCCTTCATCAATCTAGGGTCTCCGGTCTTCATCACACCCAAAGGAACTCAGGCAAGGGTAAGCTATTTTGACATGTCAGATAAGATAGCTGTCATGAAGCAAGCAAAGTCACTACAAGGTACTAAAGTATGGATAGCAGATGAACTCACCCCACTCCAACTTAAAAATCGACAAGCGGAGTTAACTAAAGTCAGAGAAGCCAGGAAGAATGGAAAGTGGGCAGTATACAGAGGCGGTCAAGCTATTATCAGAGATTTTCATACCCATACCACATAGGAAGAAACAGCTATCTCCCTCATTTGTAATATATATTGATGTAATTTTGAAACTCTTATGAGTCATAAGAGTGCTTTGGAAGCCACATCCCCCCCTTTTATTTTGATTTTTCCCTTTTATTATAGCCCCTTGAGGGCTTCCCCCCCAAGTGGAATGTAATGTTTTGATGTACCTGATCGGTCCCATAGGTCGATTTCGGCCTCCCGTGGACGTTAATATTTCTTTCTTTCTTTCTCTCTCTCCCCCCCCCCCCTTCCCGCCCCCTCCCCCCCATCCATCCATCCATATATATATATATATATATATATATATATATATATATATATATATATATATATATATATATATATATATATATATATATATATATATATATATATATATATATATATATATATGTGTATGTGTGTGTGTGTATATACACACACACATACACACACACCCCCCCCCTTCTCAACGTACCTTACGAACCTTACCCTCAAGGTAAGATTCGGTTCAAGTACCTTACTCGTACCAAACCTTATGAACCTAACCATCTTGGGTATATGGACATTGGATGCACACTGCAATTCCGAATGAGAAATGTTTAATGAATCAAATTTCAACGAATCCTCATTGCTCAATCAATGATAAATTGAAATTTCAGAAATTAGAATAGACTATAAAGTGTAAACTCATATGAGACCATAGTACAAGCAAGTGATGAATCTATAGCTCGAAGGAACATGCTCCCTTTGCAACAATGCACCAAAATATTGTACACATTCCTCTTTCTCATGTCCGTCCATCCGTCACGCATGATTGTGCATCGATACTTTGCTTATGTCTCGTTCATGGTCTCAAGCTCTCTCTCTCTAATGCTTCCCTTTGTTCTTTTGAGCTCCGTTGTTTTCAATTCTTCATAGGTAGGCCCTTGCCACCGGTACACTAACAAAGATACCTTTTCAATGGCATTTCTCCATGCCGGTATCAATGCAACATTGAAAGAAACCCACATTATATAAAAGCCTTCATGATGGCTTGTATGGATTCTTGTTTACGTTATTTTTGCAAGCTAGCATCTATGGAGGCCCCTCCTAGAGGGGCATGTGGGTTCTCTTGATAATCATGCTCTACTCTTGTAATATGTCAATGTCTATGGGCTCATAAGCTTGAGATGCTTGAGTTCGAGGATCACATGAGCCGTGTGAACCACTTGGATGTGATCTAGCTTGAGATTGTGAAGGTTCATTCCTTCTACCTTGAGATTTTTGAGCTACCCATTATAATACCTCTTCCTTGATAGCTTCGAGCATTGGCTCTTTGCAAGTTGCAACCCCTATGCCACTAAACTTTGCAAGATGGGCCGTGCTTCTATAGGCTCCACTATAGCCACATAGCTTTCAAGTCCATCTCTCACTTCCCCAGGAGCCCAACTTGCCTTCGCTTATGACATTGCCAACAAACGTGCCTTGCTTTTGGCATCGTGATAGGAGGGCAAAGAGGCTTGGAGGTGACAAGACTGTGTAATGCGAGATAGCTTGGTGTGTATGTGTGTGTGAATGCGCAAAGGTAAGCTTTTACCTTCTTCTCCTCCTTAGCACCTTGCACACAATCGCATTCGCCAAATGTTGCTCTTGGGTTCTTTGTTTGAAATGCCTCAATGAGGCCATTTTGCTTTACCAGATAATGCAGAATCTTGTGAAGGATGTCTTGAAAGAAAGCTTCACAAGCTACCTTTTAAGAAGGATGGATACATCATTACTACAAGAAAGTTGCAAATCATACATTCAAATGTTAATGGACCTATGAGGGAAGATTATATTGAAGGATTCAGGTATTTTGCTCCATTAGAGACTAAGAGTGGTACTAGTTACTTACTATGATATTGATATCATAGTAACTTCGTGTGACACTGATATATCATGTATCCTTGACTTCACTACTCAATATAGCTTTTGGAGGACATTCATATACAAAGGTCCTAAGCTAAAGGTACGTGATGTGCTTTTTGCACCAAATATGTGAAAGACTACTAAATATATATTGTGCATGGACCATATTTTTTTAATTTAATTTTCAATTTTTTAGAGCTCTATTATTTGTACATTTTTAACCTTTATTTGAATTCTCAACTACTCTTCTTCATTTTGATCATTTGTGGCCCAAAAAAAAAAAAAAAAAAAATTTAAATGATGCTTGCAAAGCTCCTAGAGAAAGCTAGCATGAAAGGGTAATATACTATAAAGACTAGTCTTTGGGGCCTTTATCCGACCCAAAGCAAGCACATGCATACATTAGAGTAGAATGAGAAAACGATGAAGAGAAAAAGAGAGAGAGAGACTAAGAGATACACAAACTTGAGAAGCACAACATGATGCTAGCAATAAAACGTAGCATTGGAGATGGAGATTCGACACTAAAGGTCTAGAGAGACAAAGTGAGACAAGTTACTAAAGAGAAGGAAGTACTGGTGTTTAATTCATCGAAGATTTAGCAATTTATTGCTACATTCTAACATAAAGGAAATACGTCCCAAAAAAATCCCCTTTCGAGTTGCTCACATGCCACATGATTCCCATTGTGTTTCAGCTATTCCCCTACTTCATAGCTTCAACGAACTTAAAAGTAAGATTCCCCAAATTCTTCCAAAATATCAAAAATTTTCAAACCTTAAAAATGTATGTGATTCTTTTCCAACACGTTGGACATTATTTTTTGATGTTTACAAACACTTGAAGTGATTGGCATCTCATATCATGTTGCAGATTTGACTTTCTTTTTTAATTCTTAAATGTCAAATAAGCCCTATAATCATCCTTATGTATGCTCAAACAATTTCAAATAAGCCCCATAATCGCCCTCATGTGTTTGAAATTGATCACATTTGTTTCTCCCAAGAGTTCCTTGGTCCAACTCAAATTGATTTCATGCTTTCCCACTCATTCATATTTGAACTTTAATTTCTGTACGAAAGAACCATATACACAAAGTTCTAAATGTCATTGGTAAACTTCTAGTATTAAATTCTAAAATTCTTTTGTCTTCCAACAAGTAAAATACAAAATCACAAATCCCTGCTAAATCCAAAGCTTCAACTTGCTCAAAAGGCCTTGTAATTTGTAAAGTTTGAAGGCCTTGGGGAAATCTCACCTTGTTTCTTAAAATTTCAAACTCCTTTTTTTTTGGTTAACTTGTAAAAAATTGAGACCTACCATTGCCTTTGTGACAATAACTTTTGCAATTGCATACACCGAGTTTTATACTACAAGCAAAGAAACTTACAATAGCTAAAAGCATGTTCCCAAAATTCATATACCAACACAAATGATTCAAGAGGTACAAGAATACAAACATAACTAGGATTGAACAACAGCTATATATGGCTGCAAATTTCAAATACTCAAATGAAGTTACCTAGAGAAGCAAGTCTACAATACAAGCATAAAGCAATGCAGGTGGCCCAAAAATCAAGGAAGGTCCTTAATATATGAAAGCTGATGAGGGGAGCATTTTCCATTGTAGAAGCAGGAAGAGCTTTAAGCATCAAGAACATCTCTTGTACAAGTTGTTGAAATCACAAGTGTATTGCACATAAAGGTATAGAGATGTCTAAAGCTCTTGTACTGTGTACACCATTCCTTTGGCATCTTTTTAACACCATTCTTTTGTTCTTTTTCTTTGTGGTGTGTGAGAAAAACAAACACTTGAAAGTTTTCAGTAAAATTTTAGGGTGTTGAAAGTGGGTATAAAGGTATACAGCAAGGAAGCCCACTCTAGGGCTTATCTACAAATGAATATTTGAAAAATGATCAGTGCTTCTGAAAATTGTACAGAAAAAGAATGAAATTAAGAATTTGGTATCGGAGTAAGTAAAACATTCCTTGGTGGACGATGGGGGAGTTTACCTAAAAAAATAGTAATGAGTGAATGCATAACAGAAAATCAAAGGTGGACATACAACGAGTGTGCATGTCCCAACAAAGGGAGGAACGAAAGACACAAGTGAGCGAGAGAAAGGTCAAAAATCCACGCAGCCTACTTTCTATTATTCAAAACTCCAACCAGCTCTCTTCCAGTATAAGATCCAATCAGCTACATCATTGTTTATCGTCAAGACTCAAGCCTAACAAATGAAAAACAAACGTGTACTATTGAGCAGATACTTCAGTTCAATGGGATATAATACCCTCATTGACAGGGTAATAGTCGAAAAAATCCGCCTATATTTTAAAAACATAAATATTAACAATTTTAAAAATTAAAACCATTTGCAAGCACATTCCACTTCCTAACATGACGATTGACAAACATACACATGCCTTAGAATCTACTCCCTGCAAGTCTCTCTGAGTTAACTCCGTACGTGCCCACATTCAAGGCTCCCTGAGACACCTACAAATCGTGCATAAATGGAGTTGATAGCTTTGGCATGAGAAATGAGCATGCTCTTCCAATTCAGCGGCGTTAATGATGAAACTAAGTCAACACAAGTTCACTATCATGAAAAGAGACGGACACTGAAGAGATCCTCGCTCGCTCGCTCGCTCTCTCTCTCTCTCTCTCTCTCTCTCTCTCTCTCTCTCTCTCTCTCTCTCTCTCTCTCTCTCTCTCTCTCTCTCTCTCTCTCTCTCTCTCTCTCTCTCTCTCTCTCTCTCTCTCTGTGTGTGTGTGTGTGAACAAAACAATCACACACCTCCACTGCTTCTGCCTGATCACCAATATTACGATACTCAGGATTCAGTTTAGATCCACCCGCGTATCCAGCAGTAGTTCGTAGAACTCCATCGAGGCACCCGAAGACCGCTTCACTGTGCCAGAAGCTGCCCAACGCAAAAACAGCTGTCCTAGTTTTTGATGGCAAGGAAGACTCGGACGACAAGGAGTCAGCCGGCAAAGTATCCGAAACCCTTATCGCAGTCGCGCTGCCCTGCTGCTGAAACAGCATAAGAATGCCGCAATTGAACGCGACGAACAGCGACAGAAGATTCATCGTTGCTTTGGGAGGCGGCGTCAGACTGCCATCGAGTCAAGCTCGTTTCAAATCATGATTTTGTGTATCGATTGCTGCATCGGTATCGACAAAATATTGGGAATGGCTACGCATTTCGTCGCAAGACTGGGTATTGGGACTCGGGAGTGGGATCGATGAGTTAATCCAGCAAGATAGTGCCCCATCGAGCTATACTTTTTTTTAAATCGATAATAGATTAAGTGAATAAAAAGTACAACCAGTACAATCCCTTCAAAGTTCAAACTCAAGAAGGGAAACCAGTACAATCCCTTCAAAGTTCAAACTCGAGAAGGGAGACTGAAAAAGAAACGGAGAAAAACCACATGATTAAAGAGGCATTATGTCAGACCGAGAGGATAGGAAACTATGGGCATGTACTAATGCCCTCTAGCTTGCCATCCTCCTCCCTTGCTATGCGGGATTTGGGGGTCTCATGGGCACTAGTCCCATTCATTTGTAACTTTTCTTCTTTATTTTAATTGAAGTCCGGGAGAATAGGCCAAGGCCGAACTTCTTTTTATTATTTAAAAAAAAAAAAACTATGGGCATGCAGAGATTACAAAATTGAGGTAACAGGTAAAGATTATGGTGGGGGGAGAGTCACCAGGGACTAATCAAGCTAAAATGAAGGGAAGACCAATCATACAATATTCATGTTGTTGTAATCGGATACTTAATATATGTCGTCTACATAGTCAAAGTTCAGAGACTCCTCATCAGAGGCAACCTCAAGGTTGCTAGGGTAGAAATGGAAAAACATGATGTATTCTTCAGAGACCTTGCCATGAAATCTTCTGATCCAAAAGTATAACATAATCGAAAAGACTTTCTTCTTCTCAAAAACCCTCAAAAACTCTTGGAACATAGTTCCAATCGTGTACATGTCTTTGAAATTCATTTTCAACTTGTAGGCTAGAGCATATCCCCTCTATCCATCCAAGAGTGCTTTGTCACCCACCTTCTTGTTTTCGCCTAGGGAACAGACTTGAGGGCTCTGTTGAAGCTCTGTGGGGAGATCTAAAGAAAATCTAACCCTTTTACATGTAGGAACAAGTGATTAGTCAAGATATTCAGGGATTGAAACAAGCACTATCTTTCTTCTTTGGACACTAGAGCATTTCCATCTCTTCAAATTATATACAGTAATCTAATTCTAATAGTATTCCATTTGAGTGTATCAGTAATGAGCTCTCTCCAGGAAGGATTTCCTTCCACTAGAAGAGGTTTTTCTTCCAAGGAAGCAATCGAGCATGTAGCCATTTCCAATCGATCTTGGCATGATTACAATCAACAAAAAGATGAGTAATAGTTTCATCTTGTTTGCACAAGGGGTAAACAACCTGCGTCCGTAGTATATAGAGAAACAACATAAGACACATAATTTGTATTTCCATTGTGGTAAGGACTAGTTTTAAGTGCCAAAGTTTGTTGAGCTTGGAGACCAATATCGATCTTGTGGCCAAGGCACAAGGGGGAGCTGAGATGACTTTCCAATACTCATCCTGATTCCTAGTGATCCTTTTGTGCAAACTTTGTTCGTTGTGATGTTGTATGAGGATAAGCTACACTCTTTGTGAAATTTGTTCATGGTGGAGATCTTCAAAGTTCCTCAGATGTAGCATGTTATCCATAATACCTATGTGAAAGGTAATTCCACTTTTCATGAGCTTATGACCAGTCTTGAAAAAATTTCTGCCAAGAGGGGGATATAATGAATCGAACCAAATATTTTGATGAAGAGAATGTACCCATTGATAGACAGGAAAGCAAGATCCCCTCTTGAGTTGTTGCTAAGCAGAAAAAGCATGTTGGAAAAAGATCAAGCCTTTGAAATGAAATTCCTGATTACTAACAAATTGTATTAAGATCAAATCTATTTCAGGCAAACTACTCACTCGGGTAGCTCTTCAAGATAGAGTGTTTAAGTAGAAATGTCCAAAAATCAGTAGAAAACTATCAAGCTATATTACTTGCAAGTCGATAACTTTTTTTTCTAATGCAAGTCTTAACATATGAAATCCCTCACCCTTATGGGCATCCAAGTGTCTCAGAAGTTGATCCCCTACCAAAGACCACATTATGGTATCACGAAGCCAAACTTCTTTCACACAAGCTGGTAAGTTCACTCACCACATTCAGTCCCCATAAATGAACACAAGATTTTTTGGCAAAATCAAAGTAAGATATATAAGAACAAGGACAAAGGTATAAGAAATAAGAATTTGTAAGTTTCATGAAACTTAAGGATTTGTAAAGATATTGAGACTTTAAGTTTTTCATAAGGATTAGAGTGAAAAAGCTACATTGCACATGCGAACAAACAAATATATAGACATGTGTTGAGATAACATCAATACAAGTTATATCTCGAGATCCTAATGGATTTAGATTGCTAAAGAGAAGGGTATAGACCTTCATCACAAGCATTATGCAGAGAGGTTTTAAGAATTATCTTACAAGTTTGATATCAATTTAAAGGAGAAAATTCTTTCTCCACCTACACAAGAGCAACTTAGATGGGATGGAAAAGATGCTCAAGCTCATGCATTGATTGCGCTTTCTATGAAGCATCATATAGTTCCACACATTCATTCATGTTCTACATCAAGACAGGCATGGGACACTTTTGCTTCTTTGTATGCCATGTGTAATGAAGCACATGGCATAGATCGTGGTGGTGAATACATGTCACATGAGTTCAATGCTTTTATTCGTGAAAGAGGAATTTCACACCAATCTGTGGTGCCATATAAACCTCAACAAAATGGTGTTGCCAAGCATAGAACTAGAATAGTCATTGAAATGGCACGATGTATGGTTAACGGAAACCATCTTCGTGACAAGTTTTGGATGGAAGTGGTCATGTGGGTAAACTATGTGTTGAATTGTTACCCTACAAAAGCATTGAGAGTCATCACTCCTTGTGAGAATGGACACAAACCTATGGTTAGTCATATGCATGTTTTTTGTTGTTTGGCATATGCTCTTGTGCTATCACAACAACATCACAAACTTGATGATGAGGCAAAGAAATGTATATTTGTTGGTTATAGTGCTGAAAGTAAGGGGTATTATTTATACCATCTATTGACAAACATAATTATTGTTATCGTTCGTATCCATGTGAAAAGCCAAATTGCCGCCAGACACTTTTGTATATGTTACTTAATACAACATATAGTGGCATGGGTCAGCCACAGACAGTAAGTTTGATCGCATTTGCAACATCTATGAAATCTATCTTCGTGCTCCCTGTGTATTGTGTTTTTTGTGTATTCTGCACCTCCTGTGTGAAGTACTGTGTGCGGTGCATGGAGCTCAGTTTTCTACTATGAGGATATCATCATGGAGCTCTCAAGAAAGAGAGTATAGCATGGTGCATCGCCATCAAAATACTTCACTGAAATCAGAGCATTTTCAACGCAAAAGCTTTGTTCCTTTTGTGTGAGCAAAACGAGCACCCACCCAAGGCTTACAACTAAGGTGTTGACCAACGCATAGACCTTGTCATCCGAGTCACCGAAGTCACTGTTGGCACGATTGACTGCACACAAGGGAGGACCTCAATGATCAAGGAAGACGAAGGTTCTTAGCACTTCCTAGGAGGTCACCCATCACAGTTTGTTCCCCCTAGAGCTTGCTTAATGGACAAGCTCTCTTGCCACTAAGCTACACTCTTGTGGTGTCTGAAGAAAGGGAAAGACTAAGGTTAACATTACCTTGAACATGTTTTGGTCCCTCAAAGCTTCATTCTTTGCTTTCAAAGCCTGTTTTGAAGCATTTTTGGGGTGATTCTTGGAGCCATTTTGGAGTACTTTTGTGCATAGTTCTCTTTACACAAGTTCAAGAACATCAACAAGAGTGCTCTTTGTACTTCTTTGATAACAACTATTCACCTTTGGGGATGTGTTGTTCAGGAACATTAGCAAATCTACAGGTTTCTTGAAAGGTTTTAGTTGTGGTGAGAGTAGCCACGACAAGTTTATGCAGGTTTTTTGAGCTAAAAGAATAGAGTTGATAGATACTTATAGGTGTTGTTGGCTAGTGTTTGGGTTGTGGATTCAGCCTTTAAGTGCCATCTTACTACATATATCGAGCACGTACACACTATGCACACTTCTATGGATACCACTTATGTATGCCCATGTGGTCATTGATATAGCAATTAGGCATCAAATAAAGTGTATTTGATGAGAAAGTTATATGACATTTGCATGAAGGACACAAATAGTGTTGTTGCTCATCTTAATGAGTTTGATGCTATATTTCTCTCAGTTATAGGCTCAAAAAATGGACATGGATAATGAAATGAAAGCAATCTTGTTGTTATGCACCTTGCCATCTTCATGGTATACATTTTGGATTGTTATTAGCAATAGTGCACCTGGTGGTAAACTAGTCTATGATGACATATGTGGAGCACTCTTGAGTGAGGAGATTTGTAGAAAATCCATGGTTGGCACTCAGAGTGGAGATGCATATTATGTTCATGATTCTTACCAAGGAAAGAATCAGCAACGTGGCAGGAGCAAGAATAAGGAAAAGAATGGTCAACGAAATAAGAGTAGAAATAAATCAAGGAAGAGGGATATCGAATGTCATTATTGTCATAAGAAATGGAACTTGAAGAAAGACTTCTATGCATTAAAGAATGCTAAAGATAAAGGGTAAAATGTTGATGGGAATGTTAAATAGCTACCTCCACCATCTACTTCAACTTTGAAGATTGAAGAAATCAATGCTATTTCTGATGATGCTGATGTGTTCACATTTGATAATTCTATGCCTACTAAGGCTTATGGCTAATTCTCTTTCCCACACATGGCCACTAGATTCTTGCCTTCTTTCCACATGACACCACATAGATACTAGTTCTCTACTTATGCAACAAAGTCTCTTGGTACTATGAGACTTGATGATTCTTATCAATATGATGTTGTCGAGATTGGAGATGTGCTTGTGCACTTCATTGATGGTTCAAAATTTACTATGCATAATGTACGCCATGTACCTCAGTTATCATGTAGTTTGATGTCAGTTGGTCAACTTGATGACCTTGGTTACAAGGTGGTCTTCTATGCTCAATCCTTTTGCATATCAAAGGGCAATATGGTTATTGCAAAAGGAAGCAAATTTGGCTCACTTTATCCTTTATTTGTGTCACAAAAAGGACACTTGTTAGCTATTATTGAACAGCCTATAGCTTGTATTTGGCATGGCCATTTGGTCCATATATCACATAGTGGAATGGAAAATCTTTCTCGTCCTGGCTACTTACCTATGTTAACGTTCTCTGATTTTTTCATTTTGTGAGCATTGACAATATGGAAAGCAAATGAGGAATGCACACAAGATGCACATTGGCTCTTCAATTCAGCATTTAGATCTCGTTCATACAGATGTGTGTGATATGCCCACAAGGTCATTAGGTGCTCTTTACTTTGTCACTTTCATAGATGACGCTACTAGAAAAGTCTGGGTATATCCTATTGAAGCAAAGGATAAGATATTCCCTACTTTCAAAAAATGGCTTGCTTCAATTGAGGCTGAAAATTGAACTAAGCTTAAGGCTTTACATTCAAATAATGGGGGTGAGTATACCTCATATGAATTCAATCTTTTTTGTTAGTCTAAAGGAATTTGTGGAGAGTTTACAACTCCTTATACCCTAGTACAAAAGTTTAGCTGTAAGGATGAATAGCACTATTTGGGATAGAGTAGTTTCTACGTTGCATCATGCAAACCTTTCACAAGGCTTTTGGGCAAAAGTATTATTAACTGCAGTTCATGTGATTAACCATTCAGCTAGTACTGACAAAGGCTTGAAAGTGGCACCATAGTTATGGATAGGGAAGCCACCATATTATGATCATCTTCAAGTTTTTGGGTGTGAAGCATATGTTCATATACCCAAGAACCTTAGACAAAAGTTGGACCATAAGTCAAAGAAATGCATTTTTCTTGGATATGTTTGAGAAGGCCGATTTGGCTATCTCTTATGGGATCTTGAAACATGGTCAATGATTAGAAGTAGTGATGTCATTTTCAACGAGTCTAAAATGCATAAACAACCCATTAAGGAGGTTGAAGTGAGAAGAGTGGTATTTGAGGATACTAGTGCTCTAGTTAGCGTGCATAAAAATGTTGCACATAGGGATGTTCAAGAGAATGCCTGATCAAATCAATCTACAAATGTTCCAATTCAGATACCATTGAGACGCTCTACACATGTCTCACATCCACCTGATAGATATGTTCTAGGTTTGGATTTTGTTATGCTAACAGATGTTGGTGAGCCTTCTTGCTACAAAGAGGCTATGCAGACAGAGGATCATGTCAAGTGGGAGCGTGCCATGAAGAGTGAGTTGGATTCTATTCACAAGAATGGTACTTGGGATTTAGTACCTTTGCCAAAGTGCAGGAAAGCTTTACCATGTAAATGGGTATATAAACTAAAATTCACATCAGATAGTGCTTCTCCAAAGTATAAAGCATGACTTGGTGCAAAGGGTTTTAAGCAAAAACATGGTGTTAATTGTGAGGAAATCTTCTTTGCTATGGTCAAGATGACTACCTTGCAAATGTTTCTTAGATTCGTTGCAATAAAGGACTTAGAGCTAGTCCAAATGGCTGTGAAAACTACTTTCTTGCATGGAAATCTTACATATGAGATCTATATGAAACAACTAGAGGGTTATGTAGTTCCTGGCAAAGAAAGTCTAGTTTGTAAGCTAAAGAAGAGCTTATATGGACTCAAACAATCCCCTAGACAATGGTACCAAATTTTTTATGCTTTTATGAAGTATCAAAGCTATTCCATAAGCAATGAGGATCATTGTCTCTACACAAAAAGATGCTTAGATGGCAACTTGATATGCTTTATACTTTATCTTGATGATATGTTGATTGTTGGGAAGTACTATTATGACTTGTGAATTCTCAAAAAGAAGTTGAGTATGACATTTAATATGAAGGATTTGGGGGATGCCAAACATATCTTGGCATGGCCATTACTTGTGATAGGAGTAAAGATGCATATACTTGTCTCAAAGTGAGTAAATGTCCAAAGTACTTCACAAGTTCCATATGTAGGGTGGAAAGGCATTGAGTACCCCTTTACCCACATACGTGAAATTGATCAAGGATGATTGCCCCAAATTAAAAGATGAAAAGGAATTCATGAGCATAATTCCTTATCAGTTTGGCAGTCTCATATGCTATGGTAGCTACAAGACCAAACATTGCATTTGCAATGGGAGTTGTGAGCAGATATATGTCGAGTCCTGGCAAGAAGCATTGCGAAGTGATCAAGATGATTTTGAGATATCTCACTGGTACTACGGAAGTGTCTATGCTTAGGTAGAGGGAAAGCATCCATTAGTGGTTACACAGATTCTGATTATGGTGGTTGTGTAGACAATTTTAAGTCTACATCAGGGTACATTTTTCATTTTGCTAGAGTTGCTATCTCTTCGAGATCTCGTCTTCAAGAATGTACAAGTGTTTCCATTATAGAAGTAGAGTATGTTGCAACAAGTGAGGCATGTAAGGAAGCATTGTGGCTTTCCCATCTTGCTTGTGATATGGGTCTACCTCAACATGTACCTCATTTACTCAGTGATAGTCAGAGTGCCATTTCATTGGCTAAGGATCTAATCTATCATGCAAAGGTCAACCACATTGAGGTGAGGTATCACTTCGTTAGAGACTGCTTAGCCACTGATCGCATCATTCTTGAGAAGGTTCATACTCTAGATAATGTTGTAGATGCTTTGACTAAAGCTCTATCACGGGATAGCTTTCAACATTATTGTCACTTGATGAGGGTTACTTGATTCATGGCCTTACAAAGTTACTTCTATACTATGTAACATGCCCATCAGGTGGGAGGTATAGTATGTATACTTACACTCAGGTATTCTTTATCATTCTTTATTTTTCTCCCATAGTCACTTTGGCCATATTGTCCTTTAGTGGGAGATTGTTACCATTAGTGTCCATGTGAAAGGCCAAATGGTCATTGGAAAATTTTGTATATGCTCCTTAATAAAACATATAGTGGCTTGGTCAGCCATACATTATAACTTCGACCACATTTGCAACACCTACAAAATCTAACTTTGTGCTCCCTATGTATGATGTTTTTTGTGTATTCTACACCTCTTATGTGGAGTATTGTGTGCACTGCTTGGAGCTTGGTTTTTTGCTATGAGGGTATCACCGTAGAGCTCTCAAGAAGGAGAGTAGAGTGTGGTGCATCACTGTCAAAATACTTCAATTATTGTGAGTCCAGATGTGGTATTTTCTAAAAATTAAAGTTTCCCTCTACTTGAATCCAAAAAAAGCCAATTGTTAGCTCACAAGATATGTTTGATACACTCATGCCTTTGTTCCAAAGTGGTGTGCTTGGGTATGACCATGTAGACCAGCCAATTGAGGCTCAAAAGACTGAAAAATTCTAGCAAAATAGAGTTGAGAATGCAGTGAATTTCTATCGAAACATAACTGAGATTTTTCAAGCAAAAATGATGGAAAACTGCTAGAAATTTCTAGTCACATATGGTTTGTGACAAAATATGGTTGAAAATTAGCATGAAATTCTGCCCACACATAGTATACATGTTGATGATGTATTACATAATGAATGCATGTCTATCAAGAGTGCAGAAACTATGCCAAATTGGATGAAACAAACTTTGCAGGATAGCAAATCGAGTGCACCTTTACTTGTTAGAACAAGATCAAGTTATCGCCATGCATCAAGTAATTTTATGGATTATTCTCTTATTGCAACAACATGTATTGAAGAGCCACTTACTTTTGGAGATGCATGCGACGATCCACATTGGATAAGCACTATGCAATAAAAAATGTATTCCATACATAGGAATGCTACTTGGGAGTTATGTGGATTGCCAAAAGGAAAGAATGTCATTGGTACAAAGTGGGTTTACAAGATTAAGAGAAATTTAGATGGTAGCATTGATCGCTACAAAGCTAGATTTGTTGCCAAAGGATATGCGCAAAAATATGGCATTGAGTATGAGGAAACTTTTGCCCCTACTTCAAGCATGACTACCATTCATATCATGGTTGCATTGGCTACCCAACGAGATTGGAAAGTACACAAGTTGGACATAAAAGCAGCTTTCTTGAATGGTGATTTCACAAAGAGGTTTATGTGAAGCAACCTTTTAGATTTGCCATGAAAGGGCAAGAGCATAATGGTTTGTTACTTGCATAAAGCCTTGTATGGTCTCAAGCAAGCTCCACATGCATGGTATGAGAAAAGCCATAAGCACTTGATTGCTCCTGACTTCACATGTAGTCCAATTGAAAGCATACTCTATGTACATAAAGATGGGGCTGATCTTACTACGCTTGTTCTTTATGTTGATGATATACTCTTGACTGGGTCATATGATGCAAAACTTGACATCCTTATGGCTGATTTGCAACATACTTTTGATGTCACTCATCTTGGTCTTTGGAGCTAGTATCTTGGCATCCAATTTGTATCTGTTGAGGGAGGCATTGTTATGCATCAAGCTAAGTACGTTGAAAAATTACTTCAACGTATTGACTTTGAGGATTGCAAGCCAATTTCTACACCAATTGAGACAAAAATTATGTTTTAAGTTTAGGATTCCATTGATGCATTTGACACTTCTCTTTATAAGCAAGTTGTGTGATGTCTTATATATGCATGCAACAAAAAGCCAGATATATAGCATGCAGTTTCCGAGTTGAGTCGATTCATGCATAGCCCTGATTCATGCATAGCCCTTCCATTAAGCATTGGCAAGTGATGAAATGTGTGTTTAGATATCTCAAAGGAAATTTGAGTTTATGTATGGTTTATGGCAAATATTAAACCATGCTTGCATGCTTTTATGGATAGTGATTCGGTCGGTTGTTATGATACTTGCATGTCCACTAGTGATAATTGCTTTTTCCTTGGAGACTCATGCATATCTTAGTTGAGTAAGAAGAAACCTACAGTGAGAAATCAAGTTGTGAAGCTGAGTATAGGGTAGTTTTTGTGGAGAATGATTTCTCCTATGCACAACAAGAAGCATGTAGTGAACCCTTGTAGGTCCAATACTTGGACAAATAGATACACATTAGATTGCTTTTTTCTCTCAATTCAAAACTCAAATGGACTTGTGGATTTTTTCATCAAACTAGACAAAGAGAGGTTTCCAACAAGCTATAAATCACTTAATTTGGATAAGTTTTCATCATGAAATACAATTGACAAAGATGGACTACCTATCCACACAAGTGTATTGAATAATTGGAC
The DNA here is from genome assembly GCA_020310875.1 of Ceratopteris richardii. NCBI lineage: Eukaryota > Viridiplantae > Streptophyta > Polypodiopsida > Polypodiales > Pteridaceae > Ceratopteris > Ceratopteris richardii. Next base: position 135,316,691 of record CM035429.1, on the reverse strand, counting down.
TTCAATCTCGAACTAATAGCTCATAGAATATAAATCCTTTGAAGGAGATATTTGAATTAGAGAAATTATACAATACAAGATTTCCAAAAAGCTAAAAATCATAAAATTTGGATGACTTTTGGTTAGGAAAACTCAATTGACCTAAATAGACTACCTGTCATACAAGTATATTGAAGAATTGGACTTCACTCTCGGATTGATAACTCACAAAACATAAATCCTTTAAAAGAGATATGTAGATTAAATAAGAAAAGCTTTCCAATAAGCTAAAAATCATGTAATTCGGATAATACTTTGTTAGGAAATTCAACTGACCAAAATAGAATACCTCGCCACACAGGTATGATGAAGAACTCGACTTCACTCTTCAATTGATATCTCAAAGAATATAGAAAGTTTGAAGGAGATATTTAAGATAGAGAAATTGCACAAGATAGAACTTCCAACAAGTGTTTAAACACAAGAAATGGTTATGTATATAATGAGATATGAGCCTCACAACATGACTATGTGCAAAGTGACATGTGGCTGGAAAGAGTCTATGAGAAGACAAAATGGATTCTAAGATAAGATCCGACTATTGTGGGCTCTTTTTTCTTTCTCTCCTTGTTGAGAACATGCTCCCACTCCACTTTCATATCCAATGAGCATGTGAAGAAGTTTATGCCTTCTTCTTAACTCACCACTTTCATTTGATTGCCCACTACATGCCACTCACTACAAGGAAGATCTTGTATATTTTATTCATCATGACTTTTGACTAGATTTTTTCATCTCATACTTCTTATTTTTTTTCACCTTTACATTTTGTAAATTTATCCAAGCATAGCTCATGTGAAAATGAGCTTGTACATTTATCTTCAACACCCCCTCTCAAGCTCGTTTGGGAGTTATCTTCAGCCATGTCCTACAAATTTATTACATCCTTAAAACCTTTAAGTTTAGAAGCATCCAAGAACTATTTAAACATGTCTGCAACTTGATCTTTGGCTTTGATGGACTTTATCTCCACATCTTTGTTCAATACCTTCTCCCTTGCATAATGGTAGTGGACCTCTACGTGCTTACTCCTCGCATGAAACATGGGATTGCTTGCCAAGTAAATACTTGACATGTTATTACCGTATATAGGAATGGCTCCAACTTGCACCTCAAGATCAGCCAAAAGCTTTTTAATCCATATTGCTTCACATGTGGAAAATGCTAATCCTCCATATTCAGCCTCCATGGAGGAAAGTGCAACAATAGGTTGTTTCTTTGAGCTCCATATGATAGGTTTGTTTCCTATCATGAACACATAACCTGATGTTAATCTCATATCTTCCTTTGAACCTGCCCAATCAACATTGCTAAAGCCTTTGACTTGCAATTTTTTGTCAAACTTGTAAAACAAAGCATGATTAATTGTATGCTTTATGTATCTCAACACTCTCTTGGCTTAATTTAAATGTTTGCTTGTTGGGGCTTGCATAAATTGAGAAAGTACACCAACAACATAAGATAGATCAGGTCTTGTAATGTTTGCGTAGATTAATGATCCTACCATGCTTCTATATGTCATTACCTCTTCCAATAGTTCTCCATCATTTCAGAAAATCTTTGTATTTGTGTCCATGGGTTGAGTGAGTGGTTTGCATTCACTCATTCCAAATCTAAAAAGAACATCTAACAAGTACTTCCTTTGCATCAAGTAGATGCCACCTTTCCCATAAATAACTTCAATTCCTAAAAAATATCTCAGCTCTCCAAGATCTGAAATTTTAAACTCCTTACCAAGTTTTCTTTTGATATCTTTAATCCATGACATCATTCCCTGTTATGATGAGATCATCAACATATATGCAGATATATACCTCTCTATTTTCTTCCTTCTTCATGTACAATGAAGGATCTGCACTACTTGGGTTGTATCCACACTTAGTTAGATACTCTACCAATCTCTGATTCCATGTTCATGGTGCTTGCTTTGAGCCATAATGTGCCTTCTTCAACCTGCAAACAAAGTTTGGATGGTTTTCATCTTCAAATCCAACCGGTTGACTCACGTATATCTCTTCTTCTAGTTCTCCAATGAGAAAATCATTTTTGATGTCGAGTTGGTATAATGTCCATCTCCTTGAAGCACACATTGCTATTAAAGTTCTTATTGTTCCCATCTTTGCAACTGGGCTGAAAAATTCATCATAATCTATGCCTTGTGTTTGTTTAAATCCTTTGGCAAACAATCTAGCTTTATGTCTAGCTAGTGAACCATTAGCATTCCTCTTTACTTTAAACAACCATTTGTTTGGAACAACCTTCATACCTTCTTTCTTTGGCACTAGCTCCCATGTGTGATTATCTTTGAGATCTTTGATCTCCTCTTTCATAGCTTTTTTCCATTCCTTTTGTGTGCAAGCTTCTTCATATGTCTCAGTTTTTTTGTCTTTGATGACCTACATCATGTGTGCAAAATGTTTTGCCATGAAACTATCATGACTCAACCTTTGAGTTGGATACCTTGTCCTTAAAGATCTTCTTTCATTGCCTTTAGAGAGTTGCTTTGTTAACCTATTCAGCTTTACCTTTGGAGTGATTACCTCTTCATATTCTTCTTCACTTGCATCTGTCTCACTATTTGGAGGAGCATTTGCATCTTTAGCTCTACTATAAGCTAAATTTGGAGACAAAGAATGACTTATGAGTCTCCCCCTCCATTTTGAACATTATTCATTTGATGTAGATGGCTTTGGACTTGAAATCTTTGTGCTCAATTTTTGAACTTCTCTTTGATTAGTTGCTACATAATCATCACAATCTTCTTCAAGAACCTTTTCCTTCCCTTTATCTTCATACTGTGGTATTAATTGATCAAAGACCACATCTCACAAGACTCTAACTTCCTTTGTTGTAGGCTTGTAACACTTACATTCTTTTTGCTCCATCGAGTAGCCAATGAAAATGCATTTTTCTGGCCTTGGTTCCATCTTTGTTCTAATTTCTTGTGGAATGTGAACAAAGCAAACACATCCAAAAAACTTTGAGGTGTGCAAGATCAGGTTTCTTATTGGAATATACCACCTTTAGTGTCAAGTGATGTATTCCTGATGTCGTGCACCTATTCATCAAGTAAATGACAGTTGTGGTAGCTTCATCCCAATAGTACAATGGTACCTTCATCTCGTTAAGCATGCATCTTGCAACTTCAACAATTTGCCTATTTTTCCTCTCAACTACTCCATTTCGTTGAGGTGTATGCCTACAAGTAAACTACATTTTGATCCCAATTCTCTTGTGGAAAATCTGAAAATTCTTTGGAGAATTATTCCTCTCCACCATCGGACCTGAAGGTTTTGATAGACCTTCCTCTTTCTTTTTCAACTTGATTTTTGAATCTCTTGATATAGAGAACACCTCTAATTTTTGCTTCATACAAAATAGCCATACCTTTCTTGAGTGATCATCAATGAAGGTGACAAAAAATCTATTACTAGCCATTGAAGCCTCTTGGGTAGGTCCCCATACATCTGTATATCAAGTCCAAGGCATTTGGGGCCACATAATTTCTCCTCTTGAATGGTTGCCTTGTTTGCTTTCCTAGTTGACAAGCTTCACATAACTCATGTAGTCCAATGCTATTAAAATTTGGAAGATCTCTTACCATTTCATGTTTGATCATGTCATGTAGCTTTGGAAATGTTGATGTGTCCTATTCTTTTGTGCCATAAGTCCAACTCCAAAATCTTCTTGGTCCCAAATTGAATGTACATGAACTTTCCATGTGGATGTTGGACGTCCAAAGTGAACATCCTTTCTTCTCTTCCACCTTGAGCAATGACCTTGAAACCTTCTTTTGGATTCTTTATGAAGCACCCATTGTCATTGAGTATGAGAATATAACCATTCTCTACCATTCGTCCTACTAAAATCAAGTTCTATGAAATTTCAGGAACATGAACATTAGATAGTACCTTTGCTCTACTTGTATCTCCAAGCCTTATATCTCCAACATGTTCAATCATGTGTTGAGTATCATCACCTATTTCAACACATCCTTTTCCACTTGGTACATGTAGATTACTGAACAAAATTCCTCAACATGACAAATGGTTACTACAAATTGAATCAATTTATCATTTTTTGTCATCTTGAAAAGAGCTTCTATACTCATGTCTTATTGCAAGCAACGTGTCCTTACTTCCTTCACTTGAGGTGCTTGCATAGTTGCTTTGAATCCTTTGATTTCCTCCATTTGATTAGCCCAACATTTTTTATAAAGATTTTGGACCAATTTTTCTCTGATACCAACTGTGGAGAATGATGTCTCCTATACACAACAAGAAGCATGTAGTGAACCCTTGTAGCTCCAGTACTTGGACAAATAGCTACACCTTAGATGGCTTGTTGCTCCACACTCAAAATTAAAATGGAACTTTGGCCTTTTCAATCAAACTAAACAAAGAGAGCTTTCCAACAAGCTATAAATCACTTAATTTGGATAAGTTTTGGTCAAGAAATGCAACTAACGAAAAAATGGAATACTTGTCCACACAAGTATGCTAAAGTATTAGAATTCACTCTTAGACTAATAACTCACAAAATATAAATCCTTTGAAGGATATATTTGAGATAGAAAAGTTACACAAGAAAATGTTTCCAAAAATCTAAAAATAACTAAATTTGGGTAAGTTTTGGTTGGAAAATGCAAATGACCTAAACAGACTACATGTCCATACAAGTATACTAAAGAATTAGACTTCACTCTGAGGCTGATAAATCATAGAATATTAATCCTTTGATAGTGATATTTGGGTCAAAGAGAGTAATACGACAAGCCTTCCAAAAATCTAAAAATCATGTAATTTGGATAAGTTTTGGCTAGGAAACTCAACTAACCAAAATAGACTACCTGTCCACATAGGTATGTTGAAGAACTAGACCTCATGCTCATATTGATATCTCACAAAATATAGATGGCTTGAAGGAGATATTTGAGAAATAAGAAGTAATGGTTACATATACATTGCGTTATGAGCCCCACAACATGACTATGTACAAAGTGATGTGCGATTGGAAAGAGTCTATGAGAAGACAAAATGACAAAATGGTTTCTAAGATTAGATTTGACTATTCGGGGCTCTTTCCTCTTTGACAACATGCTCCCACTCCTATTTTATAGCCAATGAGCATGTGAAGAAGTTTGTGTCTTCTTCTTAACTCACCACTTTCATTTGATTTCCCACTACATGCCACTCACTACAAGACAGATATTGTATCTTTTATTCATCATGAATTTTGACTAGATTTTTTCATCCTTCTTTTTCTTTTACCTTTACATTTTGTAAATTTATCCAAGCATAGATCATGTGAAAATGATCTTGCACATTTATCTTCAACAATTTTCATAGCTACAGTGGAGTGTATATGGTTGAGATGCCTATTGAGATATCTTTGCATGGAGATTGATGTTGCTACACATATTCTCACGGATAGTCAGAGTGCATTGATTGTTTCACAAAATCCAGTGTTTCATGCACACACCAAACATATTGAGGTGCATCATCACTATGTGAGAGAGCACCTTCATGTAGGAGATATTGACTTGGTATATGTGCCTACATAAGATAATGTGGCAGACATATTCACCAAAGCTCTTCCATGAGAAAATTTTGAAGCTTTTTGCAAAAGCTTTAGGCTTATAGCCTAGTGGGAGCTGATCTATCACTCCCTGTATGTGTTCACATCAATTACTCTAGGGGGGTTTGTTACACTTATGCGTTCTTCGAGTAACTTTGATGTGACCATTTTCCCTATACATGGGCATTACTCTAGTGTTGGCTAGATGTTTCCCCCCCATGTTACCACACACGATTCACTCATATGTGGATGCAATTTGTACTTAGGATATTATTCATCTCTTACTTTAATTTATTTCATCATCAATAGAGAGAGCTATTCCAACCATCCATCTTCTCCATGTTTTGATGCATTTGTGCTCCTTGTGCATGCTTCTCATGTGTCTCTCGCACGTCTACGCACACCCAACAATGAGGCTCGTCTTGGTTACCTCCGAAAACAGTTGGAGAGTGAGCATATGAATGAAGGAGATTATATGGAAATTTTTTTGAAAAAGATCAAAGATCTGAAAGAGCAGTTGATATCTGCAAATGAAGACTTGCTAGATAGTTCACTGGTGCAGACCATTCTTGGTCTTCTAGATTCATATCAGAGTTTTGCTTCTACTCTTCAATTGATGATGAAATGTAATCCAAATGCCTTAACATTTGAGGATTTGGTCTCTATGTTGTTTTAGGACGATCAATCCAGGTAGAATAGGTCTATTATGTGTGTTCCAGATCAAGCTTTCTTAGCTAGTCAGAAGGGCAAAGGTAAATGGATCTTATCTACTAGTAAGCAAAAATTTGGTAATGCTACATGTCGAAAAAGGAAGACAAAGATGAGAAGAAAATGGAAAAGTAGAAATAGTTTTACAAATACAATAATGGAATGATTACATCATAAAGAGTTTTCTAAAACAAGGCCACACATAGCTGCTCAATTAGGGCACTCTCCTAATCATATGATCAAAATTCTTATTGATATAGGTGCCGTAGCTATGTGATTAGGCTATCTCTCATACAAACTGTGAAGGCTAAAATGAAACATGTGGAAGCCTATGTGGTGGACTTAGGGGATATTCACATCCCACGTGTTGGAGAGGTCACACTTCCCATGCATTTAAGAAAGGCCAAATTATCTATAAAATTTTTAGTTTTTGAAGATGATGATCTAATCAAATATTTCATCCTTAGGCAAGATTGGCTCTCTGACAATTCCGTAGGATTAAACCTAGCCAACAATAGAATGATACTCAAGTGGGAAGGAAAAAATATCATAGCACCTCTTTTGACTTCCTCATTACTTAAGGACTCAATTCCAACCAAGAATCTAAGGATTCTCGAGCCTATCTATGACACTAAAAACATACCAAAGCAAAAACTGTTGATATATTTAGGTAGTGATGTGTGTGAACACTCTAGGACCGTCGGGGCACTTTTTTCCCTCTTTAGGAGGTTTTTTTCCCCCGGCTTGTATATACACCTATTGCCCTAATGGGCTACTTATCTTTGTACATTCTCTAGTAATACATTCAGTCTTGTGTGTTGTGCTCCAAGCTTCTTCTTCTTCCTTGTGCTGTTCGCGTGCTTCCGCAGACGTCTAACTCCAACAATTGGTATCAAAGCAGGTCGTTGCTTCTTCTAGGGCGCCGTCGACACTCCTCCATTTGCAGTCTCAGATTCGCACAAAATTTGGTGAGCTCGTTTCGGCCTCCGAACGCACTATCACAGTGCTTGTGCAGGCTATTTCGTCCTTTTGTGCCCAAGGTATATACCAGTTTCTGTTCGCCAGTTTAAGCGTCTCGAAGTCTGCTACAGGTCTAGCAGAACTCGTCTGGGCAGTTCTGTTCAACTTTTTGAGATACAGTCAATTTTCTGCATCAAGGTATTTTAGTCACCGGCCATGGCTGAAAGCAGTGATGTATTCCGTATGTTGGCTGTTGAGGATAAGTTGGATGGTACCAACTACCCATTATGGGCTTATATGATGCGACATGTACTGGTTGCAAAAGGATTGTGGAACATTGTGCAGGGTGTTGAAAGACGTCCTGTTACACCTGTAACGACAGGTACTGCAAATACAGGTGTTGGAGCTTATGAAGATGGTGTCGAAGATGATATTCCGCAGATTCCTGTTCGTGCTGCTGTTTCTGTTGCACCTACTACAGAGCAGATTCGTTGGGATGGCAGAGATGCCCAGGCACATGCATTGATAGCTTTGTCTATCAAACGTGCCATTATTCCTCACATTCGCTCTTGCAGAACAGCAAAGGATGCTTGGGATACACTTACCACTTTGTACCAGGCTAGGAATGAGGCTCGTGTTGCTTACCTCCGAAAACAGTTGGAGAGTGAGCACATGAATGAAGGTGATTCGATGGACAGTTTTCTTACAAAGATCAAAGACCTGAAGGAACAATTGATTTCTGCTGATGAGGTTATACCAGATAGCTCACTTGTGCAGACCGTTCTGAATGGCCTTCCTGATTCATATCAGAGTTTTGCCTCTACTCTTCGATTGATGATGAAAGGCAATCCGAATGCCTTGTCATTTGAGGAATTAGTCTTTGTCTGTTGCAGGAAGATCAGTCCAGGCAGAACAGGTCCATTATGCGTGTTGCAGATCAAGCTTTCCTGGCTAGTCAGAAGGGCAAAGGAAAATGGAGCTCTTCTACTAGTAAGCAGAAATCTGCAAATGCTGCACAATCGAAGAACCAGGATAAAGATGAGAAGAAATCAGAAAAGCAGAAATTGTTCTACAAGTACTGTAAAGGAAATGATCATATTATAAAGAACTGTCCAAAACTGGCTGCTAAAGAGGCAAAGAAGAAAGAGGCTGGAATGGTTGTTGCAGAGGCCTCTACACCAAAAACAGAGTCTGCAAATCTTGTGCAGGAAGAAGAATGGGCGTTTACTACTATCTGCAGTTTTGACCCATCTTCTCATGATCAGTGCATGTCTGCAGTAGACTCAGATGTTTGGTACTTTGACAGTGGGGCGACCAAACATATTACCTCGCAGCGCAGTTTCTTCTCTTCACTCGAGCCTGCCCCTACAAGGAATACTGCCACATGCGCCAATAACTCCTCTTATCCTGTTATGGGAGTTGGTAAGATCATTCTGACTACTGCTGATGGTAGTTCTTTCACTTTGTCAGATGCTTTATTTGTGCCAGGGATCAAAAAGAACCTGTTATCAGTTTCTGCATTAGCCAAGATTGGCTTGGTTGTGAAATTCGTTGATGACAGGTGTACAGTCCATGATCTCTCAAATGGCGATGTGATTATTGCTTCTGGCATTTTATGTCGTGGGCTGTATAAGCTCATAGACTATGAAAGATCTGTGAATGATTCGGCATGTGCAATTCATGATTCTCAGGCTATGTCAGATGCAAAGCTTTGGCATGCACGCTTTGGTCATTTGAATTTTGCTAGTTTGTTACGCCTGCAGAAATCTGAAATGGTGTCCTCTTTGCCCAAACTTGAGGCACCTGGAAAAAATGTTTGTGAAGGCTGTATTTTGGGCAAAATGCAGCGTTCTTCCTTTCCAAAAGATGGTTCAGTTCGGGCTATGCAGAAATTGCAGCTTGTACATAGTGATGTCTGTGGTCCTATGTAGACACCCTCTTTTGGAAATTACCTTTACTTCGTGACTTTCATTGATGATTTTTCCAGGCATGCATGGGTATATCCACTCAAAGCAAAGTCCGAAGTGTTCATGTGCTTCAAACAGTTTTTGGTTTTGGCTGAAAATCTGTCAGCATGTAAAATGGGCACCCTCCATTTTGATCGAGGGGGGGAATATATGTCTTCAGATTTTAATGCATTTCTGGCTGAACGTGGGATAAAACACCAGTGTACAGTGCTGTATACACCTCAACAGAATGGAGTTGCTGAACGAAAGAACAGGTCACTCATGGAGATGGCGAGGTGCATGGTCAAAAGTCAGGCTTTACCACATAGTTTCTGGCTTGAGGCTGTCATGTGTGCAGCATATGTACTGAACAGGTGTCCCACCAAAGCGTTGCAGTCTATCACTCCATATGAGGCTTGGCATGACCGCAAGCCATCTGTTGCTCATCTGCGTGTTTTTGGTTGTTTGGCATATGCATTAGTGCCTGAACAACATCGCAGAAAATTGGATGATAAGGCAGTAAAATGTATTTTTGTTGGGTACAGTTCTGAAAGTAAAGGCTATCGTCTGTATCATCCACAGACTAAACGCATTCTGGTTAGCCGTGATGTTGTCTTTGTGGAAGATTCTATTCAGCCATTGCTTTCATGTACTAAGGAGACATCTGTTAGCTCCAAAGACATGTATGATACTTTGATGCCTCTTTTTACAAGTGGACAGGCTAGCGCTGGTCCTAATGAGGCAACTTCTCAGCCTTTGCAGGTTTCATATGATGATGCAGATCATTCCATTTCTGATGCAGATTTACATGATGCACTTGTTGATGAGAGAGCTGATATTGAACAGGCAAAAACTATGCCAAAATGGCTGGTGCAGACTTTGCGTGACAGCAAATTAGATGCACCTTTGTCATATCGTACTCGTTCAGGCTCTCATAGTACCTCCTTTGCATCAGATTGCTATGCTATGGCTGCATCTAGTCTCTGTGATGAGAATGAGCCTGTTTCTTTTGATGAAGCACAAAATTCAAAAAATTGGATGGCTGCTATGCAATCTGAATATGATGCTATAATGAAGAATGGTACATGGTCTTTATGTGACTTGCCTCCTGGCAAGAAGGCCATTGGCACTAAGTGGGTATACAAGCTGAAGCGTAAACTTGATGGTACAGTTGACAGGTATAAGGCTAGGCTTGTTGCAAAGGGTTATGCGCAGGAAAGAGGCATTGATTTTGATGAGACCTTTGCACCTACATGCCGTATGACTACTGTTCGGAGCATTTGTGCACTTGCAGCCCATCATGGTTGGAATGTACATCAGTTGGACATTAAAACAACATTTCTGAATGGTGACTTGCATGAAGAAGTGTATGTTTTTCAGCCCCGTGGCTTTGTGCAGAAAGGGCATGAAAACCAGGTGTGCAGGTTAAAGAAGGCGTTATATGGTTTAAAGCAAGCACCACGTGCTTGGTATGAGAAAATACATGCCTATCTGATTGCACATGGTTTTGAGAACAGTCCAACTGAAAGCACCTTATATGTTAAGCGTGCTAATGATGTGCTTTTGATCATTGTTGTCTATGTAGACGACATGCTGCTCACTGGTCCTCTTGAGAAGCATATTGCTGATTTCAAGGCTGATTTGCATGCCTCATTTGAGATGTCTGATTTGGGGCATTTGCATCACTATTTGGGCATTCAGTTTATGCAAGTTGATGGTGGAATGGCTTTGTGTCAAACGAAATATATTGACACATTATTGCAGCGTTTTGGCCTTGAAGACTGTAAGCCTATTGCCACTCCTATGGAGACAGGTTTACGATTGAGTCTTCATGATGCTGGAGATGCATTTGATGCTGTTCTCTATCAGCAGGCTGTTGGATGCTTGATTTACTTATGCATTACTCGGCCAGATATTCAGTTTGCTGTCTCACAGATGAGCAGGTTTATGCATTGCCCAGGAGTCACGCATTGGAAAGCGGTTAAGCGCATCTTTCACTACTTGAGTGGTACTCGGCTACTTGGGTTGTTTTATCCCAAGGGGGGATCACTACCGCCAGATTTGCATGCTTTTTCTAACTCAGATTGGGCTGGTTGCTATGACACTCGTGTGTCCACCAGTGGTTTTTGCTTCATGCTTGGTAGCTCATGTATATCTTGGTTGAGCAAGAAGCAGCCTACTGTGGCCACTTCCAGTTGTGAGGCTGAGTATAGGGCAGCTTTCACAGCGACTGTTGAGTGTGTGTGGCTCAGATGCCTTATGGCTGATTTGGGTGTTGGCCAGTCTTCTGCCACCACCATCTTCACTGACAGTCAGAGCGCATTGGCAGTTGCGAGGAACCCTGTGTTCCATGCTCGCACTAAGCACATTGAGGTGCATTATCACTATGTCAGGGAGAGGTTCTCTGCTGGGGAGATCAGCTTGGCATATGTGCCCACGCAGGAGAACATTGCAGACCTTTTCACGAAGGCTCTGCCTAGGGAGAAGTTTGAAGCTTTCCGCAAAGCTTTGGGCTTACTTCCTTTTGTGGAGTGATTTCCACATAGCTCGGCACTTCCTTATACATGAGTGCCAGCTCCTTGTTCATCGCATCACTCCCAGGGGGGATTTGTTGATATATTTAGGTAGTGATGTGTGTGAACACTCTAGGACCGCCGGGGCACTTTTTTCCCTCTTTAGGAGGTTTTTTTCCCCCGGCTTGTATATACGCCTATTGCCCTAATGGGCTACTTATCTTTGTACATTCTCTAGTAATACATTCAGTCTTGTGTGTTGTGCTCCAAGCTTCTTCTTCTTCCTTGTGCTGTTCGCGTGCTTCCGCAGACGTCTAACTCCAACAAAAACTTGCTAATCAAAATCAATTTAAACAAATGACTAAATAAGTACAAAAGAGATCAAAGAACGTGGAGAAACATAAACCTAAAGTGGTTAAGAAATATTGGCTTCTCAAGTCTCTTATCATGGCACAAGCCTCTCAATCCCATTTCTAGGTGCCTTAGAAAGTGGTAATTGAGGGCTTTGGTGGGTTGAACAAGAGGAACAAGGAAGAGATGGAGGGAGAGAGAGGAGAGGAGAGATGCACACACATGCATGGGAGCCTCCAAGCATAAATGCTCCAATAGAAACTATAATGTCTAGTCTCAATCATAAGAGCTCCTAAACATATTCTTGGCATGCACATTACTCGTGATAGGAGTAATAGATGCATATATTTGTCTCAAAGTGAGTACATATCCAAAGTACTTCACATGTCCAATATGCAGGGTGGAAAGGCATTGAGTACAACTTTACCTACATATGTGAAGTTGAGAAAGGATTATTGTCCCAAATCAAATGAGGAAAAGGAATTCATGACAAAAATTCCTCATCATCATCTTGTTGTTAATCTCATGTATGCTATGGTAGCTACAAGACCAAACATTGCATCTGGAGTGGGAGTTGTGAGCAAAATATATGTATAATCCTAGAAAAAGTATCGGGAAGTGATTGATATGATTTTGAAATATCTGGGTTGTTGAGATATCAAGCTCAACATGTGACGATTAAGGATGACACATACCACCTTTTTATTTCTCTGACATGTATAGTGGTTATGCCAATATATGTCAGGTATACTTATAGTGAGCTTTACTATATTTATCTATTGAGAGTGATGGGACATTTTTTTCTTGCCAACTCACTCATTTGCAAACCTTAGGTATCAAAATATTTTCGAGATTTAACCCTTTAGGATCACTTATTTTGCTCAGATTTCAATTTTTGAGCCATATCAACCTTTGTTTTGAGCCCGCACAGTAGGGCCCCTAGGAAAAAACAAGTATGTTTGCAGAACTATAACTTGTGTTCTGTTTGGCATCTCTCAAATATTTGAGATCCAAAATTTCAAGCAATTTTGTGTATTGTTAATACAAAAAAATTGTGTTTTTTTTGGATCAAAATATCAGTCACAGTGTGATAGTGTTCAAGCAGAGATACTGCTTCTCGTGTTTTTATAGTATTATGAATTGCTGTAGAAATGGCAAGTGTTGACGGAATGAGTCGACGTATGAGCGATAAGTTTGAAAAGAAAAAAATTCATGTTTGGAGATTCAAAATGACAAATGTCATTATGGGAAAGGGCTACCAAAAGTACATCAAAGGAGACAATGAAAACACTCTGCAATTACTAGAGATGAATCGAACTGCAAACCAGTTAAGAGCACATGAAGAGTGGAATCAAGGAGCATAGAAGGTAATGTATTGAATTCCCTATTAGCATACATGATGCCAAAAATCCAAAAGAGGCTTCGAATAGTCTGATCACATTTTATGAGACCACTACAAAGGCAGAAAAATTGCAACTCGAGAATGAGATGCATACACTAGAGAAAAAGAGCATGTTGGTAAGTGACTACACCCTAAAAATCAAAAGCATATGTGAGTCACTTGCATCCATTGGCATCAATGAAGATGATGATGATGATAAGGTGGAAGTGTGCCTTTGTGGTTTAGGAATTGCATATAAGCAATCCATAATGTCTCTTCAAACTAGGGAGAATATTGCGAATTTTGTTGATCTTGTGTCCATGATAATAAGTGAAGAAAAAACCTTGGTGAAGACTTGAATGCACAAGGAAAAGATAATTCTGAGTAGTTTTTCTAATCTAATAGAGGAAGAGGCTTCGGAAGTGGAAGAGGAAACAGTAACCAGGAACAAGGTCAACAACATAATAATGTATGAGGTAGAGGACAATTTTGATGCAAGGGGAGCCAAAGAGACTGCAAAAACTCCCAAAGAAATGATTTAGGTAATGACAGTAAGAGATGATGGAATTGTGCTAGACTTGGTCACTTTGAATGTGATTGTAGGTTGAAGAATCAAAATAGCAGAAAGCAACAAAACAAGTATGCATCCACAAAGTGCAAAATGATTCACAGAAGTTGTTTATGGTACAACATCACATGATGAATACAATGTTTGTTAGTGTTTCAAAATTGAATTGCAATGTCTAGTATGTTTATTCAGGTGCCTCAAATCACATGAATAGCCATGCAGAATGGTTTAGTAGTTTGTAGAAATTGCATGTTCCTAGATTTGTTGAAAGAATCGATGATACATCAGATCCTATTGAACATACAAGAAATATAGCACTATCCATGGAGGATGGGAACGTAAAACATCATTTTGATGTACTGTATGTTCTGAATATAACAAAGAACCTAGTCTCTATTGGAAAAATGGTTGACCAAAGATTACAAGTCAGGTTCAAAACTAATGGTTTATATGTAAAAGAGTACAAATAGAATGGAAGGTTGATCGTCAAAGGAAACAAAGTGGGTAGCATGTTCACCTTGAATGTCAAAATTCATGAAATGAATGTTTCCATGTTTGTACAAGGTGCAAGAGTTATTGTTGACATAGAGATTTTCCATAAGCAAATTGGGCATGCAAATTTGTAGAGGCTGAGGTTGATGCAGTCAAAGGAGCTTGTCAATGGACTACCAAATTTCAAGGTTGTAGAGATGCATAAGGTATGTTAATTATGTCAATATGGTAAACAATCAAGGGCATCATTTTCACATGACAAGAATGTTAGTGAGAATGTGCTAGAAATAGTAAATACAAATGTTTTGAGTCCTACAAAGACCACATCTATGGGAGGCTACAGGTTTTATATCACTTTCATTGATGACCCTACATGAAAGGTATGTGTATACTTCATGAAGGAGAAGAGCATACTCAGTTTCAAAATTTCAAAGCTATGGTGGAAAAGTAGATAAGGAAGAATATTCAAACATTAAGAATCAATGGAGGAGGTGAATACATGTCAAATGAATTCAGTAGTTTTCTAAAAATTCATGGGATTTGAAGGCAATTTTCATGCAAGTACACACAAAAAAAGAATGGTGTTGCTTAATGCAAAAATTGACATATTGCAAAAATAGCAAGAGCCTTGATGACTGGCAAAAATATGCCTCATTGTTATTAGGTGCAAGTTGTGCACACTGCTGTATACATCATGAATAGAACTCCGACTGTTGTTGTACATGAAGTTACACATGAAGGGAAGTTTAGAGGTAAAAAGCCAAACTTACTACATACAAAATTATTCTGTTGTAATGCATATGTACATGTTGGAGATGAGTTGAGGATGAAACTTGATCCAATAGTAGAAAAATGTATCTTCATTGGGTATTCACTTGAGCAAAAGGGATATAAATGTTACAACCCACTCACATGACACATGAAGATAAGTAGAGATCTAGTGTTCAATGAAATTTTGGGCTTCTATGCAGATGCCAAAGGACTTAAATTTGACTCAAATGACAAAGGAAATGCTGAAAACTCAAGTGTAGAATCTCAAGTTCAAAGTGGACTTGATATGTCACCAAGCAATAGTTCCAAACTCGAGATTTAACCCTTTAGGATCACTTATTTTGCTCAGATTTCAATTTTTGAGCCATATCAACCTTTGTTTTGAGCCCGCACAGTAGGGCCCCTAGGAAAAAACAAGTATGTTTGCAGAACTATAACTTGTGTTCTGTTTGGCATCTCTCAAATATTTGAGATCCAAAATTTCAAGCAATTTTGTGTATTGTTAATACAAAAAAATTGTGTTTTTTTTGGATCAAAATATCAGTCACAGTGTGATAGTGTTCAAGCAGAGATACTGCTTCTCGTGTTTTTATAGTATTATGAATTGCTGTAGAAATGGCAAGTGTTGACGGAATGAGTCGACGTATGAGCGATAAGTTTGAAAAGAAAAAAATTCATGTTTGGAGATTCAAAATGACAAATGTCATTATGGGAAAGGGCTACCAAAAGTACATCAAAGGAGACAATGAAAACACTCTGCAATTACTAGAGATGAATCGAACTGCAAACCAGTTAAGAGCACATGAAGAGTGGAATCAAGGAGCATAGAAGGTAATGTATTGAATTCCCTATTAGCATACATGATGCCAAAAATCCAAAAGAGGCTTCGAATAGTCTGATCACATTTTATGAGACCACTACAAAGGCAGAAAAATTGCAACTCGAGAATGAGATGCATACACTAGAGAAAAAGAGCATGTTGGTAAGTGACTACACCCTAAAAATCAAAAGCATATGTGAGTCACTTGCATCCATTGGCATCAATGAAGATGATGATGATGATAAGGTGGAAGTGTGCCTTTGTGGTTTAGGAATTGCATATAAGCAATCCATAATGTCTCTTCAAACTAGGGAGAATATTGCGAATTTTGTTGATCTTGTGTCCATGATAATAAGTGAAGAAAAAACCTTGGTGAAGACTTGAATTCACAAGGAAAAGATAATTCTGAGTAGTTTTTCTAATCTAATAGAGGAAGAGGCTTCGGAAGTGGAAGAGGAAACAGTAACCAGGAACAAGGTCAACAACATAATAATGTATGAGGTAGAGGACAATTTTGATGCAAGGGGAGCCAAAGAGACTGCAAAAACTCCCAAAGAAATGATTTAGGTAATGACAGTAAGAGATGATGGAATTGTGCTAGACTTGGTCACTTTGAATGTGATTGTAGGTTGAAGAATCAAAATAGCAGAAAGCAACAAAACAAGTATGCATCCACAAAGTGCAAAATGATTCACAGAAGTTGTTTATGGTACAACATCACATGATGAATACAATGTTTGTTAGTGTTTCAAAATTGAATTGCAATGTCTAGTATGTTTATTCAGGTGCCTCAAATCACATGAATAGCCATGCAGAATGGTTTAGTAGTTTGTAGAAATTGCATGTTCCTAGATTTGTTGAAAGAATCGATGATACATCAGATCCTATTGAACATACAAGAAATATAGCACTATCCATGGAGGATGGGAACGTAAAACATCATTTTGATGTACTGTATGTTCTGAATATAACAAAGAACCTAGTCTCTATTGGAAAAATGGTTGACCAAAGATTACAAGTCAGGTTCAAAACTAATGGTTTATATGTAAAAGAGTACAAATAGAATGGAAGGTTGATCGTCAAAGGAAACAAAGTGGGTAGCATGTTCACCTTGAATGTCAAAATTCATGAAATGAATGTTTCCATGTTTGTACAAGGTGCAAGAGTTATTGTTGACATAGAGATTTTCCATAAGCAAATTGGGCATGCAAATTTGTAGAGGCTGAGGTTGATGCAGTCAAAGGAGCTTGTCAATGGACTACCAAATTTCAAGGTTGTAGAGATGCATAAGGTATGTTAATTATGTCAATATGGTAAACAATCAAGGGCATCATTTTCACATGACAAGAATGTTAGTGAGAATGTGCTAGAAATAGTAAATACAAATGTTTTGAGTCCTACAAAGACCACATCTATGGGAGGCTACAGGTTTTATATCACTTTCATTGATGACCCTACATGAAAGGTATGTGTATACTTCATGAAGGAGAAGAGCATACTCAGTTTCAAAATTTCAAAGCTATGGTGGAAAAGTAGATAAGGAAGAATATTCAAACATTAAGAATCAATGGAGGAGGTGAATACATGTCAAATGAATTCAGTAGTTTTCTAAAAATTCATGGGATTTGAAGGCAATTTTCATGCAAGTACACACAAAAAAAGAATGGTGTTGCTTAATGCAAAAATTGACATATTGCAAAAATAGCAAGAGCCTTGATGACTGGCAAAAATATGCCTCATTGTTATTAGGTGCAAGTTGTGCACACTGCTGTATACATCATGAATAGAACTCCGACTGTTGTTGTACATGAAGTTACACATGAAGGGAAGTTTAGAGGTAAAAAGCCAAACTTACTACATACAAAATTATTCTGTTGTAATGCATATGTACATGTTGGAGATGAGTTGAGGATGAAACTTGATCCAATAGTAGAAAAATGTATCTTCATTGGGTATTCACTTGAGCAAAAGGGATATAAATGTTACAACCCACTCACATGACACATGAAGATAAGTAGAGATCTAGTGTTCAATGAAATTTTGGGCTTCTATGCAGATGCCAAAGGACTTAAATTTGACTCAAATGACAAAGGAAATGCTGAAAACTCAAGTGTAGAATCTCAAGTTCAAAGTGGACTTGATATGTCACCAAGCAATAGTTCCAAACTCGAACTATTGGAGTGAAAGTTTGTGTGAAAGTTTTAGTCCATCAAATTCATCAATTACGTCCAACAAAGGTAAAGAAAAGGTCTTTGTTGGTAATAAAACATCTACATGTTTTGAAGACATTGATGGAGAATCAAGTGGTTCAGAAAAGAGCCTTGATGAGGAACTTGGATTGCCCTCTGTGAAGACCCTAGGATCAAGAAAGGCATATGTAGATGATACAACAAGAATAAGTGACCCAAGACCAAGAAGATCTTGAAGGATGCAAAATTCAGTGCATTGATTAACACATGATAGTTACATGGCTCTTCATTGTGCCTACATGACCAAGGTAATACAAGATGTTGAACCTTCTTGTTTTGAAGATGCATTTGGAAATGCAGGTTGGGAGAAAGGTATGAATGAGGAGATGGCTTCGCTTTATGGAAATGAAACATGGAAGCTGGCTTGATTGCTGCAACGAAAAAAGCCCCTAGGCTAAAAGTGGGTTTACAAGGTAAAGCATAATGCTGGTGGTAGCATAAGCAAGTTTAAAGCATGATTGGTAGCAAAAGGATATGCAAAGAAATATGACATTGATTATGAGAAAACTTTTAGGCTTGTAGCTAAAATGGTTACTGTTAAAACACTTCTTGCATTTGGCTACAACAAAAGGATGGATTTTGCATCAAATGGATGTGAAGAATGCTTTCTTAAATGATGAGTTGTAGGAAGAAGTATACATGGACCAACCATAAGGATATGAGGATTCAAAGCATCAAAAATATGTTTGAAGGTTTAAAAAGGCTTTGTATGGCCTTAAAAAATCCCTCGTACTTGGCATGCAAGGATTGCATATTGAGACATAGAGAAAGAGAAATGAAATTAATGTTTGTTAATGTTTAATGGTGGTTTTAGAGCATAAACACATAGACACATATATGCACACTGATATGCATACATACACATACATGCATACTCATGCATATGCATGCATACATGTAGTACCCCTTCTCTGTTCCCTCTCTCTCTTTGTGGCATGAGAGCAGTGGGCTCCAAGCACAGGGGTCAGAACCCACTGGTCCTAAGAAGATAGAAGAGAAAGAGATTGAGAGGAGAGCTCTCAGATGCCTTGGGCTGTAGCTTCAAGGAGTATTCCGTTCCATTTCCTGGACATATTGGTGCTCCGGCAGTTGTTGCTTTCAGTGTCCCGGGTAGTTGTTGCTTTCATTTCAGTTGATTTGTTTTACCTCTCTCTCTCTCACTTTCTGATCTATCTCCCTTTCTCTCTCTATCTCTCTCTCGTTCTCTCTCTCTCTCTCTCACTCCCTCTCTCTCTCCCTCTCTTTCTCTTTCTCCCTCTCTATTTTTCTCACTCTCTATTTCTCTCTCTCATTTCCCTCTCTTTCCCTCTCTCTCTCTCTATTTCTCTCTCTCATTTTCCCTCTCTCTCTCTCTCTCTCTC
Organism: Ceratopteris richardii; assembly: GCA_020310875.1. Classification (NCBI taxonomy): domain Eukaryota; kingdom Viridiplantae; phylum Streptophyta; class Polypodiopsida; order Polypodiales; family Pteridaceae; genus Ceratopteris; species Ceratopteris richardii. Next base: position 135,296,955 of record CM035429.1, on the reverse strand, counting down.
TCTCTCTCTTCCGCCACCCGCCCTCTTCTCTCTCTTCCGCCATTCCCCCCCCTTCTTCTCTCTCTTCCGCCACCCGCCCTCTTCTCTCTCTTCCGCCATTTCCCCCCCCCTCTTCTCTCTCTTTCGCCACCCGCCCTCTTCTCTCTCTTCCGCCATTCCCCCCCCTCTTCTCTCTCTTCCGCCACCCGCCCTCTTCTCTCTCTCTTCCGCCATTCCCCCCCCCTCTTCTCTCTCTTCCGCCACCTACCCTCTTCTCTCTCTTCCGCCATTCCCCCCCTCTTCTCTCTCTTCCGCCACCCGCCCTCTTCTCTCTCTTCCGCCATTTCCCCCCCTCTTCTCTCTCTTTCGCCACCCGCCCTCTTCTCTCTCTTCCGCCATTTCCCCCCCCTCTTCTCTCTCTTCCGCCATTTCCCTCCCCCTCTTCTCTCTCTTCCACCACCCGCCCTCTTCTCTCTCTTCCGCCATTTCTCCCCCCCTCTTCTCTCTCTTCCGCCACCCGCCCTCTTCTCTCTCTTCCGCCATTCCCCCCCTCTTCTCTCTCTTCCGCCATTCCCCCCCTCTTCTCTCTCTTCCGCCACCCGCCCTCTTCTTTCTCTTCTGCCACCCGTCCTCTTCTCTCTCTTCCGCCATTCCCCCCCCTCTTCTCTCTCTTCCGCCACCCGCCCTCTTCTCTCTCTCTTCCGCCATTCCCCCCCCTCTTCTCTCTCTTCCGCCACCCGCCCTCTTCTCTCTCTTCCGCCATTCCCCCCCCTCTTCTCTCTCTTTTGCCACCCGCCCTCTTCTCTCTCTTCCGCCATTCCCCCCCTCCTCTTCTCTCTCTTCCGCCACCCGCCCTCTTCTCTCTCTTCCGCCATTCCCCCCCTTCTCTCTCTTCCGCCACCCGCCCTCTTCTCTCTCTTCCGCCATTCCCCCCCCTCTTCTCTCTCTTTTGCCACCCGCCCTCTTCTCTCTCTTCTGCAATTCCCCCCCCCTCTTCTCTCTCTTCTGCCACCCGCCCTCTTCTCTCTCTCTTCCGCCATCCCCCCCCTCTTCTCTCTCTTCTACCACCCGCCCTCTTCTCTCTCTTCCGCCATTCCCCCCCCTCTTCTCTCTCTTCCGCCATTCCCCCCCTCTTCTCTCTCTTTCGCCACCCGCCCTCTTCTCTCTCTTCCGCCATTCCCCCCCCTCTTCTCTCTCTTCCGCCACCCGCCCTCTTCTCTCTCTTCCGCCATTCCCCCCCTCCTCTTCTCTCTCTTCCGCCACCCGCCCTCTTCTCTCTCTTCCGCCATTCCCCCCCTTCTTCTCTCTCTTCCGCCACCCGCCCTCTTCTCTCTCTTCCGCCATTCCCCCCCCTCTTCTCTCTCTTCCGCCACCCGCCCTCTTCTCTCTCTTCCGCCATTCCCCCCCTCTTCTCTCTCTTCCGCCACCCGCCCTCTTCTCTCTCTCTCTTCCGCCATTCCCCCCCCTCTTCTCTCTCTTCCGCCACCCGCCCTCTTCTCTCTCTTCCGCCATTCCCCCCCCCTCTTCTCTCTCTTCCGCCATTCCCCCCCTCTTCTCTCTCTTCTGCCACCCGCCCTCTTCTCTCTCTTCCGCCATTTCCCCCCCCTCTTCTCTCTCTTCCGCCACCCGCCCTCTTCTCTCTCTTCCGCCATTCCCCCTCTCTTCTCTCTCTTCCGCCACCCGCCCTCTTCTCTCTCTTCCGCCATTTCCCCCCCTCTTCTCTCTCTTCCCTCTCTCTCTTCCGCCATTTCCCCCCCTCTTCTCTCTCTTCCGCCACCCGCCCTCTTCTCTCTCTTCCGCCATTTCTCCCCCCCTTTTCTCTCTCTTCTGCCACCCGCCCTCTTCTCTCTCTTCCGCCATTCCCCCCCCTCTTCTCTCTCTTCCGCCACCCGCCCCCGCTGCTTCCCCCCCCCGCAACCCGCCACCTGCAAGCCCCGCCCCTCACCCCGCACACATAAAACCAGGAGCTCTTTGACACCAATGTCAGGGAATTGCATGGTATCTTTGAAGCTTTATCACATGGTGGATTGAGCTTGGAGCCGAAAGCTTTTCAGGGACAAGGTTCACATCTTGCTCAGGTTGCCAAACTTATGGCTTTGTTCAATCTTGTTGGGGCTCCGCGTAAGAGGCTTCCAATAATACCAGAGGTAGAAGCTCATCAGAGACTTTTATTGGAGCACAATCTTTCTATTCCAAGTCGGATTGAGGCCCCCTCCTCCTGGTGCTGGCTTGAAAGAGAGGCTTTCACTACGTGAACCTTTACCCAGTGGACAGGGCACTTCATGTTGAATTTCCGGGATTAAATCAATGCGAATCTTAGATGGCAGGTGCAAAGGTAAAAAGTAATTGTTAGAAAGTGGAAGCGGAGAAAAGATTTTTGCCACCAACCATTCATCATGACGACCTATTTTTGTGGATCTAATTCAAATCAAGTGGAATATTTGACCTACCCCCCAATTTTGGGTGATTAATCGGCGCGTGATCAGTGGACGTGAAGATTCGGCAAGGCTCTCTTGAGGCCTATAAAAGCAATGGATTTTTGCTCATTGGGGTACAACAATTTTTAGAGGTACGGAGGTTCGTGTATACGTGCAGAAGTCCTCTCTTGCACTTGGTGGTTTCAAGCCTATTGTAGGAGCTACTCTGTAGTGTGTATATAGAGGGTGGGCTACTCAGTGGAGGGCTATGAGCACTATAGTGTAAGAGAGTAGCTTGGATCTATTTTCGTTCTGTGAATTAGTGTGTTGATTAACCTTTATTCTCTTGAGAAATTCTCCCATTTGTATTGTTCTGAGTTAGCCTGCATATCAGTGGCCCCTTATGTTGATGAGAAGAATCTGTTGTACTGGAGTGAATTACTTTTAGGGTGGCTTGTTAGCCCTAAGCTTGTGGCTTGTTAGACCTAAGTTTACACTTGTGAGCATCATTCATCATTTGCCCAACTTTGTAATCATCTGATTTGAATCAAGCAGAGTACGGTCTTCCTTGGTCATTGGCTGTCCATATTTTCTGAAGTATTTACCACTCTGTGCAATCCATGTTATCTACCTGCTCACAGAAATGTTAAAGGGTATACTTCCCTAAAGAGAACCCCCCTTGAGTGGGCGACGTACTGGACTTGTTTAATCTTCATTCTCTACTTTTGTTAAAAGCGGATACCCCAGTACTTCCTCTACAGTTTGGCACGCCCGGTGGGACCTTTGCATTTCTGTGAGAGGTGTTTTTCCCTATTGCAATTGCGAATAGGTACATGACCCATACACGAGCAGATAAGGAATCTCTTCGTGTTCGAAGGAGCCTTAACAAGTTAGCAATAACCACGGCTAGTGAGTCTACCTCCCCTCTGTCCTCCCTAAATTTATCTATTGATTTGAGTGCGACACCATTGTCAAAAGAGGGGTATAGGAGAACACTAGACTTCTCCTCAGATACGTCAGAAGAGACACCAGTCCAAATGGAGGATCTTTCTCATCTACTCTCCAGGATCAACATCAAGTTCCCTACCTTCAAGGGACATGCTTATGAAGATGCTGATGATCATGTGAGGAGATTTATCTCTTTATGCCGTGGACGTGGTCTGCAGAATAGAGAAGATGCAATGTTGGCACTTTTTCCATCCACATTGGAGGGTCTTGCAGATAAATGGTATAGTCAATATGCAAATGGCCATTTCACTACATGGGAGGCTTTGAAGGCGGCGTTCTCACAGACATTCCGACCAAGTGATTCCTCGGAAAGAGCTCTAGATCAGCTAGAGAATTTGAAGCTAAGACCAGGTGAATCTTTTCATGAACTTCACACTAGAACAAAAGCACTTGTTGCACGTCTGCCACATGCCCCAGGTGACTTTTTGGTTAAAAAGTGGATCGAAAAGGCTCTGCCTAGGTCATCTCAGTAGAAGCTTCGTGAATCTCTTAGATTGGATGCGACCCTCAATGATTTTGTTGCAGCGGCATCACGCATTGAAGAAGCAAGGCAACATTTCGAAGGGGATACACAACCAAAGTACGCTGTAGATCTGGATTCTATTGAGCAACTAAGGAGGGAACTGGAAGCATTGAAGATGCAACAAAACCAACAAGAAGAGAAAGTCTTGCCACCACTGCGTCGCACTGATGATGAAGTAGCTCAACTTCGCTGAGAGTTAGAAGATTTGAAGACCACTCAGGATATAAGGAGACAAATTTGGTGTACAATCTGTAACAACAATGGACATTCCAATGCTAATTGCCCTATTAAGGTAAGCTGTCAATTTTGTGGAAAAGATGGTCATGAAGCCAGAGATTGCTACTACCTCAAGGGTACACAGCAGAGAGGTAACCCTCAAAATTTGGATTCATATTATGCTAGTACATCAAATACTTCAAATAGAGAGGAGAATCGGCCTGCAAGGCCTAGATATAATAGACCTTTGATGTGCTATCGTTGTGGTGAGTACGGCCACATGCAAAATAGGTGTTCTCTTCCAGAAGATGCACCTCCTTGTTAGCATTGTCCAAAGGCCAAGGATCATTATACCAAAGATTGCCCAAGAGGTCGTCCTGCTCCAATTCACATGATTGCAGTCTCCCCACCAGTAGAAGGTATGACTACTCAATCCTATGCTGTTTCATCCTCTGCTATGCCCATGATGACCAGAGCTAGGCAAGCAGCAGCAAACCTTAGGGGGGAACAACAAGGAATGCAGGATAAAGAGGAAGAAAAGCAGTCTGGATGGAAGGACCAAGTGGAAATTGAAGGAGCTTATGAAGAAACGACTACTTCTCTAAGGGGCCAACCAACACGTCTACAAGAAAATACTCAGGAGGTAAACATTGAACAGATCTTGAAAGGTATTCATCACAAGATTAGTCTCTATGAACTTATAAGGATGGATTCACAAATAAGAAGTGATCTATTAAAGATTATACACTCTGCTCACTTGGTCCAATCACCTAGTATAGATGGTTTCATGGTTGATTTTCCTCCTGCACCCTTAGCAGACTACCAAAGTTCGAGATTATCAGTTTATATAAAGGATGAAGCTCTTACAGGTGTGATCATAGATGGAGGCTCTGGTATCAATTTGATGCCAGATTTTACAATGAAGAAGCTGAAATTGAACCCCACCAAGTTGGCACCATTCACGGTTACATTGGCAGATCAACATCGGGTTGCGCCACTTGGCATTATTGAAAAGGTATTGATGGTAGTACAGGGTTGCCACTTTGTGTTGGATTTTGTTGTTATTGTACTTCCACAGGAGACTTCCTATCCTTTGCTCCTGGGAAGACCTTGGCTGAGACAAGCAAAAGCCTTGCAAGATTGGGGAAAAAATAAACTATGGATTTCAACAAATACCAATAGCCAACTGCAACTACATTTGGAAGAAGGATTCGACTCAGGAAAAACTACTGGATATACTATGGATACTCAGGTAATGCCCTCTCTACCCCAAGAAGATGATACATTGTTAAATTGGATGATGGGAAGTGCAGAGTGTTGCACAGTGGAGATCAATGAAATTGAGGAAGAAGTTGCAGATAAGGAAATTACAGAAAAGGGCAATGAAGACCACAAGGTGTTGGAGAATGAGCAATTGCAGGAAAGCACAAGCCGTGAGGGGGCAACCGATATAAAAGTATCAGAGGTGGAAGATTATGAACTCAAGAGCAGAGAAGATCTTCCTTTTGCAGATATACCTCAAGGATGGATGGAAGAACATGTTGCAGAATATAAATTAAAATCCACTCCTGCATATAGTGGAGATGATTTCTCAAGCAAGAGTAGTCCTGAAACATTAGTTCAAGAAGTCAATTTAGGGGATGAAGAGAACCCTCAAGTAGTCCATTTGGCATCCTGGTTGTGGCATTATCCTCTTTTGCTACAAAAGGTAACTTCTTTGCTTTTTACTTACAAAAGTGTCTTCGCATGGTCCTACAAAGATTTAACAGGAATACCAGAAGAGCTTGGGTTACATCGGATACCCTTAGTTGAGGGAGCCGCGCCAGTAAGAAGTAGGCCATATCGACTCAATCCGAAGTATGCAGAGGCGGTAAAGGCAGAGATTACAAAACTAGAGGAAGCAGGTATAATTGTGCCAGTAGAACATTCCAGGTGGCTCTCCTCTATGGTTATTGTGCCCAAGAAAAATAGCGGAAAAATAAGAGTATGTGTTGATTTTCGTGCTTTGAATAAAGTGACTATTCAAGATGGATTTCCTCAGCCCTTCACAGAGCAAGTGCTTGAGGAAGTAGCTGGTCACACTTTGTATAGTTTCTTGGATGGTTTTAGTGGCTACAATCAGATAGTAATTCACCCTGATGATAGGGACAAAACAACCTTTGTTACTCCCTGGGGCACTTATGTCTATACTCGAATGGCTTTTGGTTTGAAGAATGCACCGGCTTCATTTAATAGAACGATGTAAAGTTTCTTGGGCCATGCAGGGTATCACAGAAGATTCATTAGGATGTATTCGGAAATTGCTAAGCCCTTGTCAAGGCTTACCAGCAAAAAGATCCCTTTCTCATGGAGTGTTGAAGCTGACAAAGCATTTTGTGAACTAAAGTTGAGGCTATGTACTGCTCCACTTTTAAGTGTTCCTAATTGGTCATTGGAATTTCATGTGCATACAGATGCTAGTCTTCATGCTGTTGGTGCAGTTCTAGCTCAACCATCATCTCACAAAGTGGATAGACCTATCTCTTATGCAAGCAGACTACTCAACCAAGCTGAAAGAAATTACAGTACAACGGAAAGAGAAGGTTTGGCTATCGTATTTGCTCTTCAGAAGTTCCGACATTATCTCCTTGGTGTACATTTCATTGTTATTTCTGATCATCAACCCTTGAAGTATTTGATAAACAAGCCTAGAGTAGCTGGAAGGATCTGGAGATGGTTACTCCTATTTCAAGAATTCAATTTTGATATTCATATTAAGCCAGGAAAAGAGCACTACATGGCAGATCAAGTGTCCAGGACCGCAATGAGCGAAAAGGCAACAGGTATTAATGATGAACTGGTGGATAGCAATCTTTTTCTAGTAGCAATTCAGACAGGTTGGTATGATGAAATTCTTCATGTTCTCACTACTGGAAAGATCCCAGAACACTTGACACCTGTAGAAAAGAGAAGATTGCTCCTGAAAACCAAAGCATATTCTCTTATAAATGGAAATTTATATAAATACTGTCAGGATGATATATTGAGAAGGTGTGTCTATCCAGAGGAGGTAAATCTTCTGCTAGAGGCTGCACACAATGAAGGACATCTAAAAGGGGAAGAATTGGCTCATAGAATCATCCACAAAGGTTTATGGTGGCCTCATATTTTCAAGGATGCAATCAAGTTTTCTAAAGAATGCCACATCTGCCAAAGGTGTGCTCCCGCGCCAACCAGATTGAATTTCCAACCATTAGTCATATCTACCGGATGGCTTCCATTTGAACGATGGGGTCTTGATTTCATAGGGCCAATTAGCCCAACTGGGCAACCAGGAGGTAAAAAGTATATTTTGATGGCCACATGCTATGCCACTAAATGGATAGAGGCTAAAGCTACTGTGGACTGCATGGCTTTAACAGTAGCTAAATTTATGTATAAACGTATTTTCTCAAGATTTTGTTGCCCACTGGAAATTACTAGTGACAGGGGCACACATTTTGTAAATCAATTGCTCCAGTTTATATTTGACAGGTACAAAATCTTCCATAAAAAATCTTGTGCCTACTACCCAAGGGCAAATGGCCAAGCAGAGAGTTCCAATAAGATTTTGATTGGACTACTTCGCAAATTATCTTTTGATCATCAAAGCTCTTGGCCACTAGCACTAATTGGTGCAATTTGGGCTTTCAGAACCACGAAGAGGGGAACCACGGGCGAGACTCCATTTCGTTTAGTTTATGGGAAAGAGGCATTGGCACCATTTGAGTTTATCATCAGAAAAGAAATAGGAATCAAAACCATTGGAATTGAACCCCCCATTCAGAGATTGGTGGCATTAGAAGAGTACAGAGAAGGGGCAATGCAGAAACTTCTGGTGACACAAGAAGAGCGCAAGAGATTGCATGACAGGTATCTGAGATCCAATGAAGTTCAGGAAGGGTCTATGGTTTTAGTGCATCAGGTTCCACCAATTCAAACTAAATTGGCACCCAAGTGGATAGGACCTTATAAGGTACTCAAGGTATTGCCACATGGTGCAGTGCATCTGGAAGATCTGCAGGGTAAAAGGATGCCCCTCGTCAACTTCTCCAGGGTGAAGAGTTATTTGAATTGATGCAAGCAGATGAAATTCATTCCCTGTACATACCATAGTTCTTTCATTCTCTGCAGTTCATTTTGAAGGAATAAGCAAATAAAGATATTGCACCGAGACGGTGCAAAAGCTTGATGTGGGGGTCTGTAGTACCCCTTCTCTGTTCCCTCTCTCTCTTTGTGGCATGAGAGCAGTGGGCTCCAAGCACAGGGGTCAGAACCCACTGGTCCTAAGAAGATAGAAGAGAAAGAGATTGAGAGGAGAGCTCTCAGATGCCTTGGGCTGTAGCTTCAGGGAGTATTCCGTTCCATTTCCTAGACATATTGGTGCTCCGGCAGTTGTTGCTTTCAGTGTCCCGGGTAGTTGTTGCTTTCATTTCAGTTGATTTGTTTTACCTCTCGACCTCTCACTTTCTGATCTATCTCCCTTTCTCTCTCTATCTCTCTCTCGTTCTCTCTCTCTCTCTCACTCCCTCTCTCTCTCCCTCTCTTTCTCTTTCTCCCTCTCTATTTTTCTCACTCTCTATTTCTCTCTCTCATTTCCCTCTCTTTCCCTCTCTCTCTCTCTATTTCTCTCTCTCATTTTCCCTCTCTCTCTCTCTCTCTCTCTCTCTCTCTTCCGCCACCCGCCCTCTTCTCTCTCTTCTGCCATTCCCCCCCTTCTTCTCTCTCTTCCGCCACCCGCCCTCTTCTCTCTCTTCCGCCATTTCCCCCCCCTCTTCTCTCTCTTCCACCACCCGCCCTCTTCTCTCTCTTCTGCCATTCCCCCCCTCTTCTCTCTCTTCCACCACCCGCCCTCTTCTCTCTCTCTTCCGCCATTCCCCCCCCTCTTCTCTCTCTTCTGCCACCCGCCCTCTTCTCTCTCTTCCGCCATTCCCCCCCTCTTCTCTCTCTTCCGCCACCCGCCCTCTTCTCTCTCTTCCGCCATTTCCCCCCCTCTTCTCTCTCTTCCGCCACCCGCCCTCTTCTCTCTCTTCCGCCATTCCCCCCCCTCTTCTCTCTCTTCTGCCACCCGCCCTCTTCTCTCTCTTCCGCCATTTCTCCCCCCCTCTTCTCTCTCTTCTGCCACCCGCCCTCTTCTCTCTCTTCCGCCATTCCCCCCCCTCTTCTCTCTCTTCCGCCATTCCCCCCCCATCTTCTCTCTCTTCCGCCACCCGCCCTCTTCTCTCTCTTCTGCCATTCCCCCCCCTCTTCTCTCTCTTCCGCCACCCGCCCTCTTCTCTCTCTTCCGCCACCCGCCCTCTTCTCTCTCTTCCGCCATTCCCCCCCCCTCTTCTCTCTCTTCCGCCACCTGCCCTCTTCTCTCTCTCTTCCGCCATTCCCCCCCCTCTTCTCTCTCTTCCGCCACCCGCCCTCTTCTCTCTCTTCCGCCATTCCCCCCCCTCTTCTCTCTCTTCCGCCATCCGCCCTCTTCTCTCTCTTCCGCCATTCCCCCCCGTCCTCTTCTCTCTCTTCTGCCACCCGCCCTCTTCTCTCTCTTCCGGCATTCCCCCCCCCTTCTTCTCTCTCTTCCGCCACCCGCTGTGGTCGTGATACGATAACAAGCTTGAAGATTTGGAACATAACATTCAACTCAAAAACTTGGTAGCATGAATGCAGATTGGTGATCTCTATCCCTCATTAACTTCTTCACCATGTTTTGATAACTTGCATAATTTGCTTGAGATAATGAATTATCGATGATATAGGTCATGTGGTACTTGCTCATATCATTCTCATGCATGGCTGCAAAGACTTGACAAATATTGTGTGCAATTTTTGTGTTAAAAACAATCGTGTATGGGAAAGCTTTTGGGTAGTGTCGACGCCTGGCATATTGGAGCATGGCGGAAGTACAGAAGAAGGAGAAAAAAGCTGGCAGCCGGCACGCTTAGCCACGGCATTTCTTTCCAATTTGGTACGAAGCCCTTGATAGGGGCTTGTTGATGTATAGGTTTGGGGGGGGTATTTTGCTCGGACGCGGAGGAAGCACAGAGATATATCATCAAAGGTGGCAGAAGGATTTTTCAGGCGTTCTCAGAAAAGGAGAGGTGTCTCTTTAAGGGAAGGTGACGCTGAACCATTGGCAGATTTCGATGGAAGGTCACTTCAAGATGGACGCATTTCTGATTTCTTTTGCGTTTGCCTCAATCGATGGATGAATAAGTGTCCCACAGTGCGGGACCTTGCGTCTGCAACGCAGGAAGAGGTGAACTCTGAGTGGGCTGGATTGGGATATTACAGGCGTGATCGTTTCCTGCTTGAGGAGGAGTCAAAGTCATCGATCAATTGTGCTTATTGATATTCTGTGAAAAGATTCACTCAACATGCATGATCAACTCAGGGTGCAAACAGATAGTTGTATTACATGAAGGACCACGTTCTCTGGGGTTTCATCTCTGATGATGATTCACCGCCGAGAAACTTCGCTTCAATATGCTGCTCCTAAAAAAAAAATCGATGGCCACGTAATAATTGAAGATCGGCAGACGAAGGCTTTCTACAGAGAAAGTAAGAAATAAGGCAAACAAAGATGTGTATGGGCAATTTCTATGATGCAGTTCCTGGTGCCTCAGTGGAATTCTATGATCTATCGTTGGCAAACCTAGTTGAGGGATGATCCATTGAAGTCACCATGATTGGAGATTTCCTTCTACTTCAGAGTAAATGAAAGACAGGTGCTTTGGTTTATTTAACTTTGCTCTAACTGATTAGGATACACTACTGCATGTCTACTCAGTGAAAAATGCTTTCAGAAGATAATCTCTTCATAAAGTATTGGAATTGAATCTTTTACTGCGGAATGTGTACTGTTAGGTCAGCGCATGAATCTAGACTCTTTATCGTAAATGATACAATGCTCAATTTATATTTTGAGTAAGCACATAAAATTTGTATTGACGCTATGCCTAGGTGCTACTGAGAAATGCTGTGTTGCATTGTGTGGAACTGATTCGAAAAGTCTGTTTGTTGGGTCTCCACACAATTCGAAAAGTCTGTTTGTTGGGTCACTGTATAAGCTTTCAACTCATGAAGCTCATTAGTTCAAACTTGCTCATGAGAATGTAGAAAAATAATCGACAGATTATAATGTTTTTTTTCTTTTGCAAGTATAAAGATTAAAGATGGTTGATACATTGAATATGCATGATTTTGATGTTGACATGATGTTTTTCCTCCCCCCCTCTTCTTTTCATTTCTGTAATAGCATACAAAGTTTTCAATAACTGAATGTAGGGTAAATAAAACTGACCATATGGCATTCTACCGAAGTTAAAGGCCTGCCATAATCACGTAGAGTCACCTTACACGTAGAGAAACAACAGAACTTTAAGATTACTTACACTTCTAATTATTAAGGAATGCTTGCACCTGGTCACATCAAAGAACGTTGAAATAATGCAAACATATACATTAACCCAAACCGATCCAATTAGATAAAGAATGTTCTTTCAAGCATTGTGCCTAAAACTCATATAGAAGAGCGATATGGAGGCATCACAGGAACTTGTTGAGACATAAAGGATATAAAGAAAAGCTGATTCCTATTTTGAAGGTGATTGCAGTACATCGGGTTTTATTGTAAAGCAATGTATACAAACCGTCTTTGATCAATCCACGTGATCCATCTTAAACTGTTTATATGCTTGCATTACATGTCCTGCAGAAATTGAAATAACATCACTCGGTGCAATCGTTTCATAAAAATCACTTTGATTATTATCTTTATGCGAGCAATTTGGAGCGTGTCAAGAATCTTTTTGCCCAAAGGCAGATATCAGCTGCAATTGCGAGTCCTTTTAGTAAACCTATGAACTGAGACTAGGTGTACTATGAATGTGGTTGTACAAACAGTTGCATAAAGACCGATCAGATTTGATTCTATGACTTTATCATGAATGAAACATTGAATGCGTTAGGAAGTGAGTGTAAACCTCACACAAATATCTTGTATATGGACCTTAGCTCATGGATCACTTGAACTCTTAACATCTGAACTTACAAGTTAGGAAAGCACGGTATATTCCTGTGAAAGGAGATCTTTCGGTCTAAGCCTTTGTGTTCGCCAAATGAATGTTTCTTCTTTCTAGTAAAATTTCATAGTCTAACCGTTCGAGTTTTAAGCCTTGATCCAAGTTTAAGTAACCAACCTTGGATACCAATTTGTACCCTCCTTTCCACGAACATTGACGACATACCTGGTGAACCCGACGTGAAAGGAGGAGAGTGTAGAGATCCTGATCCTAGTTTAAAGAGTGGTGCAGTTGAGTGAGCTCATTGTGCTTGACCATTTATGGGCGACGCAACGATGGATGTTATAACCCAACTTCTGCGCTTTCAACAGGACGAGAAAAGACGAAGTGCCATTCAGGCATTTCATGAGCGAGTAGTCAGAAGAAGTGGATATTTCAGTGGTAAAAATGTTACTCGTTTTTGCAAGGAATATGAATTGGAGGCACGATACCTTGGTACGGGTCTAACACCATTAAGTGATCAAGAATTAATTGACAATTTTGTATACGTTTCCGAATTACATTTGCGTGACCGACTAGTTGTGGATGCACCTCGACTAGTTATAGAAGGGCAAATAAGATGGTCACAATACAAGATGATACTCATAAGGATGTTTGCACTGGATGATGAAGATAAAGTGACTAGATCCACATTTCTAAAGTGGATACATAAACCAAAAGATCAATCTGTTCTAGATATAAAAAGGGAGTTTGATCAGCAATTTGCAGATTTATCTGATTATGATAAGAGGGCTATGGATCAAGAAAAGGTATCCTTGTTTCTCCGGGCTATAGACTCGAAAGCCCGAGAAGAAATTTTCCCACAATTACAACAGATAGGAACTGAGTCTGGTCTTACCGAAGACTGGGGTAATGTAGATGAAGCTGTTAGGGGATATGTAGAAAAGCAAAGAACTTTGTCTAAGTTCATGCAAAGCTGGCATGATGATTTGCAAGAAGAACAAGCTCAGGCTGTTCAGCAACCTGTACAGAATCTTCAGGTAAACCTACCAATACCAAAGGATGTTGTGCCCACGAATACAATGGAAGATATGTTCAAAAAGTTTAGTGACCTTACGATTCAAAGTATGAAGCAGATGATTGAATCTCAATCTTTACAAGCACCGGCACCTAAAAATCCAAAAGCTTCAGAAATTAAAAGATGTATTTGGTGTGACTCTTTGGAGCATAACAGATACTCATGTGAGAGCTTCAAAGAAGCATTAGCAAAGAACTTGGTATTCGTTAAGGAAAAGATGATATATGATTCTAAGACTGGAGAAAAGGTAAACATTAATTTTGGTCGGGGAGGAATGAGAATATTCTTCCCTGGCACTTGTGAAAACGTTGCTTCAACATCGCATACGTATGCATGTCAGGTAGTTGACGAAAATAATGACTTAGAACCGTGGTCTAAAGTAATAAAGTCCTTAGACCGCGGGAAGATGCATCATGAAATTTTAAAGACAGCTAGTAATGAAATCCGAGGGGTAAGTGGATGGGATGATCCAGTAGACACTCTTTCGGTTGTTACTTACCTATGCTCTTCGGTAGAGCATGAAGCAGTAGTGGAGGAGAAACGAAGAAGAACCAATGAAGGTGAAGAGGAGAAAAGGAGGACTAGGCGTCAAGTAGAAGCTTCACATGAACAACCTCAAATACCAAACCAAAGCCATCCAACACAAACAAACCAAATAGATCCACCATCACAACCAACAATAATCCAACCAAATAAAATTCCGACTCAAGTTCAAATTCCTACTTCTGCTGAGATGCCAGTCTCTACCCACGATAATATTCCTCCCCAAGATCAAGAAATGCAACCTGTAAAAAAAGGACAAGGAAAAGTGAGAAATCCCTCATATATGCTAAAATCGCATATAGAGCAAGCCACAAATCTTAAACAAGTTCTCGAAAAAAGAGTGCTCGATAGTGTAATCGAATTTACACTCGGTGAGTTACTGGGAATAGCAAAAAGAGAATTTCTAGAAGTAATAATTGACCTCTTAAGAAGGAAACGACAACCAATAGCTGACATGCAAGAGATTGAAAGAATGGATGAAGAGACTCCCGATCATACTGTGCAAGCGCAAGTTCAAGAGCTAAAAAATATACTTGAACCAATTGAGACTAATGTTCAACCGTGCGTGCATGAGGAAATATCCTTGGAAAAGAATTTTTCCGACATAACCCCTTCGAGTTATTACACTAAAGATCATTGGGCCCGAGCCACAACTGAGACGTTGGTAAGATTAGAGAAAATTAGCACTCCAGTTGTCGCTCTTATTGATCATGGGTCTGAAGTTAACTTGATGTCCAAAGATCTCTATATGAAGGGGAAATGGCCAATAGACATGCAGCCTGGTTGGAGAATTAAGGCTGCGAACTCGATGCCAGGTGAGTTGTTTGGTGCATGCCCGCAGGTTCTAGTTACAATTGGAGATGTCAGTGATTATCAAAATTTTTTCGTACAAGATCATTCTAGTTACTCATTGATTCTAGGGCAGCCATATATTACTGCCTTAAGAATGGAAACAAGAGTCTTAGAAGATGGATCGGCTTATGCGCGAATCCGTAGTAAGGATGGGAAAAAGGCAGTTCAATTCATGACGGTATGTGTGGATCACATCAGGAATAGAACTTCTCTTCGGACAAGACCTATTCCTGAAGAATACGAGGATCAAAGTTTTTAAAGGAAGCTTTCATAAGTCGGGACTATGAAGGCTTGAAAGGTGAAAAGATCCCGAATGTAAATATGTTTATATCAAGTTTTATAGCACTTTCTTCGACAAATTCATTTCAGTTTCGTGTTTTTTCTGAGTTAAAAAAGTGGGAAAAACAATACATAGTGGATCTTCAAAGAAATTTCCATGGATGTAGAGTGCTTAACTTCGACGAGGAAATCTCTGGAGTCTTTGATGAGATATCCTTTGCAGACACATTGTTTGATCTGCAAGAGTTAATTCAAGGAAAAAGGAGTGATTATGTGATTCAAACGCACTCTATTTCCATGTATAAGGAAATAGCAAAGTTTGAGCAAGATGAAATAGGTAAAGAAGTCTTTGTTGAAACAAAATACAAAACAATTGATAAAAAGATAAAGCCAGTCGCAGTTCCACTTCCTGAAGATAGTAATAAACTTATGGATGATGTAAAATCTCAGCCACCTCTCAGAGATAAGAGAAAAATAGGCCATGAATTCACTAAAGAAACGCTCGAGCAAATTCAATTGGGGAAAGATGGTTTCCTCAGCGAAAAGGAGAAGGATGTATTCTCTCGGATGTTAGTTAAGCATGGAAAAGCTTTTTCTTTCAATGACCAAGAAATTGGATGCGTAGATCCATCTGTGGTGACACCTATGATAATTTTCACAATTCCACATGTACCTTGGAATCTCAGACCGATTCCAGTACCAAAAGCTCATATTTCAAAGCTAATTGATCTGTTGAATGACAAAATTAGAATGGGGATTCTTGAGCCATCAAGTGCTCCTTATTCTAACCGTTGGTTTACTGTACCAAAAAAGAATGGGTCATTAAGATTTATCCAAGATCTACAGCCAGTGAACAAAGTGACAATTAGAAATATGGGAACTGGGCCTATTGTAGACGAATATGCAGAAGCTTTTGCAGGAAGATCTATTTATTCAATGGGAGATTTGCACTCTGGATATGATCAATTCCAGCTAGCTCTCGAAAGCCGTGATTTGACGACTATGAGGACGCCACTTGAGCTTGTGCGCATGTGCACTTTGCCGCAAGGTGCCACGAACTCAGTGGCACATATGATGAATGGTATGCATAAAGTTCTTAGGGACTTTATTCCACATCTGACTATGCCATTCATTGATGATGTTCCTATTAAAGGCTGTGAAGAAAGAGATAGAGACGAGACTCTTGATGAGGATGGATGTAGGAATTTTGTTAAAAAGCACATAACTGATTGTGAATCCATTCTTAGTCGGCTGGAAGAGGTTCATTTGACATTGTCTGCTGAAAAATCAGTATTTGGAGTGCAAGAGGTTTTAATTGTAGGAAGTTTATGTGGACCTAAAGGAAGAAAGCCATGTCCAAAGAAAGTAGATGCCATCCAACACATGAAAGAGGTCTGCTCCTCGATCACTGAAGTGAGGAGATTTCTTGGGGCATGTGTTTTCTATGTTGTATGGATTCCCCATTTTGCCCATATTGCTGACCCACTCTATCAATTACTTAGGAAAGGGCAAAGATTTCAATGGAAAGATATCCATACTCAAGCTGTAAGAAAATTAAAGAAAGCACTTGCAGAAGCTCCATTGCTCAGAAAGGCTGATTATACTGATAATAAAGAAATTTATATCACCATAGATACAAGTCCGACAGGTATAGGTTGGGCGATTGGCCAAGAGGATGATGAAGGAAAAAGATATGCAATTCGTTTCGGAGCTAAAGTTCTAAATGTTCGTCAGAGAGGTTACCCTCAAATTAAGCGAGAGCTTTGGGGGATAGTGACTGCACTTAAAAATGATAAAGAATATCTGATTGGGGCAAATGTGGTAGTAGAAACAGATTGTTTACCATTGTTGGGAATGATCGTGAATTGTTCCACTGCAGATATTGCCATGTTAAGATGGATAGCATATATTAAGTCGCTAAACCCTGAGTTTGTTCATATAGCTGGAAGGAATAATGTGGTGGCTGATATGCTATCACGAGCTATATATGAAAATGAAGATTTGATGACTTCTAATGATGAAGAGATAGGTCTGGACTTTTATGCTTCACATGTACATAATCTAAGCCTAAATGAAGCATCTACTGGACTAAATAGAAAAGAGCCTAAGCGTCAAAATGAAAGGCTTGGAATTTGTATTGAGTCTTCAAAGGAAGTTCAAAATAGCTTAGGAAGAGGGAAAGATAACAGATGGATAGAAGAAGAATCTTACAAGATTCAAATAGGAATAACAGAAAGATTCAATGAAGACGAATATGAAAATGAGTGGAAGGAAATTGGGAGATATTTAAGTATGAAGTGTCCTGATTTTAGTTGGAGTAAAGAAAAATTTCGTACCATTCGAAGAAAGTCAAGCAATTATTTCCTGAAAGATGGATTACTCTGGAAGCGAAGCACTGGAATGGGAAAGATACCCCAGCGAGTTGTAGGTTGTGAAGAATCGAGAGGAAGGATTATGCGTGAAATGCATAGCTCACTATGGGCCGGTCATAAAGGCTTTCAAGGAACTTATGAAAAGATAAGGGAAAGATACTGGTGGCCTGGGATGTATGTGGATACCCAAAATTACGTAGCCACTTGTAAACCTTGTCAGATGTACTCCAATGTTAGACACAGAGATGAATTACATCCAACATATCCTCTTAATATTCACTATAAATGGGTTGTTGATTTAGTTACAATGCCATTAGGGGTGCATCAGATGAGGTATATTGTATTAGCAAGAGAAGACCTAACAAATCATGTTGAAGGAAGAGCTCTAAGGACGAAAACTACAAGCAATGTATGCAAATTTCTACTAGAAGATGTGTTTAGTAGATTTGGTTATGTGGAGAAAATAGTTGCCGATAGAGGTGAACTTGATGCTCAGGAAGCTGAAGATTTCTTTAAAAAATATGGAATTTGATTATCACTCACCACCGCTTACAATCCTGAAGCTAATGGAAAAATTGAACGTGGTCACCCACCAATTATTAAAGCTTTGGCTAAGGCTTGTGAGGGGAAAATAAAGAATTGGCCAAATTACCTTCCATTTGCCCTTTGGGCAGATAGGATGACATATACTAGAACTACCGGATATATGCCAGCGGAATTGATGTATTGTCAAAAGCCTATTTTGCCGACGGAGTCACATGCTTTAGCATGGACTTCCTTGCCTTGGGAAGATGAGGTGTCAAGAGAAGATCTTCTAGCAGTGCGGATTCTTCAACTAGAAAGAGGGAAAAATCTGGTAGAAGAAGCTGCATTTAAGCTTAGAGCTTCTAGAGAGAAAAATAAAATTGCATTTGACAAGTCCCACAGATTAAGGCCAAAAAGGTTGAAGGAAGGAGACTGGGTACTTGTTTATGATAGCTCATTGAATACTCAATATGAGGCTCGAAGAAAACTGGTTAAGAGATGGTTTGGTCCCTATGTGGTATGTAAAGTTTTTGATAATGGAACATATTCACTTAGAGAATTAGATGGGACCAAGTTAAAGGAATTAATTGCGGGAAAAAGAGTTAAGCTCTTTAAAAGAAGAGAGAATGAGAATTATGAGACGGTAATAAATGAAGACGAAGAAGAGGAAAGTAAAGAGGAAGGAAGTGAAAAGGATAAAGATGAGGATATCAACAAGGAAAATGATTAAAATAAATTATATTGTAAGATAATGTATATATATATATAAAAACAGTTATATATATATGTATGTATATAATAAAAACTATGTAGACAAATAACAAGATATGAATCCGTCTATATGTGATAAATAAGTAAAGCAACAATTAAATTAAATGTATGTGCTTTACTTAGTCATAAACTTCTATTAATACTAATTTTTGTTTCTTACAGGGTACTGACGGAGATTTGTGATCAGACCATTAATAGGAAGTTTTTTTTTAGGTTTGATTGGACTGTTTGACTATCTTAGAATCTGAAATGGACAGTGAAGATTCCAATGATACATCCATTCCTGAGGGTAGCATTCCTGAAAGATTTAGAGAGACGTCAGGGAGTGTGCCTGAAAGGAGAACCTTAGATAGTTCTTTTATATCAACTTACTTGCTCCCTACACCTGAAAATGAAGAAAGAATTCCTGTAGAAGAGTTTATTAAAGATCGTATCACTAGGGAGACCTTGATTCCATCATCAAATGAAAGAAGTATACTCAGGTATCGAAGGGCACGAACATATGGAGAAGATGATACTTCGGATGACCGTGAGTCATATATGGAAGTGGACCCAACAGCACTTCTTGTATATAGCCGAGACTTAGCAGAATATGCAGAACTCTTACAACAGCTTGCCTTGTTCCGTAGGGAACGTGAAGGGGGTGAGACGTCTTAAAGATAGACTAAAATGTTGTATTAAAGATATGTGTAAATAATGTCTATTTTGAATCAAGTTAGGTTCTTTTTTATGAAGAATAAAGTCAGGAAAGATCCTCGGAGATCGGCAAGAAAATAAATACCAATGTATATAAATAAAGCCAGGTAATACTTTCCTTCTTTTGAATAATTGTTTTTTTATATAGATTCGTGTGAAATAAGCCTCTGATTTTTGCAGGATGACCAAGTTCAAGTTTTTTTTTAAAAAAAGAAAGAATGATTAAAGGCGACAAGCTCGAGCGGCTTCTGATTGTATACTGGTGAGATGTTATTGTTTGAGTTTCTTTTCCTCTCATGTATATATGTGTATATATGTATATATATATATATCTATATGAAAAGACTACATGGGTTGGGCATATGATATGAAAATAAATGCATAATTAAGGAAAATTAAGTAGAACAAAAATCTTGTGCCACTAATTAGATTACATGTAATGTATAAGGGCCAGGATTATATGAGTAAGGTTAGAGGATGGACTAGAACTTTCGAGAGCAAGACCTAGGAAGGTGAAGGGAAGACCTAGACTAAGTATCTGTATATAGTAGTGTTTACAAATACTTGATGAGTGAGACACTTCGACTTCTACTCTTGATCTCTCATCTGACCTGATCTTCAGACAGATTATATCTTGAGAAAAGAATTCTTATACCAGCCAGCTTTCTATATGTATGTGTATGTGTTGTTGGGTGCTGCGATGAGCTAGTAGGCGGGTGGAACTACCCTGGTCGGGTGATCAGGGCCACGAGCTGACGCTAGTTGTGTCGTATGGCCTGACCTATATGTTGTTACGCGCTCATACGGGTTGATAGGCGGGTGGAGTCACTCTGACCGGGTGGTCAGAGCCACGAGCTGACGTTGATTTCGTATGAGGCTGACATTGTGCATCGTGCGCTATGTCGGGTCGGTAGATGGGTGGGCTAAACCTGGCCGGGTGGTCAGGTCCACGAATCGCATCCGATTTCGACATAGGCCGAAAAGTGTGGAAAAATAAATAAATAAAAATAAAAAGCAAAGATATAAAGGTTGAGCTGGATGAAGAATTAAAATAAAGAAAAACAGAATAAAAATATGAGAAAAATAAGAAAAGGGTCTGAAGGGGTTTCAGATGATAGAAGATCAAGAGGGAAGCCAGAAGCGAGTTTCATAAATCGAGTTAGTGAAGACTGGTATATGCAAATGCTTCGGATAGGCTACTAGATCTGACCGGGTCGAGTTAACGAGAGAGCTAAGAAGTTTTCGATTTACTCATATGATTTCTAGTCTAAGTACATTAGTGTAATCTGATATGTTGTATGAGGTGTTTTTGTCTACCTTCTTTTCTTGATTTATGCCAAGTTTAATGCATATTCAGATTTCATGCATCCAGTTGAAATTTCTTTAAGTAATGTTTATTTGCCATGACCACTTGATCCTCGCTTGTATTTAATGTTATGTATGCAGGTTGGTGGTGCATCCGAAGGATGCACAGGTTCAGAGGGGGTGGATGTGGTCGTGATACGATAACAAGCTTGAAGATTTGGAACATAACATTCAACTCAAAAACTTGGTAGCATGAATGCAGATTGGTGATCTCTATCCCTCATTAACTTCTTCACCATGTTTTGATAACTTGCATAATTTGCTTGAGATAATGAATTATCGATGATATAGGTCATGTGGTACTTGCTCATATCATTCTCATGCATGGCTGCAAAGACTTGACAAATATTGTGTGCAATTTTTGTGTTAAAAACAATCGTGTATGGGAAAGCTTTTGGGTAGTGTCGACGCCTGGCATATTGGAGCATGGCGGAAGTACAGAAGAAGGAGAAAAAAGCTGGCAGCCGGCACGCTTAGCCACGGCATTTCTTTCCAATTTGGTACGAAGCCCTTGATAGGGGCTTGTTGATGTATAGGTTTGGGGGGGGTATTTTGCTCGGACGCGGAGGAAGCACAGAGATATATCATCAAAGGTGGCAGAAGGATTTTTCAGGCGTTCTCAGAAAAGGAGAGGTGTCTCTTTAAGGGAAGGTGACGCTGAACCATTGGCAGATTTCGATGGAAGGTCACTTCAAGATGGACGCATTTCTGATTTCTTTTGCGTTTGCCTCAATCGATGGATGAATAAGTGTCCCACAGTGCGGGACCTTGCGTCTGCAACGCAGGAAGAGGTGAACTCTGAGTGGGTTGGATTGGGATATTACAGGCGTGATCGTTTCCTGCTTGAGGAGGAGTCAAAGTCATCGATCAATTGTGCTTATTGATATTCTGTGAAAAGATTCACTCAACATGCATGATCAACTCAGGGTGCAAACAGATAGTTGTATTACATGAAGGACCACGTTCTCTGGGGTTTCATCTCTGATGATGATTCACCGCCGAGAAACTTCGCTTCAATATGCTGCTCCTAAAAAAAAAACCGATGGCCACGTAATAATTGAAGATCGGCAGACGAAGGCTTTCTACAGAGAAAGTAAGAAATAAGGCAAACAAAGATGTGTATGGGCAATTTCTATGATGCAGTTCCTGGTGCCTCAGTGGAATTCTATGATCTATCGTTGGCAAACCTAGTTGAGGGATGATCCATTGAAGTCACCATGATTGGAGATTTCCTTCTACTTCAGAGTAAATGAAAGACAGGTGCTTTGGTTTATTTAACTTTGCTCTAACTGATTAGGATACACTACTGCATGTCTACTCAGTGAAAAATGCTTTCAGAAGATAATCTCTTCATAAAGTATTGGAATTGAATCTTTTACTGCGGAATGTGTACTGTTAGGTCAGCGCATGAATCTAGACTCTTTATCGTAAATGATACAATGCTCAATTTATATTTTGAGTAAGCACATAAAATTTGTATTGACGCTATGCCTAGGTGCTACTGAGAAATGCTGTGTTGCATTGTGTGGAACTGATTCGAAAAGTCTGTTTGTTGGGTCTCCACACAATTCGAAAAGTCTGTTTGTTGGGTCACTGTATAAGCTTTCAACTCATGAAGCTCATTAGTTCAAACTTGCTCATGAGAATGTAGAAAAATCATCGACAGATTATAATGTTTTTTTTCTTTTGCAAGTATAAAGATTAAAGATGGTTGATACATTGAATATGCATGATTTTGATGTTGACATGATGTTTTTCCTCCCCCCCTCTTCTTTTCATTTCTGTAATAGCATACAAAGTTTTCAATAACTGAATGTAGGGTAAATAAAACTGACCATATGGCATTCTACCGAAGTTAAAGGCCTGCCATAATCACGTAGAGTCACCTTACACGTAGAGAAACAACAGAACTTTAAGATTACTTACACTTCTAATTATTAAGGAATGCTTGCACCTGGTCACATCAAAGAACGTTGAAATAATGCAAACATATACATTAACCCAAACCGATCCAATTAGATAAAGAATGTTCTTTCAAGCATTGTGCCTAAAACTCATATAGAAGAGCGATATGGAGGCATCACAGGAACTTGTTGAGACATAAAGGATATAAAGAAAAGCTGATTCCTATTTTGAAGGTGATTGCAGTACATCGGGTTTTATTGTAAAGCAATGTATACAAACCGTCTTTGATCAATCCACGTGATCCATCTTAAACTGTTTATATGCTTGCATTACATGTCCTGCAGAAATTGAAATAACATCACTCGGTGCAATCGTTTCATAAAAATCACTTTGATTATTATCTTTATGCGAGCAATTTGGAGCGTGTCAAGAATCTTTTTGCCCAAAGGCAGATATCAGCTGCAATTGCGAGTCCTTTTAGTAAACCTATGAACTGAGACTTAGGTGTACTATGAATGTGGTTGTACAAACAGTTGCATAAAGACCGATCAGATTTGATTCTATGACTTTATCGTGAATGAAACATTGAATGCGTTAGGAAGTGAGTGTAAACCTCACACAAATATCTTGTATATGGACCTTAGCTCATGGATCACTTGAACTCTTAACATCTGAACTTACAAGTTAGGAAAGCACGGTATATTCCTGTGAAAGGAGATCTTTCGGTCTAAGCCTTTGTGTTCGCCAAATGAATGTTTCTTCTTTCTAGTAAAATTTCATAGTCTAACCGTTCGAGTTTTAAGCCTTGATCCAAGTTTAAGTAACCAACCTTGGATACCAATTTGTACCCTCCTTTCCACGAACATTGACGACACCGCCCTCTTCTCTCTCTTCTGCCACCCGCCCTCTTCTCTCTCTTCTGCCATTTCCCCCAACCCACACATACCCACACATACACACACACTCACACTACCACACACACCCTCAAGCACACACACACACCCCGTCTCACACACACCCATATACACACACTCCTTCACACTCTCCCACACAATCACACACATGCGTCCCCATACATACGCACAACCACACATACACACACCTACATATTCTCACTCACATACACACACACACACCCACACATATACACACATACACACCCACACACATACACACACCCCGCACCCTCACACCGCACACATAAAACCAGGAGCTCTTTGACACCAATGTCAGGGAATTGCATGGTATCTTTGAAGCTTTATCACATGGTGGATTGAGCTTGGAGCCGAAAGCTTTTCAGGGACAAGGTTCACATCTTGCTCAGGTTGCCAAACTTATGGCTTTGTTCAATCTTGTTGGGGCTCCGCGTAAGAGGCTTCCAATAATACCAGAGGCAGAAGCTCATCAGAGACTTTTATTGGAGCACAATCTTTCTATTCCAAGTCGGATTGAGGCCCCCTCCTCCTGGTGCTGGCTTGAAAGAGAGGCTTTCACTACGTGAACCTTTACCCAGTGGACAGGGCACTTCATGTTGAATTACCGGGATTAAATCAATGCGAATCTTAGATGGCAGGTGCAAAGGTAAAAAGTAATTGTTAGAAAGTGGAAGCGGAGAAAAGATTTTTGCCATCAACCATTCATCATGACGACCTATTTTTGTGGATCTAATTCAAATCAAGTGGAATATTTGACCTACCCCCCAATTTTGGGTGATTAATCGGCGCGTGATCAGTGGACGTGAAGATTCGGCAAGGCTCTCTTGAGGCCTATAAAAGCAATGGATTTTTGCTCATTGGGGTACAACAACTTTTAGAGGTACGGAGGTTCGTGTATACGTGCAGAAGTCCTCTCTTGCACTTGGTGGTTTCAAGCCTATTGTAGGAGCTACTCTGTAGTGTGTATACAGAGGGTGGGCTACTCAGTGGAGGGCTATGAGCACTATAGTGTAAGAGAGTAGCTTGGATCTATTTTCGTTCTGTGAGTTAGTGTGTTGATTAACCTTTATTCTCTTGAGAAATTCTCCCATTTGTATTGTTTTGAGTTAGCCTGCATATCAGTGGCCCCTTATGTTGATGAGAAGAATCTGTTGTACTGGAGTGAATTACTTTTAGGGTGGCTTGTTAGCCCTAAGCTTGTGGCTTGTTAGACCTAAGTTTACACTTGTGAGCATCATTCATCATTTGCCCAACTTTGTAATCATCTGATTTGAATCAAGCAGAGTACGGTCTTCCTTGGTCATTGGCTGTCCATATTTTCTGAAGTATTTACCACTCTGTGCAATCCATGTTATCTACCTGCTCACAGAAATGTTAAAGGGTATACTTCCCTAAAGAGAACCCCCCTTGAGTAGGCGACGTACTGGACTTGTTTAATCTTCATTCTCTACTTTTGTTAAAAGCGGATACCCCAGTACTTCCTCTACAATACATACACACACGCATATGCATACATACATACACACATGCATACAAACACATATACATACACACACATATGCATACACACACATACATACACACATATGTGTACACACATATACATACACATATGCACACATACACTCACATGCATACATACACACACATAAGAGACACACATATGCATACACACATACACTCACATACACACATACATACACACAATTTTTCACCCATACACACATAGACACACACATATACACACACACACACACTCACGTGCACACATACATGCACACATATACACATACACACATATTCATACACACACTTTTCCACACATGCACACATATATACCTACACACATAGACACACACACACACACACACTTACATGCATACATACACACTCATGCATATGCATGCATACATACACACATATAGATACACACATTTACATACACACACATATACATACACACATTTACATACACACACATATACATACACACATGCATATGCATATATACATACACATGCATACACACACATATACATACATACATACATGCACACACATATACATACATGAATACATACACATATGCACACACATACGCTTACATGCATATATACACACACAAAAGAGACACATGTATAAACACACATAGACAAACATACACATAGACACACATGTACATGCACACATATACACATACACAAACATATACGTACATACACATACACACACACACATAGTAACATACACATATATATACACATGCATACACACATACACATACATATACACATACATATACACATACACATACACATATA
Source organism: Ceratopteris richardii (assembly GCA_020310875.1). NCBI lineage: Eukaryota > Viridiplantae > Streptophyta > Polypodiopsida > Polypodiales > Pteridaceae > Ceratopteris > Ceratopteris richardii. The sequence goes on along the minus strand of CM035429.1, from coordinate 135,271,143 downwards.
CATACACATACACATACACATACACATACACATACACATACACATACACATACACATACACATACACATCCACATGCACATGCACATGCACATGCACATGCACATGCACATGCACATGCACATGCACATGCACATGCACATGCACATGCACATGCACATGCACATGCACATGCACATGCACATGCACATGCACATGCACATGCACATGCACATGCACATGCACATGCACATGCACATACACATCCACATACACATACACATACACATACACATACACATACACATACACATACACATACACATACACATACACATATTAATTAAATATGAAAAGAGCTAGGTTTTTTGAAATAAAACAAATATATATAATTAAATATATAAGAAAAAGGTTTTATATTTAATATTTATTATATATATACTCAATATATATATATATATATATATTAGTATCTCAAAATAAATAATATTATATATAATTAAGCAGAAAAAAATAACATTTGAGGATGAAAATTTGGGTTTGAGGAATAATATTAGCATATATAATTAACTATTAGTATATATAATCAAATGTCCAAAACATTATGGTTTTAAGATTAAAAATTAGTATATTTAATTAAATAAATAAATAATTTTACTATAATATTATATATATAATTAAATATATAGGCTACTAGGGTTTAGACTATGTATAATTAAATGTATAAGAAATTAGAGTATTAAGATTAGAATTCACATATATAATTAGAAATATAAAGAACTAGGGTTCTATGATGAATATTAATATACATAATTAAATATGAAAAGAGCTAGTGTGTTTGAATTAAAATAAATATATATAATTAAATATTAAAAAATAGTGTTTTAGGTTTAATATTAATATATATAATCAAATATATATATAAATTAGGATTTCATGTTAAATACTATTATATATAATTAAGTAAAAAAAGTATTAAAAACTAGTAGAAAAAATTAGGATTTGAGGATTAGAATCAGTATATATAATTAAATATTAATATATATAATAAAACGTACAAAATATTACAGTCTTAGGATGAAAAAATAGTATATTTAATTGAGGTAATAAATAGTTTTGATCTAGGATTAACATAAGTATATATAATTAAATATATAAATTACTAGGGTTTTAGAATTTGTAGTACTATATATAATTAAATATATAAAACATTAGGGTTTTAAGATTAAAATTAGTATATATAATTAGATATATATATATATATATAACTATCATTAGTATACATAATTTAATATATTAATTAGGGTTTTAGGAAGAAAATTAGTACCTATAATCAAATAAAAAAATTAGGTTTTTAGGATTAAAGTTAGTATATATAATTAAATGTATAAAAAATTAAATGTCCTAACACCTCCACATGGTATTAGATGGCATCTTTGGATCTGGAAGAGAGAATGGCATGTTCTTGCACTCGATGCAAGTATTAAATATTTCAAAAATGATGGATTTGTACTACATATGTCTGAGAATATAGATCCTTTGATGGAGATTGACTACAAAACCTATGCTTTCATTCACATGGTTTGGCTGGTGAGAAGATTGACCACACGATGTTTCACCGTCTACCTCTCGTGGGTAGAAGAGGACAAAATGGGAGGTAGAAGGACAAGGTACTACTAGCATGATAGAGAATGAACACATGGAAGAAATGCTCGAGGCATTTCATGACATGGATGAAGACCACGATGGTGGAGATGATGCCATGGGTTCGATGGATACAGCAAAATTTCCACGATCAAAATCTGACAAAGAACATCAAAACATGTGAAGACTAGCCAGTTTACCGCTTGACAATGGGGCAAAGATATCTCTTTTGTGTGTCACTCGTGATGCTCAATCTTCAATCCATTTACGGATGGTTAGATAATAGTGTCTCTCAATTGTTAAGGTAAAGTGGATTTGAAATAAACTTTCATTGTTGTATCAAAATAAGTTTAATTAATAATAATATTTTGTAATTTTTTATATCGTGCAGGCTTTTGAAAGATCAAGTTTTGCCAAATGGTAATGACATGCCTCCAACACGTGGAGATGCGAAGAAGCTTTTACAGTCGTGGATATGGACTACACAAAGATTCATGCCTGTCCGAATGATTGCATTCTCTTTTGCAATGAGTATGAGCACCTACACATATGTCCTAAGTGTGGAGTGAAAAGGTTTAGAGAAGAACTTGTGGGAAAAGTAGTCCCCGCAAAGGTTCTTCACCACTTTCCTATCATCCCAAGAATTAAGAGCATGTTCAGGTGCAAATCCATAGCTCAGTTTATGTCATGGTATGCGAAGATTATATCTATAGATGGTGTAATGCAAGTACCTGCTCACTTTGATGCTTGGAAACACATAGATAGTAAGTGGCCAGTTTGCGAGAGAGGCTCAAAATATACATCTAGGCATAGCTATGGATGGTGTAAATCCATTTGGTTTATGCAGCTCCTCATGGAGCAATGGCCTGTATGTTTGTTCAACTATAACATCCCACCATGGATGGCCACAAAAAAGGGCTATTTATTATTATCTCTCATTGTACCAAGTAAGTATAAGGTAAAAAACATGGATATGTACCTTGGAGTGCTTGTGGAAGAGCTGCACACTTTATGGAATGGGATTACTATCCGTGACATGTTCATTCTTTAACAAGATGGGACATGTGAGTGCAAGGCATACTTATGTGGACGATACATGATTGGCCCAACTATGGTAAATGTTCATGTTTATCGATTTCAAGTTACAATGTCTATCCCCTATGCGGATCACGACTTGAAGCATGCTACTCCAAAGAACTTTGGAAAACTATCTACCAAGGACATCATAGATATCTGCCTAATGGACATGTCTTACATGAAGGACAAATTGGCTAAGAAGCACAACAACAAATGAAAGCAAGCAATTGAAAGTAGCTGTGGGATGTTGGAGCATCACTCGCTGGCATGAAATATCAATCTTTCATGATCTCCCTTATTCGAGTGAGTTATTGATCAATCACTTGGTGGATCCAATGCATATTTTCAAGAATGTGGGAGAGATGCTCTGGAAGACATTACCATAAAGAAGGAAAGCAAAGTGCAAAGGCATGACTTGGAAGAGCAAGATCGTATGCAAGAGTTGTGGGCAATTACCAAGCCGAATGAAATAGCATCGCTACCAAGAGCTCCTTGGGTGCTCTGCAAGATGGAATAGCAACAAGTGAAGAAGGTGATTTCAGAGTTTTGGACACCTACTCAGTTCATGAGGTGTTTAAAGACTTCCTTCACATGGAACAACAATCTAGGAGGGCTCAAGTCTCATGATTGGCACAAGTTTTTGTAGTTTGTGCTCTCTATAGCTATGAGAGATTCTCTTTTGGAGGATGTGCAAAGAACCATTTATAAAATCAATTCCTTGGTATGATGGATCTCATCTAAAGAGATAAGGAGAGATAGCATAGGCTTGTTGTGGTGTGTACCTGCATGAAAAGTAACGTCGAATTCCATGACTTTTAAGAAAGTTGCTGAGCTCATTTGACATGTATTCACCTCCTCCATCAGATCTGAATATCTGAATATACTTTCTTTTTTGCTTTTCCACCATAGCCTTAAAATTTTGGAACAGATTGAACACCTCACTCTTCTCTTTCGTGAAATATACCCATACTTTTCATGTATGGTCATCAGTGAAAGTAACATAAAACTTGCAACCACCCATAGAAGTGGTCTTTGCAAGACCCCAAACATCTATATGTACTATTTCTAGTACATTCTCACTAACATGCTTGTCATGCGGAAATGATGCTCTTGACTATTTACCAAATTGACATGCTATACATACTTTTGCATCTCTACAACCTTGAAATTGGGTAGTCCATTGATAATCTCCTTTGACTGCATCAATTTCACCCTTTGCAAACTTGCATGTCCAATTCGTTTGTGCCAGATCTCTATATCAACAATAACTCTTGCACCTTTTGCAAACATGACTGCATTCATTTTAGGGATTTTCACATTTAAGGTGAACATCCTACCCACTTTGTTTCCTTTGGCAATCAATCTTCCATCATGTTTGTACTCTTCTACATATAACCCATTATCATTGAACCTGAGTTGTAATCCTTGGTCAACCATTTGTCCAATAGAAATTAGATTCTTTGTTATACTTGGAACATGCAACACATCAACAAGATGTTTTGCCTTCCCATCCTCCATAGACAGTGCTATGTTTCCTATATGCTTGATAGGGTCTGATGTGTTATCACCTGTTTCAATATATCCAAGAACTGACAATTTTTGCAAACTACTAAACCATTCCACATGACTGGTCATGTGATTTGAAGCACTTGAATCAACATACCAGACATTACCGTTCAATTTTGAAACATCAGCAGACATCATATTCATCATATGATGTTGAACCATGCACAACTTCTTAGAATCATCTGCACTTGTGGATGCAGAGTTGTTTTGTTGCCTTCTGTTACTTTGATTATTCAACCTACAATCATGTTCAAAATGTGCAGGTTTACCACAATTCAAACATCCTTCACGGTCATTACCTGAATCATTTCTTTGGAAATTTTTGTGGCCTCTTTGGCTTCCCGTGCCTCGAAATTGTCGTCTACCTCCTCCATGATTTTGATGTTGACCTTGATCTTGATTATTGTTTCCTCTTCTATTTTCGAAACCTCTACCTCTCCCAGAGTAGAATAGCTACTCAGAACTAGATTTTCCTTAGTATTTTGAGTCCTCACCAAGATTCTTTTCTTCAATAATCAACATGAATACCAGATCAACAAAATTTGGAATATTTTCCCTAGTTTCTATAGAAGTTTTGAACTGGTTAGATGCAGTTTCTAAACCACAAAGGCACACTTCCACCTTATCATCATCATCATCATCATCATCTACATTCATGCCAATAGATGCAAGTAACTCACATATGCTTTTGATTTTCAAGGTGTAGTCACTTATCGACATGCCCTTTTTCTCTAGTGTATGCAGCTTGTTCTTGAGTTGCAATTTTCATGCCTTTGTATTGGTCTCATACAATGTGACCAAACTGTTCCAAGCCTCTTTTAGAGTCTTGGCATCCTGTATGTGCCCAATCATGCTATCTTGTATGCTAACAGATAGCCAATATATTACTTTTTGTGCTCCTTGATTCCATTCTTCATATGCTCTTAACTGGTTTGCAATTCAATTCCTCTCTGGTAACTACGAAGTGTTTTCTTTCGCTCCTTCAATGTACTTCCAATAACCTTTTCCCATTAAGAAATTCATCATTCAAGATCTCCAAGCATGGAAGCTATTCTTGTCTAGCTTATTGCTTATAAGCTGACTCATTTCATCTACATTTGCCATTTTTGCAGCAATTCACAACACTACAAGGACACTACAAACAATACTTCTGCTTGAACACTATCGCTCTTTGATGTGATAGTTCCATCTCACATAAATGTAGTTTTCATGTATCAACATACACGAAATAACTTGAAATTTTGGATATAGAATATATGAGTGTTGTCAAACAGGATGCAAGTTACAATTTTACAAACTGATGTGGCTTTTCTACGGGCCCCATGTTGGGGGCTCAGAACGAAGATTGATATGGCTCTGAAACTGAAATTTGACAAAAATGAGTGATCCTAAAGGGATAACTCATGAAAATATTTTGAGGCCTTCTACCTTCACACCAATTTTTGTAGCAATCTGAGGTCATTTGTGAAGCATGCTTTCTCCACACATTCTCGTGTACTCTTCATTGTCGGCCTTCTCCATAAGCTCTCTACAGCCACACTGGCTCTAATACCATGTCACGAGAAAGGAGATAAGGAAGAGAGCTCTCACACACACTCTCACAACCAAAGAGAAGCACACACATAGATTGAGGCGAGGAAGGATGATCTTCTTCTTCTTCTTCTTCTTCTATTACATAAAAGGAATCTACAATAATGACCTACAACAACAATACAACAAGTGCAATATATAAAGAACAATACATAAGGAAAATCCTAATGTTTGTGAATGAGTGAGCTGGCAAGAAACAAAGGTTCCATCACTCTCGGTAGATAAATCTAGTAAATCTAAATGAAGCATCCTTGACATATACCGACATGACTAGTAAACATGTTAGAGAAATGAAAAAGTGATATGTGTCATCTTGGATCATCACATGTTGAGCTTGATATCTCAATTAAAATGATGAAACTTTGTAGATATATAACAAAAACTTCACTCTAAATATATAAAGTTAAAGTGCATCAAATGGTTGAGTACACATAGAGAAATCACTCCTATGAAATCATTAAAATGATGAAGATGAAGATAGAGAACAATAGATAGAGATGATCTTGAAGAATTTAATCAAATTATGTATGCTAATGAACATATGAAAAGGGAAGTGTAGTGGACTACTCATACATATGTTGAGCTCAAGGTATGCTCAACGGTGAGGCTCAAAGTCTCTTAGAAATGGCACTCTTGCCCTGTGACTAAATCACCTCTATTTATACTCTCTTCTTGAGTTTGAATTTTGAATTTCCCTCACCTAAAAGTGTTCCTACACTTTAGGGGTGATTGAAAGGATTCTTCCTACCATATAAGTCGTGAGTTTTAGCTCCCTAAATTCATAAGATTCCATTTTCTCTTCACTTTTACATTTTATCCATGGTGAATGCAACTAAATGTATAAGTAGGTGTTCATAGTGATCCTCTATGTGAGGTACATAAACCAAGGTGTAGTCCTAAGATAATAGCCAAGCATTTAGGATTGCTATTTGCACCAGCACACATTGGGAGCACAGAGGTGGGCAACACCATCATTCTAATTTCATTACGCTTGGAAATTAGAGATTTTGAGTTCTCTATCTCTTAGTCTATGTCTATCTTTATTTGCATTTTTCTCTCAACTCTGTCTATTGGTCTATTATGTTATGCTATTATTTTCTTACATAGTATAAGAGCGCAGGAAGCTCTAAGTGGTGCAGATGCAAAAATGGAGAGGTTGGAGAGGTTTCAATCACAAAAGAGACAAGATGTCAAGTGGTATGTCATCATCTACAACTCGGAATCATGGTGGTTTGTCAACAAGAGTAGGTGGAGCACAAAAAGGAGTAACAATGATGTCCGTCATCCCAACATTGTGGATACAACCAACCTTCACGAAAGGTAAGCTTGATGGTAGGAACTACATCTTGTGGAAGTTTAAAACCACTTCTATCCTTGATTCATATGAGCTTTTGGAGATTGTTCTTGGGACTGATCATGAGCCCGAAACACCTGATCTAAATAATCCTAGTCGAATGATTCCTCTTGATGATGATCTTCTATGTGCTTGGAAACATAGAAATGTAGATGCACTATGTGCTCTAGTTACAAGTACTACTGATAGGGCTCTGACTCTCATTCAGCATACTACCAAGGCAAGTGAAGCATGGAACATATTGAGAAATCAATATGAAATTCGTAATCCAACAGGGATTCAAAACTTGGAGAATCAGCTAGTAGTAGAAAGGTTTGTTGATGGGGAGATTGCGGAGGTGTTTATCATTCACATAAAGAATCTATGAGATCAAATGGTAGGAGCAGGTGTATAAAAGTCAAGTGAAGAGCTCGCTCGACATTGTCTTCGACTCTACCCACATAAGCTTGATGGTTTCATAATTGCTCTTAATACTCAAGTTAGACCTCAACCACTAATTTTTGAAGAATTTAGTACCTTAGTCATGGAGGAGGAGCCGTAGCTCAAGGCAAGGAGTGGTGGCAGCAAAGGAGATGCTGCATTCACAAAAATGCCAAAGGAGGCAAAACGAACTCTTCAAAAGATGGAGACAAAAAGAAGAACAAAAAAAAGAAGTTCAAGGGAGAGTGTTTCCACCGCAAGAAGAAAGGACACAAAATCCAAGAATATCACATCAAGAAGGCAAAAGAGAAGAATGGCTCTTCAAAAGGTGGCAAGGGCAACGAGTCTTCCAACATAGCAAAAACAAATCTTGATTTATTTGTTATGATAGAGGAGGTATGCTCTTGAGATGAAGATTCAAGAACAGATGACTCATGGGTGTTGGGCAGTGGTGCATTGCATCACATGACAAGCAGAAAAGACATTTATAGTTCCTTATAGCCTCTAAAGGAACCCATCACGATAAGGGTAGGCAACAATGCAAGCTATCCTATAGAGGGTGAATATACAATTTCTTTCATTAACTCTAATGGGGATGTTAGAAAGCTTTTAAATGTGTTGTATATTCCACAAATCAAACAAAATCTACTTTCAATAGCTTCTATAAGTGATCAAGGTCATCAAGTATCTTTCAGTAAAACAGGAGCTAAGATTATGGATAATCACAACAACCTTGTTGGGACTGGTGTAAGGAGGAACAATGTGTATGAGTTGTGTGCTCTTATAGACACTACAACTGTGGGCACAAAGTAAGCTATGGCATGAGAGATTTGACCACATTGGATACCCTATAGTAAAGGACATGCATTGCAAGGGTATGGTTGCAATCCTACCATCGATTGCAAAAATAAAGGAACCATTTGAAGCTTGCATGATGGGCAAGTCACAGAGGAAGGCACTTCCACAAGAAAGCAAGGATAGGGCAAGTTATCCTCTAGAGTGGGTGCATGCTGAATTGTGCAAAAAAATGCCTACACAGGCCTTGGGTAGATCTTCCTACTTCATGTTACTTGTCGATGACTATAGCAGGAGGATGTGGGTGTACTTCCTTCAAAATAAGGCTCAAGCTTTTGGTAAGTTTAAAGAATGGCTTCAGCTTGTTGAAACTGAAATATGGAAGAAGATGAAGAAATTTAGGAGAGACGGTGGAGGTGAGTTTACATCAACAAAGTTTGAAGCTTTCTGCAAGAGTAAGGGAATCAAGCATCAACTCATAGTGGCACATAGCCCTCAACATAATTAACCATCAACAATGGCGATCTAGATAGACTCTAGATGAAGGGCTTACTTGTGTGGAAAAATGCCTACATAGGCATTGGTCAGATCTTCCTACTTCAGGTTACTTATTGATGACTATAGCAGGAAGATGTGGGTGTAATTCCTTCGCAATAAGGCTCAAGCTTTTGGTAAGTTGAAAGAATGGCTTTAGCTTGTTGAAACTAAAACAAGGAAGAAGATGAAGAAATTCAGGACAGACGGTGGAGGTGGGTTCACATCAATAGAGTTTGAAAATTTATGTAAGAGTAAGAGAATCAAACCATCAACTCACAGTGGCACATAGTCCTCAATAGAACAATGTGGCAAAACGTCAAAATCAAACCATCATGGAGATGGCAAGACGCATGTTCAAGGGAAAGGGTTTACCAAATCAATTTTGGGCAGAGGCTGTCAATACTCCTGTCTACATCTTGAATCAAAGCTACACCAAGGCACTTGATGGAAAGAATCCACAAGAAGCCTACACTGGTAAAAACCCTTTTGTTTCCCATTTCAAAGTATTTAGAAGTGCATGTTATGTACATGTTCTAGATAGGGAGAGTAACAAGCTTCAACCAAAAAGCATCAAATGTATCTTCCTAGGGTACAACAAAGATAAGAAGGCATATAAGCTTTATGACCCTAAGGCTAAGAAGATCATGATGAGTTGTGATGTGGTGTTTAAGGAGGAGCAACCACATGTAGTGGAGGAGGAAAATAGAGCTTCCACTTTGTTGGGGGATTCTTGTGCAGAAAGGGACTTGAGTGTTTGTAGGAGAAGGAAGAAGGATAAGAAGAGAAATACAGGCATCACAAACTTCTGTGGATTGATTATAAAGAGAAAAGGACAATGATGATGTATAGCACAAAGCCAAATGCTCTCTATGTGTAATGCATAATCCCAAAGAGTACACAATCAAACAAGGTTACAAAATACCCAAGGTTCTTTCTGTCGGCGACCTCTGCACTAGACTTCCACCTTTTCTAAGAGCTTGCACTTGTGCACACCTTGCACTCAAGCTTCCAATAGGGGAGGAGGGATGAACACCTTCTATCGATGCACACATAGCTTCAATGGGGCCTTGTGAACCTTGCTTGCCTTGCTTAGCACTCCTCTGCACACACCTAAGTCACACTTCTTGCACACCTTGCACTTACTTCTCTGTGTCGTACAGTCATTGAATGTCTCTTACTCTTCTCTCTCCTTAGTGTAGACTATGCTCACCTTGCTTAGTCTAACCAAGAATAATGCATGCCTTGAGTTGAGTGTTGGTTCACGTACGCACGCTCCTAATTGGTAGAGTATCTTGGTGCTCATTTTGATGTCCCAAGATTGTCTCCCAATGTGTAAAGCCAAAGGCTCCCTGTTTTGTCCTGTAGTGACTTTAGGGTTAAAAAAAACTTTTAAATGGGGGGCCATACTTACACTTTTGCGTGTCGCTTCCACTTCACATACCTTCACCTTTTCCCTTCAATTCTTCAAATGTGTACCTAAGGGAGGATTCACCTGAACCTTCCAAACACTTTAAAAACCCTTTGAACCTTAGAGAAATTACAGAAAGACAATCTGCAACCTGCATCCAACTTTCTACAAAAATAACCATTGTGAACAAATTGATTGTCCACTGCTTGTGCACCTTGACAACTGAACTTTGAACACTTTGACCTTGATCGTCTTGACTTTGATCTTGATCATGTTGACTTTGACCAATTTGACTTTGACCTTTTGACTTTGATCATTATGAATTTGACCAATATGACTTGGATGGGCTCAACACACTTTATCATCAAGCAAAGGGGCAATACACTATGAACCTGGCCCAACAACTATACCTTCTACACAAGATAAGGAAGCATCATCTTTAGATGATGAGTCTAAAAGTCACCAACCTATCATCACCCAAGTGGAAAAGCCATTGCCACGTTGGGTGAGGCAGCTCTATGATTCCACAAACCCCATCCCACAGTCACTAGAATAGATTGCAGATGGACTGAGGTGGTCACAAAGAATAGAGGAACAGAGACAAGAAGTCGCTTATATTGTAAACACAGCCTTGATGGTTGATCTCATTCAAGAATAAGCAAAGGAATCAACCAATGTGGAAGAGGCACTCCACGATCCGAATTGGAGACTGCCATGCAAATAGAATACAACAATATCATGAAGAATGGAAGTTGGGAGCTAGTGGATTAACCCTGCAAGCATAAAGTCATTGGCACCAATTGGGTCTGGAAAGTAAAGTACAAGGCTGATGGTACTCTAGAAAAGTACAAAGAAAGACTTGTTGCACAAGGCTACTCACAAGTTGAAGGCATTGACTTTTGTGAATCATTTGCACCAACTGCAAGGATGACTACTATTCGAGTAGTACTAGCTATGGCTACACATAAACATTGGCCAATCTATCACATGGATGTCAAATCTGCATTCTTGAATGGAGACATCAAAGAGGAGGTACATGTGTCTCAACCACCTCCCCATTCAGAGAACAAGGTATGTAATCTAAAGAAGGCATTATGTGGCCTAAAACAAGCCCCTAGAGCATGGTACCAATGGATAAATAAGTATATCTTAGATCTAGATTTCAAAAGATATGCTTTTGATGCTAAGTTTTATATTATAAAGGGAGGATGGAAGATAATTGTGCTTGTACTCTATAAAGATGACCTTGTGATTACAAGAAATGATGATGCTCTTCTTCATATATGCTCTAAGTTTAGAATTTGAAATGATAGACTTGGGCTTGATGCATTATTGCTCACGCCTTGAAGTTTGGCAAGAACTAGAGAAGATTTTCATCTCTCAACAAAAGTATGTAAATAAGATATGACGTGGAGGATTGCAAGGAAATTTATACACCTATGGAGGTCAACACAAAATTATCTATTGAAGATACGTCACCTCCAATGGATATTGGAAGAAGATACAAGAAACTAGTTGGAAGTCTCATCTACTTGTGCAATAGTAGACCAAATATCTCTTATGCTATTGGAGTAGTAAGCATGTTCTCTAATAAGCCTTGCCAAACTCCTTGGAAGGCAAGCATGCAGATACTCAGGCATGTGAAAGGAACCACTAGTTATGGCATTCTTTATGAATAAGGATCATCTCTGGTCGGATACTATGACTTAGATTGGGCAAGAGATATTGATACCAAAAAATCAGTTTTTGGATATTGCTTTTCTTTAGGATCAAGGATTTTCTCTTGGATCAGTAAGAAGCAACCCACTCTAGCATTATCTTCTACTAAAGTTGAGTACAAAGCTGCATGTGTTGTACCATGTGAAGTAGTATGGTTGAGGAGGATCCTATGTCACATAGAAATCCAAGGACAGGAGGCTACAAAGTTGAAGTGTGACAGCCAAAGTTGCATGGACATCGCCAAGAATCCTGTTTTCCATGCACGTACCAAGCACATAGAATTCAATATCATTATGTGTGCGAGTCAATTGAGGATGGGGTCGTGGAGATAAGCTATTGTCCAATTGAAGAAAATGGAGTAGACACCTTCACCAAGGCTCTTGGGAGAGAGCAACTTCTTTGACACTTTCCAAAGCTTTGGATAGGACCAAGGAGGTAGTTCATCATAGGGTGGAGAGGGGGGTGTTAGATATGCTCAATAATCCACCCTCAACTGACCACAAATGATCCATGGTGCTCTAAGTTGTAAGATCCCCATTATGAGAAGAAGCCACTCTGAGAGCTCAGACATTTGTGGAAGCCTAACTTCTAAGCTAGGTGAGGTCTATGTGTGACCATTGATGGTTATAGATGATCCTTGTGAGCCTAGCCATCAGGTTAGGTAGGGTGTAAACTTCCGGGCCATTGGGTTGCCATTCAAGGTGAAAATAAAGTCCCTATGGCATCACACGATTTCCCCATAGAAACTTAATGGGGGGAGTGTAGAGGGGGGTTTGGCCCCTTTTGTGGGGTCTGGGGAGCCTATCCCCTTGGCCCATAGGGCTGAGACAATAAGACTTCTAGTTGTGGAGATATTGCCACATTGTATATTTCTCCAACTATTGTGTATCTCCCAACTATGTTTATCTATATTGACTCCTCTTGTAAAAGTTATATAAGCATGCCCAGGTTGAGCTTTACATAGCATTGCACACAAGTAATCCCTTCATCTAGAGTCTATCTAGATCGCCATCTAAGCTCCTCATTGGGGGCACATGGATGGACATCACCATCATTGTAACTGAATTACTCTTGGCAATCTAAGAATTTGACTCCTCTATCTTTTAGTCTATGTCTATCTTTGTTTGGATTTTTCTCTCAACTCTATCTACTGGTTTTCAACGACAAAAGAGAGAAGATGTCAAACGGTATGCCATCATCTACAACTAGGAATCAAGGTGGTTTTTCAACAAGAGTAGGTGGAGCAGGAATAGGAGCATCAATGATGCTGGTCATCCCAACATTGCAGATACGACCACCAGCCTTCATGGAAGGTGAACTTGATGGCATGAACTACACCCTATGGAATTTTAAAATCACATCTATCCTTGATTCATATGAGCTTATGGAGACTATTCTTTGGACTGATTATGAGCCCAGAGTAACACGTGATTTGAATGATCTTAGTCGAATGATTCCTCTTGATGGTGATCTTCTATGTGCTTGGAAACGTAGAAATGCAGATGCACTATGTGCTATAGTTACAAGTATTATTGATAGGGTTTTGACTCTTATTCGGCATACTACTTAGGCATGTGAAGCATGGAACATATTGAGAAATCAATATGAAACTCGTAATTAGACACAGATTCAAAACTTGGAGAATCAGCTAACAACATAAAGGTTTGTTGATGTGGAGACTGCAGAGATGTTTATCACTCACATAAAGAATCTACGAGATCAAATGGCAAGAGCAACTGTACAAAAGTCAAGTGAAGAGCTAGCTTGGTGTTGTCTTCTGATCCGTCCACCTAAGTTTGATGGTTTGGTAACTACTCTTAATACTCAAGTAAGACTTCAGCCACTAAAATTTGAAGAATTCAATGCCTTACTCATGGAGGAGGAGTTGGAGCTTAAGGCAAGGAATGGTGATAGCAAAGGAGATGTTGTATTCATAGAAAATGCCAAAGGAGGCAAAGTGAATTCTTCAAAAGATGGAAACAAAAAGAAGAATGACAAAAAGAAGTTCAAGGGACCGCATAGGTGGACAACACCATCGTTGTAATTGCATTATGCTTGGCAATCTGAGAATTTGAAATCTCTATCTCTCAGTCTGCATCTATCTTTGTCTGCATTTTTCTCTCAAATCTATCTACTATTCTATTCTATTGTGATGTTATTTTCCTACATAAACAACCCGTTAAAGAGATTGAAGTGAGAAGAGTGGTGTTTGAGGATACTAGTCCTCTAGTTAGCATGCATAATTTTGCTGCACATAGGGATGTTCAAGAGAATGTCCAATCCAATCAGTCTGGAAATATTCCTATTCAACAACCATTGAGATGCTTTGATGTGTCTCACATCCACGTGATAGATATGTTCTAGGTTTGGATTTTGTTGTGCTAACAAATGTTGGTGAGCCTTCTTGCTATAAAGAGGTGATGCGGACAAAGGATCATGTCAAGTGGGAGCATGCCATGAAGAGTGAGTTGGATTGTTTTCACAAGAATGGTATTTGAGATTCAGTACCTTTGCCAAAGGTTAGGAAAGATTTGCCATGTAAATGGTTATATAAGTTGAAATTCACATAAGAAAGTGCTTCTCCAAAGTATAAAGCATGACTTTTTGCAAAGGCTTTTAAGCAACAACATGGTGTTGATTTTGAGGAAATCTTCTCTCCAATGGTCAAGATGACTACCCTAGATTTGTTGCAATGGATGACTTAGAGCTAGTCCAAATGGATGTGAAAACTACTTTCTTGCATGGAGATCTTATAGACAAGATCTATATGGACCAACTAGAGGTTTATGTAGTTCCTAGCAAAGAAAATCTAGTTTGTAAGCTAAAGATGAGCTTATATGGACTTAAATAGTCCCCTAGACAATGGTACCAAAAATTTGATGTTCTTACGAAGTTTCAAGGCTATTCTCAAAGCAAGGAGGATCATTGTCTCTACACAAAGAGATGCTCCAATGGAAGCTTGATATGCTTGAGCTTTATCTCGATGATATTTTGATTGTTGGGAAGTCCTCTTATGGCTTGTCAGTTATCATAAAGAAGTTTAGTCAGACATTTTATCTAAAGGATTTGGGGGATGCCAAACCTATTCTTGGCAAGCACATTACTTGTGATAAGAGTAAAAGATGCATATAATTGTCTCAAATTGAGTACATCTCCAAAGTACTTCACAGATTCAATATGCATGGTGGAAAGGCATTGAATACACCTTTGCCCACATATGTGAAATCAAGCAAGGATGATTTCCATAAATCAGATGAGGAAAAGGAATTTATTGTTGGAGTTAGACGTCTACGAAAGCACGTGAATAGCACAAGGAAGAAGAAGAAGAAGCTTGGAGCACAACACACAATGCTAAATGTATTACCACTAGATTGTACAAAGATAAGTAACCTATTAGGGCTATAGGCATATATACAGGCCAAGGGAAAAAACCTCCTAAAGAGGAAAAAAAGTGCCCTGGCGGTCCTAGTGTGTTCACACATATCACTACCTAAATATATCAACAATTCTCCCCTGGAAGTGATGCAGTGAACAAGGAGCTGGCACTCATGTCTAAGGAAGTGCCAAACTGTGTGGAATCAATCCACAAAAGGAAGTAAGCACAAAGCTTTGTGAAAAGCTTCAAACTTCTCCCTAGGCAAAGGCTTCGTGAAAAGCTCTACAATGTTCTCCTGCGTGGGCACATATGCCAAGCTGATCTCTCCAGCAAAAAGCCTCTCCCTGACATAATGATAATGCACCTCAATGTGCTTAGTGCGAGCATGGAACACAAGGTTCCTTACAATTGCCAATGCATTCTGACTGTCAGTGAAGATGGTGGTGGCAGATGACTGACCAACACCTAAATCAGCCATAAGGTGTCTGAGCCACACACACTCAACAATCACTGTGAAAGTTAACCTATACTCAGCCTCACAACTAGAAGTGACCACAGTAGGCTGCTTCTTGCTTAGCCAAGATATGCCTGAGCTAACAAGCATGAAGCAAAGAACACTAGTGGACACATGAGTGTCATAGCACCCAACCCAGTCAGAGTCAAAAAAAGCATGTAAACCTAGCAATAGTGACCCCCCTTGGGATAAAACAATCCAAGTAGCCAGGTACCACTCAAGTAGTGAAAGATGTGCTTAACCATCCTCCAATGTTTGACACATGGGCAATGCATAAACCTACTCATCCGAGAGACAAAAAATTGAATATTTGACCGAGCAATGCATAAGTAAATCAAGCATCCAACAACCTGCTGATAGAGAACAACATCAAATGCATCTTCAACATCATGAAGACTCAACCAAAAATTTGTCTCCATAGGAGGCAATAGGTTTACAGTCTTCCACCATCAATGTGCATAAACTGAATGCCCAAATAATGATGCAAATGCCCCAAATCAGACATCTAAAATGAGGCATGCAAATCAACCTTAAAATCAACAATATGCTTGTCACGAGGACCAGTGAGCAGCATGTCATAAACGTACACAAGAATGATTAGAAGAACATCATTAGCACGCTTAACATATTAGGTGCTCTCAGTTGGACTGTTCCCAAAACCTTGTGCAATCAGATAGGCATGTATCTTTTCATACCAAGCACATGGTGCTTCCTTTAAACCATATAATGTCTTCTTTAACTTGCACACCTAGTTTTCATGTCCTTTTTGCACAAAGCCACGGGGCTGAAAAACATACAATTCGTCATGCAAGTCACCATTCAAAAATGTTTTTTTAATGTCCAACTGATGTACATTCCAACCATGATGAGCTGCAAGTGCATAGATGCTACGAACAGTAGTTATCTGGCGTGTACGTGCAAAGGTTTCATCAAAATCAATGCCTCTTTCTTGTGCATAACCCTTTGCAACAAGGCTAGCATTATACCTGTCAACTGTTCCATCAGGCTTACACTTTAACTTGTATACCCACTTAGTGCCAATGACCTTCTTGCCAGGAGGCAAGTCACATAAAGAGCAGGTACCATTTTTCCTGATAACATCATATTCAGATTGCATTGCAGCCATCCAATGTTCAGAATTTTGTGCTTCATCAAACGAAACAAGCTTAGTCTTATCATAGAGACTAGAGGCAGCCATAGCATAGCAATCTAATGCAAAAGAGGCACTATGAGAGCCTGAATGAGTATGGTATGACAGAGGTGCATCTAATTTGCTGTCACGCAAAGTTTGCACCAGCCATTTTGGCATAGTTTTTGCCTCCTAAATATCAACTCTCTCATCAACAAGTGTATCATGTAAATCTACACAAAAAATAGAATGATCTGCATCATCATGTGAAACTTATAAATGCTAAGAGGCTGCCTCATTAGGACCAGCACTACACTGTCCACCTATAAAAAGATGCAACAAAGTATCATACATGTCTTTGGAGCTAACAAATGTCTCCTTTGTACATGAAAGTAAAGGTTGAATAGCATCTTTCACAAGAACAACATCATGGCTAATTAAAATGCATTTAGTCTGTGGATGATACAGACGATAGCCTTTGCTTTCAGAACTATAACCAACAAAAATACATTTTACTGCTTTATCATCCAATTTCTTGTGATGTTGTTCAGGCACTAATGCATAGGAAAGACAACCAAAAACATGCATATGAGCAACAAATGGCTTGCGACCATGCCAAGCCTCACATGGAGTGATAGACTGCAGTGCTTTAGTGGGACACCTATTAAGTACATATGCTACACATAACAACTTCAAGCAAGAAACTATGTGGTAAAGCTTGACTCTTGACCATAAACCTCGTCATCTCCATGAGTGACCTGTTCTTCCATTCAACAACTTCATTCTATGGAGGTGTATACGACATTGTACACTCATGTTTTATCCCACGGTCAGCCAGGAATGCATTAAAGTCAGAAGACATATATTCCCCCCCTCGATCCAAATGGAGGGTGCCCATTTTACATGCTGACAAATTTTCAATCAAAACTAGAAACTGTTTGAAGCACATGAACACTTCAGACTTTGCCTTCAATGGATATATCCATGCATGCCTAGAAAAATCATCGATGAAAGTCACAAAGTAAAGATAGTTTCCAAAAGAGGGTGTCTGCATAGGACCACAGACATCACTGTGGAGAAGTTGCAATTTTTGAATAGCTCGAATTGAACCATCTTTTGGAAAGGAGGGACGTTGCAATTTGCCCAAAATACAACCTTCACAAACATGTTTACTGGGTGCCTCAAGTTTGGGCAAAGAGGACACCATTTCAGATTTTTGTAGGCATAGGAAACTAGCCAAATTTAGATGACCAAAGTGTGCATGCCAAAGCTTTGCATCTCACATAGCCTAAGAATCATGTACTACACATGCTGAATCATTTTTCATAGTCTATGAGCTTATACATCCCATGACATAAAATGCTAGAAGGAATAATAAATGTTGCCATTTGACAGATCATGAAGTGTACATCTATTATCAACAAATTTCACAACCAAACCAATCGTGGTTAAAGTTGAAACTGATAAGAGATTCTTCTTGATCCCTGACACAAATAAAGCATCTGACAAAGTGAAAGAACTACCATCACCAGTAGTCAGAATGATCTTACTAACTCCCATGATAGGATAAGAGGAGTTGTTGGCGCATGTGATAGTATTCCCTATAGGGGAAGGCTCAAGTGAAGTGAAGAAACTGCACTGTGAGGTAATATGTTTGGTTGTTCCACTATCAAAGTACCAAACATCTGAGTCTACTATAGACATACACTATTCAGGAGAAGATGGGTCAAAACTGCAAACAGTAGTAAACGCCCATTCTTCATTCTGCACAAGAATAGCATAATCTGTTTTTGGTGTAGAGACCTCTGCAACAACCATTCTGGCCCCTTTCTTCTTTTCTTCTTTAGCAGCCAGTTTTAGACAGCTCTTAAAGACATGATCATTTGCTTTATAGTATTTGCAAAACAATTTTTGCTTTTATGATTTCTTCTCATCTTTTTCTTCCTTTTTTGAATGTGCAACATTTGCAGATTTCTGCTTACTAGTAGATGAGCTCCATTTACCTTTGCCCTTCTGACTGGCCAAGAAATCTTGATCTGCAACACACATAATGGACCTGTTCTGCCTAGATTGATCTTCCTGCAACAAAACAGAGACTAAATCCTCAAATGTCAAGGCATTTGGATTGCCTTTCATCATCAAACGAAGAGTAGAAGCAAAACTCTGATATTAATTAGGAAGACCTTTCAGAATGGTCTGCATAGGTGAGCTATTTAGTATAACTTCATTAGCATAAATCAACTGTTCCTTCAAGTCTTTGATCTTTGTTAGAAAATTTTCCATAGAATCACCTTCATTCATATGCTCTCTCTCCAACTGTTTTCAGAGCTTAGCAACACGAGCTTCATCCTTAGCCTGGGACAATGTGGTAAGCATAGCCCAAGCATCCTTAGCTGTTTTGCAAGAGAGAATGTGAGGAATAATGGCATGTTTGATAGACAAGGCTATCAATGCATGTGCCTTAGCATTTTTGTCATCCCAACAAATTTGCTCTATATTAGGTGTAGCAAAAATCGTAGCACGATTAGGAATTTGAAGAATATCAACATCTTCAACACCATCTACATCAGCGTCAATACCTGTATTTGTAGGTGTAATAGGACATTTTTCAACACCCTGCACAATGTTCCATAGTCCTCTTGCAACCAATACATGTTGCATCATATAAGCCCACAATGGGTAATTGGTACCGTCCAACTTATCCTCAACAGCCAACATATGGAATACATCACTGCTTTCAGCCATGGCCACTGACTTAATGCCTTGATGAAAAAATGACTGTATCCAAAAAAGTTGGACAAAACTACCCTGATGAGTTCTGCTAGGCCTGTAGCAAACTTGGAGACATTTATATTGGTGAACCAAAACTTGTATATATCTTTGGCAAAAAAAGACAAAATAGCCTTCACAAGCACTCTGATAGTGTGTTCGAGGCTGAAACGAGCTCAGATTGTGATTTCAACACCATACAATGAAGTAGTTTTGATATCCTATTCACCTTGAGTATGCTCACCAAATTTCATGCAATTCTAAGACTATGACCGGAGGGGTGTCGACGATGTCCTAGATGAAGTGACAATCTGCTCTGATACCAATTGTTGGAGTTAGACGTTTGTGGAAGCACGCGAACAACACAAGGAAGAAGAAGAAGCTTGGAGCACAACACACAATACTGAATGTATTATGACCACAATTCCTTATCAGTCTATTGTTGGTTGTCTCTTGTATGCTATGGTAGCTAAGAGACTAGACATCGCATTTGTAGTGGGAGTTCTGAGCACACATATGTTTAATCCTGGCAAGAAGCATTGGGAAGCAGTCAAGATTATTTTGAGATATCTGAGTGGCACTAAGGACAAGTGTCTATGCTTGGGTAGATGGAAAGCATCCATTATTGGTTACAGAGATTCTGATTATGCTAGTTGTGTAGACAATCAAAAGTCTACATCAAGGTATAATTTTCATTTTAATAGACATGCTATCTCTTAGGATCGTGCCTTTGAGAATCTACAACTGTTTCCACTATGATGCAGAGTATGTTGTAGAAAGTGATGCATGTAAGGAAGCATTGTGGCTTTTTGGCCTTGCTTGTGATATGGGTTTATCTCAGCATGTACCTTGTGTGCTCAGTGATAGTCAGAGTGCCATTGGTTTGGCTAATAATCTATTTTATCATGCAAATACCAAGCACATTGAGGTGAGGTATCACTTCATTAGAGATTGGTTAGGCACTGAGTGCATTATTCTTGATAAGGTTCATACTCGAGATAATGTTGCAAATCCTTTGACTAAAGCTCTACCACAGGATAGCTTTTGACATGTCACTTGATGGGGTTACTTGATTCATGATCTTACACACTTACTTGTATACTATGTAACATGCCCATCAGGTGGGAGATATAGTTTGTATACTAACACTCACGTATTCTTTATCATTCTTTATTTTTCTCCCATAGTCACTTTGGTCATATTGGCCTTTAGAGTGAGATTGTTACGGTTAGTGTCCATGTGAAAGGCCAAACGACTTTCGAACACTTTTGTATATGTTCTTTAATAAAACATATAGTGGCTTGGTCAACCACAAATTCTACATTTGACCACATTTGGGAAAACTAAGAAATCTATGTTTGTGCCCTCCTATGCATTGTGTTTTTTTATGTATTTTGCAACCTCTGTGTGGAGTACTATGATGTATGGAGCTCCATTTTCTACTTGGAGGGTACTATGATGGAGATCTTGAGAAGTAGAGTCCATTATGGTGCATCGCCATTGAAATACTTCAAGATCCTCATATACCCATCCATTTGTCTTTCGTACAATTGGTCATTTATGAATAAAAATTCCTTACACATCTCTTGCAAATTCCTTGTATCTTAATCCATTGTATTCATTTGTTTATGAGGTTCTTGTTATAGGTATTCCACTATGTGCTCACTTCATTTTGGATTTCCTTGAAAACAAAACAAGATTATTGGTTTATCCCATTCTTTGTTTGAGCATTTCTCACATTGAGATACATAGCTATCCATAGGTCTCTCCTTAGTTGATGAATGAGCTCCTATTCTTGCTAAGTTATTTAGAGTAACAGACTTTGAAGCATGTAAACATGGATTCAAAAGATGTGCTTGCTCTAGATAAATTTTTTTAATCTTCTTTAGATACACAATATTCCAATAATAGTATGGAATTCAAATGATACAAGTATCATGATAGTAGAATGAAATTCTACTTTGCGAGATCACATGCTTTGAAACCATACTTTAATTGTTAGGTCCAAATGAAAATATTGGTAGCAAAGATTTTGCCCAACCTAGTATGCTCACTATCTTGAATACATAAGCATCAAGTAGATCATCATCTATAATTTGTGGTTGATATCAAGTCAATATTCTAGATAAATGATCTACTCTCATGTGTTTTTTTCTTTTCTTAATACTACTTCAAAATCAAATTCCATAAAAGGTAAGAACCATCTTATTATTCTTCTCATTTGACAAGGTTTATTCACCAAATATAATAAAGCTTGATGATCCACAAAGTAAACAATGTCTAAATCTCTTTACTGCATACACCATATCAAACCCTTCTCTTTCAGTTGTGGTGTAGTTTTTTATCAATCTAATTCAATTGTATACTTGCATAAGCTATAGGAAAATCTACTTTGCTTCCCTCTATTGGTTGTGGCCAAACACATCCTAATGCAAAGTTTGAAGCATCCACATGTACATGGAATATCAAATCCCATTGAGGTGTTTTAAGTATTGGTTTAGTGACTAGACAAGTCTTTAGGGTTTCAAAATCTTTATCACCAATGCATACATGGGTTTCGCAATGTCAGCAAACTTGTACACAAATTTTCTAGAATAACCATAATGTCCCATGCATGTTTGTAACTCCTTCACATTTGTTGGCTTGGACAAGTTTACTATGGCTTTGGTTTATTTCCATTAGCAGAGATGCCATTTTTGGATACTACATGTCCCAACATTCTTCCTTGTTTAACAAAAGAACACACATTTTTTAGGGTTTAGGCAAACTCTATAAGTTCTACATTTTTTGAATATAGCTCTCATGCCTTGTAAATGATCTTCCCTTTTGTTTGAAAAGATACGTAAATCATCCACATACATTTCCATTATGTAGCTTAGAAAATCTTTGAACACATGATAGATCATCCTTTGAAATGTGGTTGGCATATTTGTTAAGCCAAAAGGCATAACCCTAAATGCATAAATACCCGATTTTGTTGCAAAGGTAGTCTTATGTTGATCCTTTAATGCAATTGGCACTTGATTGTATCCTAAGAAACCATCCAAAAAACTATAGTACTCCTTTCCAACTCCTCTCTCTCTAGCAAATAATTTGCTATTGGCAATGGATAACTATCTCTAATAGTTTTAGAATTAACTTTCTTAAGGTTTATACAAATCCTAAGTTTGCCATGTTTCTATGGGACTACAACTATTGGTGATATTCATTATGTATACTCAATTTCATAAATAAAATTAATATCCAATAATTTTTCTATCTCCTCCTTAATCTTTGCATAGTATTTATCATTCTATGTATAATGGCTTTGCTTACTAGGTTCAATATCTGGTGCAATAGGTATTCTATGCATACAATTTTCAGGATCTATCCCTTTGAGATCTTTGTAACTGTAGGCAAATACATCTCTAAATTATCTAACTAATTTGATTAAGGCTTCTTCTTCTACATTGTCATATCATTTGATATTACAATGTGTTTGTCTTCTCCCCCTTCCTATGTTCTCAACATCTTTTTTGTTTCCTGATTTCTTTTGCATTTTTTCATGTAATGTTTTCTCCAATTCATCCACTTTCTTTTCCCATTTTCATTTTTTATTAGGTCTTCTCTCTTTCCATGAAAAACTCTTTTATTAGGGTTTTCATCTCTTCATCAAAGTTTTTGATGTTTTGCTTAAGCTCTAGTTATCACTTTCATAGGTGTTATCTCATCTTGATCACTTCCAAAAGTTGATAAAATATCCATTGCTTTCAAAGGTATGTGATTTTTTGCACTTTGCCTATTTGGATTTTTTTGGATAGTCTCTAATCAAATGTTCTCTCTCACACTCCTTATAATGTGCTCCCTCTAATCTAAGAGTGGGTGGTTGAGGATAATCTCTCACAAAGTGATCTCCCCAACACCTATAACAATTCATTTTCTGTATATTCTTGAATTGAGGTTTTGGGTTTGACATATAATTTTCAATTATGTACATGATTGTGGTTGCATCCATTTCCACTCTCCCATTTTCCAAATCCAAGGCTTGAAGACCAATTTCTTTGTTATATACATAGTCCCAATTTGTGTCCTTAGAATGGTCATCTAAATGGCTATTATAACCATCAGATTACTCTCTAGTTGGTATTAAGGACCTTTCCAAATTCTCTTCTATAGGTGTGTACTTCAGTGGAGAAACATTTGTTGGTATAGGTGGTTGTTGACCTAATATAGGTCTAGGTTGGTCCAAAAAATGTTTTTCTCTCAGTTGTACTAGCTAATTTTGACACTCCCTTTCTCTCACTAGTTTTTTATTATAAAAACACTCACTGGCTTGATCTAGTTCTTTTGTGGGTGGTATTTCACTCTCCCCACTGACTTGTTGATTGTAGATTAGAAGATTAGTTCCTCTATTATGTTCTTAATCAATTGCTTCTTTGATGAAAGAGTCTAAGTTTGTACATCTTCTAGAATAAACTATTGTCCTCAATTGTGTATTGTTCAATCCTTCAATGACAATCTTTTATGCGTGGATGGTTTTTCATCAGTCGGACATTAATCTAGATATTGCTTAAATTATCGTCATACTTTTCTCACCTTTCTGCTTAAATGTATGAAATTAGTGTAGCAGTACTATGTTTGATGCCTTTTTTGGAAAATGCCCCTATAAAATTCTACCAAAAATCTTTCTATATTTGCAAACATTTCCTTCCTTATGGTAAAGCCATGATAAGGTAGGTCCTATTAGGGTTAAACCAAAGGCTTCAAATTGATTAGTGTAATCAACTTCTTCTTTTGCTCTATTTTTTTTTGTACTTAGCTACATGTTCATGAGGATCTCTAGATCCTTCATATTGGCTTTTCATACACTTTGCTACTTGAGATATTCTCAATCTTCTCCAAGGATTAATTCATTCATTTCTCCTTATGATTGGAAACTATCCACTATTTCTTCTCTTAGAAAGGGATTAGGTGAAGTTTGATAGCTTCTCTCTCTTTAGGATTTATAGGTGCATGATGTTTGCTATTTCTTGGACTATCTTGTTATCCTAGGTTATGCTCCCAAGTTCCTTTCTTTGAACACTAACCTAGATTATTAGCCTCATCAGGGTTGCTTGTAAATACATAAACACATCCTTTTCTATTTTCTTATAGGCACCTCAACCATATACACTCCATTGTAGCTATGAAAACTTCCCTATATTTAGCTTCAAAACTTGATGTCACCATTGTAGGTTGCTTCTTACTCAACAAAGATATGCATGATTCTCCAAGGGAAAAGCAAATACCTGTTATACATTATGGAATTATGGAATGCTATATGAATTTTAATGTCTTGAGGTTTTTAATGTGATTTATGTTTTGATTTAGCAGGTGAAGACTAATGAGGGTGTGAACGCATGTGGACTTAGTAAGATATTTTTGAAAATATTTAGAAGATTGTATTTTAGTTAATTTTTGTAAAAATAATAGATCGCTTTAGAAAGCAACGCTTTTGTAAAAATAGTAGATTGCTTAAAAAACGACAATTTTGAAAATAAAGCATATTTTCATAAACACATGCTTTTCAAAGGACCACGCGCATCTATCTTCTATTCAGGACATAATGAAAAATACCTATAAATATACATGCTCTAATAGACTCATCCATCACAGTATGTGGGGGGGAGATTGTACCCAATCTAGTGTCTAGTCTCTTGTCTCTCTTTATTCTACTTATAGTTTTATGAGATCTCATTTTTGTACTATCGTCTATGTACGTGCATCTATGGGATCTGGAAAAGAGTGGTATCAGAGCAAGGGTGCATCTGCAGAGATGGT
This sequence comes from Ceratopteris richardii, assembly GCA_020310875.1. NCBI lineage: Eukaryota > Viridiplantae > Streptophyta > Polypodiopsida > Polypodiales > Pteridaceae > Ceratopteris > Ceratopteris richardii. Next base: position 135,245,469 of record CM035429.1, on the reverse strand, counting down.
TTCTCCACATCTGGTTTTGATTCGCGACGTTCATTCACAATTCAGCATCTACTTCAATCATCCAGTCCAAGTTTTCATTTATCAAGTTCATTTGTTTTTTGTTTGCCGATGTGTTTTTTCAATTTTTTTTGAATTAGTTATTGTGCAATAAGCTCATTGTGACACTATAATCAGTGTACTCAGTGCACTCAGTGTACTCACTGTACCCACTGTACCCCTGTGCTCAATGCACTCATTGTATCCATTTTACCTCCTATGCTCACTGTGCATTGTTCATTGTTCGAGTTCGGTTCGGTTATCAAATTTGTTTATCAATTTGGTTTTCATTCGGTTACTCCTTTGGCTTACTCCAAAGTGTTGATTAAGGCATAAAACTATTATATAACTTTGGCATGTTTGGCGCTCATAGTTCTCTTGGTTCACTTTGGTTCCCTTTGGTTCCATTGGTAGTCATTGGCTACACGCAAACCAATTCTAACTTATGAGTGGCAATAAGAGCTTAGTTATTTCCCTAGTTAGCTTACTTATTTCTCTAGTTAGCTTACTTAGTTCCTTATTTAGCCTGTAGGGGATTTGAACCCACAACGTCACACTTACAAGAGATATGCTTTATCCACTAGCCTATTTTCACTTATTGATATGCCATTCCTTTTAATTAATATTTAACATAACTTTTAACACTCTCTTCACCTTATTTATTATTTATTTATTTATTTATTTATCTATTTATCGAACACTCTCATTTATTTTATTTACTTATTATTATTTACATATACACTATTGTTAGGCATGAACCTTTACATAAAAAAGAAATAGCTAATCAAGTTAAGGATCTACTCCACAAATGACTTAAAAGGCTTAGTTCTTCTCCCTTTAGAGTGAAGGATTTCAATGGCGATGCACCACAGTGTGCTCTCCTTTTCGAGAGCTTCATGACAATATGCTCGGAGTAGAAAACCGAGCTCCTAAGGTCGCACACAGTACTCCGCACAGAGGATGCAGAATACATAGAAAACACAGTACACAGGGAGCTCGAAGATAGACTTCTTAGGTCTTACAAATGCGGTCAAACTCTGTGACTGACCATACCACTAATGTTTTATTAAAGAACATATACAAAGAAGTGTCTCGTGGCCATTTGGCCTTTCACATGGACACTAACGATAACAATCCCCCACTAAAGGCCAACATGGCCAAAGTAACTATGGGAGAAAAATAAAGAATGATAAAGAATACCTGAGTGTAAGTATACAAACTATACCTCCCACCTGATGGGCATGCTACACAGTATACAAGTGACTGTGTAAGATCAAGAATCAAGTAACCCCCATCAAGTGACAACAGTGTCAAAAGCTATCTTGTGGTAGAGCTTTAGTCAAAGCATTTGCAGCATTATCTCAAGTGTGAACCTTCTCAAGAATAATGCGCTTAGTGGCTAAGCAATCTGTAATGAAGTGATACCTCACCTCAATGTGCTTTGTCTTTGCATGATAGACCGGATTCTTAGCCAAAGCAATGGCACTCTGACTATCACTGAGGAAGCCAGGTACATGCTGGGGGTAAACCCATATCACAAGCAAGAAGAGAAAGCCACAATGCTTCCTTACATGCCTCACTTGCTGCAACATACTCTGCTTCTGTGGTGGAAACAACTGTACATTCTTGAAGACGAGATCTCTAAGAGATAGCACCTCCAACAAAATGAAAAATGTACCCTGATGTAGACTTACGATTGTCCACACAACCAACATAATCAGAATCTGTGTAACCAATAATGGATGCTTTCCCTCTACCTAAGCATAGACACTTGTCCTTAGTGCCACTCAGATATTTCAAAATCATCTTGACCACTTCCCAATGTTTCTTGCCAGGATTAGACATATATCTGCTCACAACTCCCACTGCAAATGCAATGTCTGGTCTCGTTGCTACCATAGCATACATAAGACTACCAATAGTAGATTAATAAGGAATTTTGGTCATGAATTCCTTTTCCTCATCTGATTTGGGGCAATCATCCTTGCTCAAATTCACATATGTGGGTAAAGGTGTACTCAATGCCTTTCCACCCTGCATATTGAACCGGTGAAGTACTTTGGATATGTACTCACTTTGAGATAAGTATATGCATCTTTTACTCCTATCACGAGTAATGTGCATGCCAAGAATATGTTTGGCATCCCTCAAATCTTTCATATCAAATGTCTGACTCAGTTTCCCTTTGAGAACTGACAAATCATAAGAGGACTTCCTAGCAATCAACATATCATCGACATAAAGTATCAAGCATATCAAGCTGCCATATGAGCATCTCTTTGTGTAGAGACAATGATCCTCATTGCTTCGTGAATAGCCTTGAGACTTCATAAAAGCATCAAACTTTTGGTACCATTGTCTAGGGGACTATTTAAGTCCATACAAGCTTTTCTTGAGCTTACAAACTAGACTTTCCTTGCCAGGAACTACATAACCCTCTGGTTGTTCCATATAGATCTCATCTGTAAGATCTCCATGCAAGAAAGCACTTTTCACATCCATTTGGACTAACTCTAAGTCCTCCATTGCAACAAATCCACGCAACATGCGTAGGGTAGTCATCTTGACCACTGGAGAGAAGATTTCCTCGAAATCAACACCATGTTGTTGCTTAAAACCTTTTGCAACAAGTCGTGCTTTATACTTTGGAGAAGCACTATCTGATGTGAATTTCAGTTTATATACCCATTTACATGGTAAAGCTTTCCTGCCATTTGGCAAAGGTACTAAATCCCAAGTACCATTCTTGTGAATAGAATCCAACTCACTCTTCATGACACACTCCCACTTGACATGATCCTCTGTCTGCATAGCCTCTTTGTAGCAAGAAGGCTCACTAACATCTGTTAGCATAACAAAATCTAAACCTGGAACATATCTATCAGGTGGATGTGAGACACGTGTAGAATGTCTCAATGGTTGCTGAACAGGAACATGTGCAGACTGATCTGAATGGACATTCTCTTGAACATGCCTATGTGTAGCTTTTTTATGCATGCTAACCGGAGGACTAGTATCCTCAAACACCACTCTTCTCACTTCAACCTCCTTAATGGGCTGTTTATGCATTTTAGACTCATTAAAAATGACATCACTACTTCTGATCACTGACCGTGTTTCAGGATCCCATAAGCGGTATCCAAATTGTTCTTCTCTACCATATCTAAGAAAAATGCATTTCTTTGACTTATGGTCCAACTTTTGTCTAAGATTCTTGGGTATATGAACATATGCTTCACACCCAAAAACTCGAAGATGATCATAATATGGTGGCTTCCCTATCCATAACTCTTGTGCCACTTTCAGACCTTTGGCAGTACTAGGTGAAAGGTTAATCACATGAACTGCAGTCAATACTGCTTCTGCCCAAAAACCTTGTGAAAGGTTTGCATGATGCAACATAGAGACTACTCTATCTTGAATAGTTCTATTCATCCTCTCAGATACACCATTCTGTACTGGGGTATAAGGAGCTGTAAACTCTCTACGAATCCCTCTAGACTAACAAAAAAGGCTGAATTCATGTGAGGTATACTCAACCCCATTATCTGAACGTAAAGCCTTAAGATTAGTTCCTTTTTCAGTCTCAACTGAAGCAAGCCATTTTCTGAAAGTAGGGAATACCTCATCCTTCGATTTGATAGGATATACCCAGACTTTTCTAGTAGCATCATCTATCAAAGTGAAAGTAAAGAGAACCACCTAAGGACCTAGTGGGCATAGGACCACACACATCTGTATGAACGAGATCTAAAGGCTGAATTGAAGAGTCAATGTGTGTCCTATGCACATTTCTAGTTTGCTTTCCATATTGACAGTGCTCACAAAATGAAAAATCAGAGAAAGATAACACAGGTAAGTAGCCAGAATGAGAAATATTTTCCATTCCACTACGAGATATATGGCCCAAACGACCATGCCAAATACAAGCCATATGCTGTTCAGTAACAGCTAACAAGTGTTCTTTCTGTGATACAAATAAAGGATAAAGTGAGCCAACTTTGCTTCCTTTTGCAATAACCATATTGCCCTTTGATATATGAAAAGATTGAGCATAGAAGACCACCTTGTAACCAAGGTCATTAAGTTGACCAACTGACATCAAACTGCATGATATCTGAGGTAGATGGTGTGTTGGAGTTAGACGTCTGCGGAAGCACGCGAACAGCACAAGGAAGAAGAAGAAGCTTGGAGCACAACACACAAGACTGAATGTATTACTAGAGAATGTACAAAGATAAGTAGCCCATTAGGGCAATAGGCGTATATACAAGCCGGGGGAAAAAAACCTCCTAAAGAGGGAAAAAAGTGCCCCGACAGTCCTAGAGTGTTCACACACATCACTACCTAAATATATCAACAAATCCCCCCTGGGAGTGATGCGGTGAACAAGGAGCTGGCACTCATGTATAAGGAAGTGCCAAGCTATGTGGAAATCACTCCACAAAAGGAAGTCAGCCCAAAGCTTTGCGGAAAGCTTCAAACTTCTCCCTAGGCAGAGCCTTCGTGAAAAGGTCTGCAATGTTCTCCTGCGTGGGCACATATGCCAAGCTGATCTCCCCAGCAGAGAACCTCTCCCTGACATAGTGATAATGCACCTCAATGTGCTTAGTGCGAGCATGGAACACAGGGTTCCTCGCAACTGCCAATGCGCTCTGACTGTCAGTGAAGATGGTGGTGGCAGAAGACTGGCCAACACCCAAATCAGCCATAAGGCGTCTGAGCCACACACACTCAACAGTCGCTGTGAAAGCTACCCTATACTCAGCCTCACAACTGGAAGTGGCCACAGTAGGCTGCTTCTTGCTCAACCAAGATATACATGAGCTACCAAGCATGAAGCAAAAACCACTGGTGGACACACGAGTGTCATAGCAACCAGCCCAATCTGAGTCAGAAAAAGCATGCAAATCTGGCGGTAGTGATCCCCCCTTGGGATAAAACAACCCAAGTAGCCGAGTACCACTCAAGTAGCGAAAGATGTGCTTAACCGCTTTCCAATGCGTGACTCCTGGGCAATGCATAAACCTGCTCATCTGTGAGACAGCAAACTGAATATCTGGCCGTAATGCATAAGTAAATCAAGCATCCAACAGCCTACTGATAGAGAACAGCATCAAATGCATCTCCAGCATCATGAAGACTCAATCGTAAACCTGTCTCCATAGGAGTGGCAATAGGCTTACAGTCTTCAAGGCCAAAACGCTACAATAATGTGTCAATATATTTCATTTGACACAAAGCCATTCCACCATCAACGTGCATAAACTGAATGCCCAAATAGTGATGCAAATGCCCCAAATCAGACATCTCAAATGAGGCATGCAAATCAGCCTTGAAATCAGCAATATGCTTCTCAAGAGGACCAGTGAGCAGCATGTCGTCTACATAGACAACAATGATCAAAAGCACATCATTAGCACGCTTAACATATAAGGTGCTTTCAGTTGGACTGTTCTCAAAACCATGTGCAATCAGATAGGCATGTATTTTCTCATACCAAGCACATGGTGCTTGCTTTAAACCATATAACGCCTTCTTTAACCTGCACACCTGGTTTTCATGCCCTTTCTACACAAAGCCACAGGGCTGAAAAACATACACTTCTTCATGCAAGTCACCATTCAGAAATGCTGTTTTAATGTCCAACTGATGTACATTCCAACCATGATGAGCTGCAAGGGCACAAATGCTCCGAACAGTAGTCATACGGCATGTAGGTGCAAAGGTCTCATCAAAATCAATGCCTCTTTCCTGCGCATAACCCTTTGCAACAAGCCTAGCCTTATACCTGTCAACTGTACCATCAGGTTTACGCTTCAGCTTGTATACCCACTTAGTGCCAATGGCCTTCTTGCCAGGAGGCAAGTCACATAAAGACCATGTACCATTCTTCATTATAGCATCATATTCAGATTGCATAGCAGCCATCCAATTTTCTGAATTTTGTGCTTCATCAAAAGAAACAGGCTCATTCTCATCACAGAGACTAGATGCAGCCATAACATAGCAATCTGATGCAAAGGAGGTACTATGAGAGCCTGAACGAGTACGATATGACAAAGGTGCATCTAATTTGCTGTCACGCAAAGTCTGCACCAGCCATTTTGGCATAGTTTTTGCCTGTTCAATATCAGCTCTCTCATCAACAAGTGCATCATGTAAATCTGCATCAGAAATGGAATGATCTACATCATCATATGAAACCTGCAAAGGCTGAGAAGTTGCCTCATTAGGACCAGCGCTAGCCTGTCCACCTGTAAAAAGAGGCATCAAAGTATCATACATGTCTTTGGAGCTAACAGATGTCTCCTTAGTACATGAAAGCAATGGCTGAATAGCATCTTCCACAAAGACAACATCACGGCTAACCAGAATGCGTTTAGTCTGTGGATGATACAAACGATAGCCTTTACTTTTAGAACTGTACCCAACAAAAATACATTTTACTGCCTTATCATCCAATTTTCTGCGATGTTGTTCAGGCACTAATGCATATGCCAAACAACCAAAAACACGCAGATGAGCAACAGATGGCTTGTGGTCATGCCAAGCCTCATATGGAGTGATAGACTGCAACGCTTTTGTGGGACACCTGTTCAGTACATATGCTGCACACATGACAGCCTCAAGCCAGAAACTATGTGGTAAAGCCTGACTTTTGACCATGCACCTCGCCATCTCCATGAGTGACCTGTTCTTTCGTTCAGCAACTCCATTCTGTTGAGGTGTATACGGCACTCTACACTGGTGTTTTATCCCACGTTCAGCCAGAAATGCATTAAAATCTGAAGACATATATTCCCCCCCTCGATCAGAACGGAGGGTGCCCATTTTACATGCTGACATATTTTCAGCTAAAACAAACTGTTTGAAGCACATGAACACTTCGGACTTTGCTTTGAGTGGATATACCCATGCATGCCTGGAAAAATCATCAATGAAAGTCACGAAGTAAAGGTAATTTCCAAAAGAGGGTGTCTGCATAGGACCACAGAAATCACTATGTACAAGCTGCAATTTCTGCATAGCCCGAACTGAACCATCTTTTGGAAAGGAAGAACGCTGCATTTTGCCCAAAATACAACCTTCACAAACATGTTTTCCAGGTGCCTCAAGTTTGGGCAAAGAGGACACCATTTCAGATTTCTGCAGGCGTAACAAACTAGCAAAATTCAGATGACCAAAGCGTGCATGCCAAAGCTTTGCATCTGACATAGCCTGAGAATCATGAACTGCACATGCCGAATCATTCACAGATTTTTCATAGTCTATGAGCTTATACAGCCCACGACATAAAATGCCAGAAGCAATAATCACATCGCCATTTGAGAGATCATGGACTGTACACCTGTCATCAACGAATTTCACAACCAAGCCAATCTTGGCTAATGCAGAAACTGATAACAGGTTCTTTTTGATCCCTGGCACAAATAAAGCATCTGACAAAGTGAAAGAACTACCATCAACAGTAGTCAAAATGATCTTACCAACTCCCATAACAGGATAAGAGGAGTTATTGGCGCATGTGACAGTATTCCCTGTAGGGGCAGGCTCGAGTGAAGAGAAGAAACTGCGCTGCGAGGTAATATGTTTGGTTGCCCCACTGTCAAAGTACCAAACATCTGAGTCTACTGCAGACATGCATTGATCATGAGAAGATGGGTCAAAACTGCAGACAGTAGTAAACGCCCATTCTTCTTCCTGCACAAGATTTGCAGACTCTATTTTTGGTGTAGAGGCCTCTGCAACAACCATTCCAGCCTCTTTCTTCTTTGCCTCTTTAGCAGCCAGTTTTGGACAGTTCTTTATAATATGATCATTTCCTTTACAGTACTTGCAGAACAATTTCTGCTTTTCTGATTTCTTCTCATCTTTATCCTGGTTCTTCGATTGTGCAGCATTTGCAGATTTCTGCTTACTAGTAGAAGAGCTCCATTTTCCTTTGCCCTTCTGACTAGCCAGGAAAGCTTGATCTGCAACACGCATAATGGACCTGTTCTGCCTAGGCTGATCTTCCTGCAACAGAACAGAGACTAATTCCTCAAATGACAAGGCATTCGGATTGCCTTTCATCATCAATCGAAGAGTAGAGGCAAAACTCTGATATGAATCAGGAAGGCCATTCAGAACGGTCTGCACAAGTGAGCTATCTGGTATAACCTCATCAGCAGAAATCAATTGTTCCTTCAGGTCTTTGATCTTTGTAAGAAAACTGTCCATCGAATCACCTTCATTCATGTGCTCACTCTCCAACTGTTTTCGGAGGTAAGCAACACGAGCCTCATTCCTAGCCTGGTACAAAGTGGTAAGTGTATCCCAAGCATCCTTTGCTGTTCTGCAAGAGCGAATGTGAGGAATAATGGCACGTTTGACAGACAAAGCTATCAATGCATGTGCCTGGGCATCTCTGCCATCCCAACGAATCTGCTCTGCAGTAGGAGCAACAGAAATAGCAGCACGAACAGGAATTTGCGGAATATCATCTTCGACACCATCTTCATCAGCTCCAACACCTGTATTTGCAGTACCTGTCGTTACAGGTGTAACAGGACGTCTTTCAACACCCTGCACAATGTTCCACAATCCTTTTGCAACCAGTACATGTCGCATCATATAAGCCCATAATGGGTAGTTGGTACCATCCAACTTATCCTCAACAGCCAACATACGGAATACATCACTGCTTTCAGCCATGGCCGGTGACTAAAATACCTTGATGTAGAAAATTGACTGTATCTAAAAAAGTTGAACAGAACTGCCAAGACGAGTTCTGCTAGACCTCTAGCAGACTTTGAGACGCTTAAACTGGCGAACAGAAACTGGTATATACCTTTGGCACAAAAGGACGAAATAGCCTGCACAAGCACTGCGATAGTGCATTCGGAGGCCGAAACGAGCTCAGATCGCGATTTCGGCACCACAGAGCGAAGCAGTTTTGATCTCGGAAACACCCTGAGTATGCTCACCAAATTTTGTGCGAATCTGAGACTGCAAACGGAGGAGTGTCGACGGCGCCCTAGAAGAAGCAACGACCTGCTCTGATACCAATTGTTGGAGTTAGACGTCTGCGGAAGCACGCGAACAGCACAAGGAAGAAGAAGAAGCTTGGAGCACAACACACGAGACTGAATGTATTACTAGAGAATGTACAAAGATAAGTAGCCCATTAGGGCAATAGGCGTATATACAAGCCGGGGGAAAAAAACCTCCTAAAGAGGGAAAAAAGTGCCCCGGCAGTCCTAGAGTGTTCACACACATCACTACCTAAATATATCAACATGGTGTACATTATGCATAGTAAATTTTGAACCATCAATGAACTGCACAACCACATCTCCAATCCCCACAACATCACACTAGTAAGAGTCACCAAGTCTCACAGTACCAAGAGACTTTGCTGCATAATTAGAGAACCATTCTCTATGTGGTGTCACATGGAAAGAAGCACCAGAATCTAGCAGCCAGGTGTGGGAAAAAGAATCAGCCATAAGTGCCTCAGTTGGCACAGTACTGTCAAGTGTCAACACATCAACATCTTCAAAAATAGCATTCACAACACTCTAAACTTAAACTTGCACCATGTTATTATGGACCTTTCTATATTATTCAACAAATTAATGAGAATGCTTTTAGACTATACATACCTTCTCATTGGAATATACATAAGACTGCAAATGAGATGGGGCTATTCTGTTCTCTAGAAAACTCAACATCTCTTTATAATAGGTTGGAGAAGTTTGTCGAGCGTCTTCAATCTTTTCCACCACAAATACCCTAGCATGTGAAAGGGCATCATCTACACCCTCTAGTGGTTCTTGATGATCAATTTGTGACAAAAAATCAGCAATGGTGTGGCTTGCTCCTAGCTGATGGACAATATCATATTCAAATTCTTGAAGCAAGAGGACCCACTTGGCTAACCGCCCTACCAAATTCTGCTGCTTTACCAAGTACGGAAGGGCACTGTGATGTACATGGAAAGTGAATGACCTTCCTAGTAAATAATGCCGAAACACTTTTATTGAGTAAATTAATCCGAGGCATTCACGTTTAGGTGTTGGGTAATTATGCTTTGTAGAACTTAATCTTTGACCAGCATAATAAACTGGTCTGAACCAGCTATGAACCTCCTTTTGCGTAAGCACACTTCCGACGGCTTTATCTGATTCATCTACAAATACATGAATGGGTTCTATCCAATCCAAAGCTTTCAGGAGAGGTGCAATAGCTAGCATATTCCATAATCATTTGAAAGCAAGTTGTTCTTCCTCTGTCCACTTGAATTCTGCTGGATGAACATGCGCTAATTTGTTCATATTGCAATATGCACCAGTCCTCACAAATGTCACCTATGCCACCGTACTTGATCAAGGAAACGTAAAACCTCTTTCAAATTTTGGGATGCCAGAGTTTCCAATATGACTTTGACTTTGTCTGGATCCATGGCAATGCTATTTTCCAAAATGATGTGACCCAATAACTTTCCACATTTTATTGCAAATGTTGATTTGTTAGGGTTAAGGTAGAGATGTACCTTCTTGCATGAATCAAAATAGACCCATAAGTGCTCCAAATGTGCATCCATCCTTCTGAAAACCGAGAAAACATCCAAGAATATTTGCATAAATGACATAAGGTATGGAGCAAAAATCTATTGCATGCAACACTGAAAGGTTCTTGACACATTCCGGAGACCAAACCACATGATGGCACATGTGAATACCCCCCAATTCATAATGAATGTTTTCTTAGGTATCTCCTCCTCTACCATTCGTACTAAAACCGTCTAAGAAAGAATACATCTCTCTGCCTACCACTTCATCTAACATGCTATCCAGAAACAATAGTGGAAAAGGATCAGGTATTGTCGCCACATTCAAATTCCTGTAGTCCACACAAATTTGTAACTGGTTGTTCTTCTTTCGTACAATGACTATTGGTGAGACCCATTCTGGATTTTCTATGGGAACAATATATCCGACTTTGATTAATCTATCTAACTCATGCTTAATCTCCTCCGCAAAGTTTGGGTTCATTCTATATCTTTGTTGCATTACTAGAGTAGCATCTAGTTTAAGTTAGATTTGATGATGCCAAAATTTGGGATCGAGTCCTTTCATGTCGGCATACGTCTAGGCAAACACGTCTTTGTACTACTGCAATAGTGCAATCAATGCCATCTAGAATTCTGAAGGAAGCTCCGCACAAATCCATATTGGTTTAGGTTCATTGCTAGTGCCTAAATTCACTACTTATAACGAATCTTCTTCAACACGGATTTTGCCCAGCTCCATAGGGTCTTTCATTATCAGATCTGCAATATCTCTGTCCTCTAGCTCCAAAACTTATGTGCAGATAGAGCCAGCCATGTTGCCATAGACTAAATTGACGATTGCATTTACATCAACAACTCTGAATGATAATAGGTCTTTGTTTGGCTTCAAGGAATTTTCATTCTTCATCCTCGTCTAGTCTACCTAGCATGTGTGGGGTAGTGATAATATAATGTGCGAATTCTGTAGTAATTGACAAGAGGTACCTTCCTCGGATGCTATTGGAATCATATCATTCTAGTTCCATTCTATGCTAGACATCTGGTTTTGCAATCTGGTACCAAGCTCTTGGTCACTAGAAGGTAACTTTTGAATTTCCAAAACTATAAACTTTGCTAATTATTCCGAGTTTTCCCCTTCTTGTCCAACTCCACAAGTATCTTGGGCTAGTATATTATGTGAATTTTTCTTACTTATTTTACTGTATCGACTTTTACTATGAATTACCTCAAGAACAAGCTTAAGGTCCACGTAATAAGGTGGGTAATCTTGAGCCCATTGAACTGCTTTCTTTAGTCTTTACTTCTGCTTAGTTGGTGCATGATGATCTAGTTGCTGTAGGTTCTGGTATTCCTCCCATGACCTTGTAACAACACCTGTTGATGGGTCCAAATATTCCAAAGTTGCAACATTAGCCATAGGTGCTTTGAGTTCGGCTTCATCTTTCCTCCGATCATACTCCTTGAATTCTTTGCATTCAAACCTTTTGTGTCCATACTGTAGGAGAAATTGACATTGCACGGGTTGATTTCTGAAATTGTGCAGTCCAGGTGGTCTAAACTGATGACCTCGTCCATATTCTTGAAAGTTTGGGCGGGAAAATTTCCGCTGGTTTGGAAATTGTTGTATGTTTGTATACTACATCTATCTAGATACCCTTATGTCATGGCTCTCCATCCATTATCCGGATTGAACCAGAGGTTTATAGCCTATCGAGTTACCTTTCCAAGGAGGAGACTCTACTTTTATCGAGGCCACTAGTGCGTTTTTTGTGTTAAATCTGCATTCCTCCACACTGTGATTATTCTTATTATAGATGGCATAGTATACATGATTGAGTGTATAGTTGAGAGTGATGTGGCCCGCATTCTAACAACGTAGACAATACAATTGCTAAGCCTGATTAATGCTTTTCTTCATAGCTCGGCTAGTCTTCTCAGAGCCTAGATTGGCCAACTATATTTTGCGATCCAGTCTTGTTTCTAGATCGATTATTTGATTGAGCGTTCTAGTTTTTTCCAGTGTGTACATGTAAATTTTTTCCTTGATAGCTGATTGTAGTCTGTCCATAAAGAATTCCTACAACATCTCTTCGGAGGAACATTTATCTGTAGGGAATTGTTGCATCGTGGATGTAAAGTCTGATGCATATTGCTCCACCATCCCTTTTTGCATCATGTACTATAGACTAGCATATAGTTCTGAAATGCATTTGGCAATCAAAATTGTTCTAGGAAAGCGTCTTTTAACTTGTCATATGATGAAAAATGGTATGGGGGGTGCTCAAATGAGCCATTTAATTGCATCTCCTACCAGAGTAGCTTGGAATACTTGATATTTATGATCATCATCTTGTAGATGCCGATGATTGTAGACATACTATTTTTCAAATGTGCACACATGCACATCTGGATCTTCATTTGTTTGCCTATAAAAGTGGGTATAATTCAGCCTTAGAAGTTGATTTCGATATACCATAGTATCTTTGAATTCTTCTAGGATACTGATTTGAGTAAAAGGAACTAGGGCTAAATCCAACTCCGATTGGGGTTTGCTACCACCACTTTGGCCTGAATTCATAGGACACTCTTCTTCTTGCTATTGGTTTTGCTGGTCGGCTCTGCTGAATTCCCCTTGCCATGAATCTTTCACTAACTTGCCATTCCTCCACTCAAATATCCAATCCTGCAAAAGTTTTGGAGATAGCACTCCAATCTCCACCTAGTACAAAAATTCTTCTAGGATACTAGCTGATTCAACAATTGAAATATCTTCGAGACTTAATGTTGTTAAAGTTTGCTTAATAAATTCATCCAAATACTCATGATGTTAATTACTTTTCAGGTACTCCTTACCGCTCTGCAATGGCATCAAATCAACCAAAACTGCATCTCAGAACCAACCCCATCCCATCATGGTTGCCAAATGTTCATAGGCTAAAAATGTCTATGATAAAGATAACAACAGCTTTTCCAAAGGTAGGTTAGGGGAACAGGGATTATGACCGTAACACTACAATCATAACATGCATTTATGTTCGTTAAATTAACTTTGCACACTGTTTGATTTCAGAATCTTGAAAGTACACAAAGACTCGGATAATTTCAAAAATAGATAGTCAACAGAGACAATATATATGTGGAATACTCAATACTTATTGATTATCAATGAATTCTACTTATAGTTCCATTCTCGCATCAGAATATTACACAGTGTGTACCAGTCAGAGTACAAAACTTCATATTACAAACTTTCCAGTAATCACCACTCTGCACATAGAGCCACTTTCAAATATCGCACCATAACATACCACACCATTCTCTTCTCCATAATCTCTTCACACCGTTCCATAATTTGGAATAAAACAATATACTGGATTTTCCAAAAATTTAGAAACTATTGAGATCTCTATACAAATAATTCCCTTTTCCTATTACAAAGTGTATTACAAAATATGGTCATCCGTCCAAGTTGCTAACACCATCTTGGAGGAGGAGTTCTCAGACTCATGGAGGAGTTGTGGTCTATGTCTTGATGATTATCTAGAATACATTTTGCCAGCTTACGATCAACATCCACTGTTGATTTACTATGAGTAGCAAGTCTATTTCTGTTCTTACTTGTTAGGTCACTCATTTCTGATTTAGGTTGATCAAAATTTGGGTTTGTTGTAAAACAGTTATAAACTATTCGTATTCTCCATATTCTCACACACACACACACACTCTTCATACCTCTTAGGCACACAATCTCTTGTATCCAGTTCCTATTTTTGCCTAGATATAGATATTGTTAGTTTGTATCATATACACACATTGTAATTTGACATTCATATATACGTTAGTATAGGTGAGCCTCATAGCTTACCGTCCTACCTAAAATCCTA